>CM059192.1:55684271-56037684 GCA_030323885.1 Branchipolynoe longqiensis
CCGTGCGGAAGGTCAGGAGTTAAAACCCAGTCGAGTCAAACCAATGACGTACAAAGTTGATACTTGTCACCACCTAGCCTGGTGCTCAGCATGACTAGGATAAAGCTATACGCGGTATGCGGCATGCGAATGCGGCAAAAAATCGAAACGCATGTAACTGAATAGTGGTGCTTCCATACATCCGAATGCGAATGTGAATGCGAATGCGAATGCGGCAACTGAATCGGTCCATGGACCGATCGGTGCGGCATGCGAATGCGAATACTGGGGCGTTTGCCATAGAAAACAGTTGTGAGAAACCTGTCACTATGTGTGTGTGTGTGTGTGTGTATATGCATGTGTATATGCATGTGTATATGCATGTGTAACTGAATATTGGTGAGTAAGTTTGGCAGTGAGTTGTGAGTAAAGCTAAGATTCCTTATACGTGGTATTTTTGAATAATACAAATATGGAAGTTGTTGCTGTAAAGATCAATCCAAATCGCTGCATGCCACATGCCGCGTGGGTGGAATCAACCCATTTGCATGCCGCATTCGCATGCCGCGTATAAGGAATCTTAGCTTTAGGTAAGGACTTGTTAGCTCAGAATCAGGATAATGTGATTGAGTGGGAAATCATGTCACGGTGCCAGCAGGCTGTTCCCCCAGTGGGGCATTGCTATAATGTTGCCATGACTGTGCACTGTCAAAAGTCGGTACCGATTCTGATATGACTAGGTGTTGCCAGGACGTAAGACCCCAACAACAACAAATAACATGCATGTATGTATGGTTCTATGTATGTTTCTATGTATGTATGTTTCTATGTACATGTATGTAAGTAGGTTGGGCCAGGACGCTCCCGTCTGTGCTGAATAAAACTTGTTTTACCCTCAATTCTTCTCTCTGTCGTGCCTAAAGGGGCTGTCACATTAGGGTTTTTTGCGGGAGCGTATGGCGGCGTAGGCGCGTTACGTCATATACGTCGGCATACGCCGTATACGCTATGCATACGCCGGCTTATGTGAAGCGAATGAGGCATATGCCACCATACGCTTTCATAAATCCGTCCGTCCAAATTTTTTTGTGCATGCTAAAAAAATCTCGACCTATGAGGGCGTATGGCCCATACGCTGCTCATACGCTACTCATACGCCGGCGTACGCTCCTCATACGCCGGCGTACGCTCCTCGTACGCTAGGGGTACACCGGCATAGGTTTTTCATACGCTCAACTTGCGTCACCGGCGTATCTCTAGCGTATCTCTAGCATATGTAGGGTACGCATAACCTACGAGTTACGTATGGGAGCGTACTCCTAGCGTATGCACAGCGTATGCCATAGGTCTCGACATCGATCTTGACTCATACGCTACTCATACGCTCATACGCTATGCATACTCTACACATAGGTTCCATATGCCAATCAAAACTGTCAAAAAATCTCACAGTACGCTCACATACGCTCCTGGTACGCTCCTCATACGTTCCTGGTACGCTCCTCATAGGTTCCACATACGCTCAAAACCACCCGAAAGGTCACCAAATGTCATCATAGGCCGGCACGCGCAGGACCTACGTAGGTTTTCAATACACTCCCACCATACGCCGTAATGTGACAGGGCCTTTAGCCGAATCAGCTGCTCTCTGGTAAACTATCAGGAACACGGGGCATCATTTGCATCCCTCATCAGGGTTTCCGCCAAAAAATAATTTGAGGGTACACAGAATGGGGGAGGGGGGTATTATTTTTCCACATGTAGTCAATTATGTACACTGCTATGATTACTGTTGCATACTAACAGTCAAACTGATTATTGATGTTGGTTTTGTTGTCTCTGGCTCCTTGAACCTTTTAAAAAGAAATATCCAAACAATTTGAGGGTACAGAGTCGTACCGTAAGAACATTTAAGGGTGTGGAATTTACCCTCTGGCATAAACCCTGCTCATACCACATACACTTATCCGGGTTCGCGATTATCGAAAGCCAGAACATGGCTTGCGTCACCGGAAGTGTGATATCGGTTGGCTGCGGCTTGCGAAACACACCCTTCAGGGCTTCTGTTAAAATGTCGGTTAATGTATTGCAGGAATGGCATTTTCTGACGATGGTCACGTGACTGTCCCATTAGTCAGCACTATCTATAAATGTCACATCGCTAACAGGTAGTGTGTGATAATGATATAGGAGTACCCGTTATGGTTGGTTGTTGGAGTTTTATGTCCTGACAACACCTAAGGTCATATCAGGTCCGACTTGTGACAGTACACTGTCATGGCAACTTAATAGTGCTGCCCTACTGTGGAGAACAGGCCACCTGCACCATGACCTGATATCCCACTCAGTCACATTATCCTGACACTGTGCCAACCAGTCCTGCCATATCCTAATAATGCCAAGCGCTTGTCTAGGAAGCGACAAGTATCAATTTTAAAGTCATTGGTTTGATTTGACCATGGTTCGGATCCTGGAATCCCACGATCTATCAAAACAGGAGATGGCTCAACTCATTCGGCCGCCCGGTCTGGTGGCATGTATTTAACCGTGTATGGCGTGTGTAGGCTTGCATTACTGTTACGTCAAAGGCACCGTTGTGACATTAACCTATAAAACATGAACCAGTCAACTCCATACTGGCTCTAGTTGGAATCATGAAAATTACACTCCAAATTACATTAGGCACTAACTTTACTACTCAGGTCCCCTTTAACATTCCCATATAAAAGACACTCAAATGTTTGTATTCACACTATATCTGTGTGTGGGTGTGGGTGTGGGTGTGTGTGTAAATTATATGTTTATATATCAAGCACTGGTCTTGCAGCCATTTTTCAAATCAGGATTATTTACACAAAAAGGTATATATGTGGACTCTCTATGTATTAATAGGAGCTAACAATAACTATTTAACAAACTTATGCATCACATACATCATTAAATTTGGATAGTCTGATGGTTTTGAGTTCCTGCCATATTTTTCAGATACACATATTAAGTGGATCGTTGTAATTTACTTGACTAGTTTGAAGTTGTTTTCAACTTAAAGGGTTGAATTTGGAGTTATTTGGAGTAAAGCTGAGATTCCTTCTATGCGGCATGCAGCATGCGGTATGCGGTATGCGAATGGGAAGATTCCTTCTACACGGTATGCGGCATGCGGCAGACGGCACATGACTGGCTATATTTAAAAAATAAAAATAAACAAGTATACTCCATACTGCACTGTATATGGCCTAATACGGCATGTATATCCATGTACCTCTTGGTACTGCACGTGGGGGTTCCTACCTTTATAATTACCAAATTATAGATAAGTATTCATATTTTTGTGGCTCTTGTAGCATTTTTACCAACCCGAACCCCCACCACAACCACTACCATGTGTTTCCACTCAGCAGCCTTGACAACTCCCTGACCCTTGTCCCGGCTGTCCGTAATTATCAGTCGCCTCCTCCAGCCTTATATCAATGGACAAATGCGACTGATGCTTTTCTATTCGCACCCCGTGTCGCATGCCGCATGCCGGACCGATCGCTACAGGGACCGATCGAGTTGTCGCATTCGCATTCGCATACCGCATGTAAGGGTTGCAGCCCATTGACTTCAAGGCGTTTCGATTTTTTGCCGCATTCGCATTCGCATACGCATAACGCATACCGCGTGTAAGGAATCCTAGCTTGAGAACATGCTAAATTAATTCAGAGATATGCACATTGAAATGCTGGATATCATATGCTTCAGCAGCACTACTTGACAGTTAATATGGTTTAAAAAAATTTAATTGACTCAGTATTAAATTGGCTATGCAGTTTTAATCAATCAAGCCTTTCTCTAGAATTGGGTTGTTGTCGACTTTGGGAGTTTGTCGTCTGGGCGATCTGGAGCAGGCGGTCACTTACCATTAGTTCGGGTAATAATCACCAGATGGCAGCGCTGTGTCGTGACTGCGTTTTGTTTTGACGCCGCTGTGGTGTGCCATCAAAGTTGCATAGTCCGATGGTTTTGAGTTTCTGTCATTGTCTGAGATAGACAGGTTAGGTTGATCATTATAATCTACCTTACTTTAGTTTGAAGTTACTTTTATTTTAAATGGTAAACTTTTGAGATATTTTGGGTGCAAACATGGAAAATTAGTTTCAGCAAGCTTACCAAAACATTGACACCATAGACTTCTGTTAAATTGACTCAGTATTGCCTTTTATGCAGAAACAAATGCTTAATAAGTGCATCAGTATCTAAGTTAGGTATGTCAAATCAAATCTAGATAATTGGATTGGTTTTGAAAATTTGATATTTCATCGGACTATGCGCGGTATGTGGAATGCGAATGCGACAGAAAATGGAAAAGGGTGTAAACGCACGGCGGTGCTTCCATCTGTCCAGATGCGAATGTGTGGACGACAAAGTGGATCGCTCAATGGACCGATCGGTGCGAATGCTTTTTTTTCGCATTTTTTTTCGTATTTACAATGTACAGTATAACCCGTTAAAACAAAATTGAAGGGGGTCCTAGAAATTTGTTTGGTTTAACCAAGCTTTGGCTTCGACTTTTACTTGGCTTTGGCAAAAACGTGGGTGCATTATGAATGTAATATACAAGTATGTGGACATTTTGATTATTGTTTTTTTATGTATATATTCAGTATAACCCCGTTAAACCATCCTTAGTTAAACCAAATGATCGGTTAATCCAAACTTTTTTCGGTGGCCCCGCAAAATACCATTCATCATGTAAAAAAAAGTCTCAGATGACCTTATAAGCACATGAAAGTTTGGTTTAACCCTACCGGAAGTGGCCTGGGGCCCGATAATTCTGTTTGGATTAACCGACTTTGGTTTAACCAACCTTTTTATATGATAAATGGTAGTATTTTGCCGGGCCGCCAAAAAAAGTTTGGATTAACCGATCGTTTGGTTTAATTGAGCTTGGTTTAACGGGGTTGTACTGTATACTGCGTATATATAGAATCTTAGCTTAAGCAATTATGTCTGACCCTGTTTGTGTGTGTGGCTGGCAATAATTATGCGTGTGTGTTTGTTTGTGAGGGTGCATGGATATGTCCGGGGTGCTGACGTACGTTTGGAAAGATTTCTGCCCACCACAAACTTTCCGATTGTGGCGATTATCGGCAGTGTGGTGGTCATGCAGACTGCGACATTTCACTTAATGCGCAACTGATTTTTGCCAGTTATAATTTATATAAACAGGTCGGTGTCTAAAGTCTCCCTTTTAAATTATTGAATGACACAGTGATGAAAGATCTCTCGTGATTTAGGCCGCAAAACCCCATTAAAGAAACAAAAGAATCTCCCTTTCATATTGTTGAATGATCCAGAGATGAAAGATCTCTATGATTTCGCGGATTTCTGCGATTTTGGGTAAATCTACAAGTTGTGTCCTTTTTCAAATATATAGACCGCAAAACCGAAATAAAGAAACAATCTAATTTGATCTATTTTTCCATGTACTAAGTATTAATATCAACACAAAATTACAGAAACACTTGAAGCATTTAACACTGCCACACAGGGAGTGGGACTTAGCTCAGGCGGTAGAGTGTCCACCTGTGAAGGTGTCGGTCATCTGATCGATCCTGCTCAGTGGACACATTTGCAGTTTGGGCTATTTTCCGTTCTAACCAGTGGTCCACAACTGGTTCATCAAAGGCTGTGGTATGTGCTGTCCTGTCTGTGGGAAAGTGCATATTTAATATTTTTGTTAAAAGACCCCTTGCTGCTTATCGGAAAGATGGCAGCGGGTTTCCCCCAAAGAAATATGTCACAGTGTCCATAGGATTCTATCGTCAGAAAATCGCGGGAAAATTACAGGAAGTAAAGTTTCATCCAGTATTCTCCGAGCACTATCCTAGCTCCATTCTATTAATCAGTCAGTGCAGGCTTTCCTTGGAGACTGCTTCACTGTCCTTGTTATGACTTCATTATCGCCCACCTTACTGTCAATTTTTGCTATTTTTTTCGTTGCGACCACTTTTATTCCTGTGAAATGTTGGTATGGGATGTCTAACCAAGGTTGAGTTTGCAATTGTTGTTTCTGATATTTATTTTGCGTTGTGTACAGGCCATACTTTGAAATATTTTCAGCTTTCTTTTATTCTGTTCCGCCGTCCTGATGTCATTGTAACTCATGTATGTCTAGGATTGCAACTGGGCGTGGTGGCCTAACCAGTAGAGGGCGGGCCTTGCGTCCGGGAAGTTAGGAGTTTGGTTCCCGCTCGAGTCAAACGAATGACTTAACAATTTATACTTGTCGCTTCCTAGCCTGGCGCTCTGCATTAATAGGATACGGCAAAGACTGGTTAGCTCAGTGTCAGGATAATGTAGCTGAGTGGGAGATCGGGTCATGGTGCTGGCAGCCTGCTTTCCCAGTGGGCGAGCACTATAAAGTCACCATGAGTGTGCACTGTCACAAATCTGTACACATCAGGATATGACCGTAGATGTTTCCAGGACATAAAACTCCATTTATGATTGCTAGGCTTGTAGTTTTGTAGACCATAGTTTTACATATATAACTGTAAGTGTTCATTAGTATACTTTTCTTTGTTATCAAAGAAATATTTGAGCTGTACAAAAAACAAACAAAAAAACAAACAAAATAATAGCAACACTAAAAAAGAAGTACAAGAGAAATGGGGTAATTGGCAACCACTAGTCACTGAGTGCACTTGCACCGGGGTCTTGTTATATGAGGACATTAATGAGTGGGTGTCAGTAGTATACACAGAAGGGACCTGGTGTCAGGGTACAACTGTCACACTTTGTGGACGAAAACTGCGGTGGTGGTTGTGTTGGGGTTGGTTTGGGTTGGGTGGTGGTGGGTGGGTGGTGGGTGGGTGGTGTGAGTGGTGTGGGTGGGTTGGTTGTGGTGTGGGTTTGGTTGGTTGGTTTTACGTCCTTGCAACATCTAAGGTCATATCAGGATGGGTACCGACTTTTAACTTACCGTCCGTTCCTGTCCGTTACATATCCATTACACGTCCGTTGCCGTTCGTTATAGTTCTTTTTGTATACTGAATTGTCCGTTGATTGTTAGATCCATTATCAACCGTCACCGTCTGTTACCATCTGTTACCCGTCCGTTTCATTTCAAGTCCGAATCACACTGGACTAGAATATTTATGTCCGGCTCTATCCATTTCCTCAATCCGGCAAGGTGTGACAGAGGCTTAAACGAAGTGGTAGGCTGACGCCATGCAGCCAGTCATGCATGTTCACTCAATGTGACGCCGAGAAATCCCCATGGAGTCCTTTTGTGATTTACATTTATTATTGCGTGTGTGTACCAATACCATGATGTGTGCCGGTGTAAAGATTTCAAATTCCCCCCATATTCAAGTTCCCCCCCGGGAACTTGAAAACGTTTTCAAATTCCTCCCAGGGAATTTGAAAACGTTTTCAAATTCCCTCCCTCGTTTTAACTTCCCTCCCCCCCCCCCCCCCATTTTTGGGGAATTCTCTTTATTTTTGATATTTTTTGTTATCTTTCATAACAAATATTATAAATATACAGAGAATAGCATAATGGAAATTATTACTAGTACAATAAAACATATTTAACCACAAATTACACAAAAAGTCTCCAAGATGGTTAAGAAAAAAATATTATAGGTCTGAAATTTAAAACGTTTTTTAAAGTTTGTTAAACAATTTTAAATTCCCAGAGGGGGGAATTTGAAAATAGGGGGAGGAATCTGAAAACTGTTTTTAAGTTCCCCCCCCAGGAATCTGAAGACGTTTTTAATTTCCCCGGAGGGAAGTTAAAAACGTTTTCAGATTCCCGGGGGGGGGGGGAAGTTGGGAAGGGGGGATGTTGAAATCGTTACACCGGTGTAACCCCCCCCCCCCCCCCCCCCCCCCCAACACACAGACACACACACGAAGCTAACCGGATCTATCCTAAAACGTAGACAAGTACCTTTCTCGAACTCTGTAAGCATAGCACTTTGGTAGAATGTGACCTTATAGTGCAGAGATGGAAGACCTCCGCGGTTTCGCGTATTTCCGGGATTTCTTATATTCACCGATTAACGTCAAACAAAATTCCAAAAGATGGGGATATATGACAACAGTTGGGTGGTTCGAATCCCGTTCTTATATGACCTTGATGTAGTTAGAACATAAAACCTAAGCAAGAAACTGTTAGATTTGGGCGATAATACAATCACAACAAGGCTAGATGAGATCTGACTTCCGGTATTTTTCCGCGATTCCCTGACAATGCTAAACCTATGGGAGAATATCTGCATTTCTGCTTTTTTTCCCGGAGACCACTTTCATCCCTGATAGTGCTGCTCCACTGGCAGACCAGGCCACTGGCAGTAGGACCTGATATCCAACTCATTCACATTATCCTGATACTCAGTCAACCGGTCCTTGCTCTGTGTTTATTAATTCCGAGCACCAGGCTTAAGTATGAATTTTGATTCCGCTGCAATTCAAGCGTCCGACCCTCTGCACAGGAGACCGAGCGCGGTGGCAGAATCGGTAGAGCACGGGCCTAGTGTGCGGAAGGTTGGGAGTTTGTTTAAACATCGAGTCAAACCAATGACTTAAAAATTGATACTTGTCGCTTCCTAGCCTGGTGCTCAGCATTATTAGGGTAGGACAAGGACTGGTTGGCTCAGTGTCAGGATAATGTGACTGAATGGGATATCGGGTCATGGTGCCGGTGGCCTGGTTTCCCAGTGGGAAAGCACTATAAAGTCGCCATGAGTTCACACTGTCACAAGTCGGTACCCGTCCTGATATGACCTTAGATGTTGCTAGGACGTAAAACAACAGACAGAAACAAAAACATAAACAGATAGTAATATTTAGTACGTTGATCATTAAAGCCCCAGTCACACTATGGCTTGCGACCACTTTAGACCAAAGAACCCACCTCTTTGTGACCAAAGCAAGGGTCTCCCGGCGACCATTCTGGTCGCAAGAAGGTCGGCGACCACTGAGGACCACTTTGCGACAATTTTGTGACCTCTTTGCTTTCACCCCTTTTTTTGTCGTCACAAAGTGGTCGCAAGCAGTAGTGTGACTGGGGTATAAAATGGACAAAGTTGTGTCCCATATTAGTTATCACCATTTGAGACAGTCACGTTGACTCCTGTCTGTCTTGTCGGGTGAGACAAATCGGAGTGGTTAACACCCAGCATAGTCTGGCGCACACAGAGCCCCCACCTCTTCCTACCCAGACGCTCCTTACTGAGTCACGTGACCCCGCCCAGTGGGTCACACAGGGGATTATAATTGTGTGTGGGGGTGGGTGGGGGGGGACATAGCTTATTTCTTGAGTCATAATCGGGTTCAGTGAAGATTGCACGTCAAATTAATCCGCAGTGGTCGATACGGGAGGTGGTCGGTTCAAACCCCGACTGGGTCAGGTGAAAGATTTAAAGCCGCATAATACAATGAAAACATCACATTTCCTAAAACCGAAACACTTACCTAGATTTGATCCTATGCATCCAACTTGGAGACCAGTATGCTCATCAAAACATATATTGCATTTCGGTGTGCACACCTAAATTCATTTGGCAGGTTTTCACTTCAAATATTTCCAAAGTTAACTCTTTAAAACAATAGTTACTTCAAACTGAAGTAAAGTAGATAATAGTGAACACGGTGATATATGAATCTAAAAGAATGTGGCAGAAACCCTAAACTGTCGGATAAATCAACTTTAAAATTGCATAGTCCGATCCGTTTAAGTTTCTGCCTATTTAAAAAAAAAATTAGATAAATATATCAGGTTGATCCAGGCATGAGCATTTCCCGCCAATTGGCTGATTTCGCCAATTAAAGGAAGGAAAGGAACAAGCAGAAAAAATGAGCCAACATTGTTATTAAAATGAACTTCAGATTACTTTTATTATCGTATTCCTTGACATTTTATGCTTTATTATAGCAGTTATGCAAGTATTAAGAACTGATGGAGGGAGTATAAGACTATATATTGAGGAAGTATAAGACTATATATTGAGGGAGCATTAAGCTGAGATTCCTTACACGCGGTATGCGGTCTGCGAATGCGAATGCGGCAAAAAATCGAAACGCCTTGAAGTCAATGGGGTGCAACCCTTACACGCGGTATGCGAATGCGTATGCGAATGCGTATGCGAATGCGAATGCGAATGCGACAACTCGATCGGTCCCTGTAGCGATCGGTCCGGCATGCGGCATGCGACACGGGGGTGCGAATAGAAAAGCATCAGTCGCATTTGTCCATTGATATAAGGCTGGAGGAGGCGACTGATAATTACGGACAGCCAGGACAAGGTAGAGCGCGGACCTGTTAGGAAGCAGTCTCCAAGGCTTCTGAGTGGAAACATATGGTTGTGGTGGTGGTTCGGGTTGCTAAAAATGCTACCAGAGCCACAAAAATATGAATACTTATCTATAATTTGGTTATAATAAAGGTAGGAACCCCCACGAGTAGAAATAGCACACATAAAGACAAAATAATGGTTTTGTTGACCGAAAAGGACGGTCCTAACATGGGGTGTGAATAGAAAAGCATCAGTCGCATTTGTCCATTGATATAAGGCCGGAGGAGGCGACTGATAATTACGGACAGCCAGGACAAGGTAGAGAGCGGACCTGTTAGGAAGCAGTCTCCAAGGCTTCTGAGTGGAAACATATGGTAGTGGTGGTGGTTCGGGTTGCTAAAAATGCTACCAGAGCCACAAAAATATGAATACTTATCTATAATTTGGTTATAATAAAGGTAGGAACCCCCACGAGTAGAAATAGCACACATAAAGACAAAATAATGGTTTTGTTGACCGAAAAGGACGGTCCTAACATGGGGTGTGAATAGAAAAGCATCAGTCGCATTTGTCCATTGATATAAGGCTGGAGGAGGCGACTGATAATTACGGACAGCCAGGACAAGGTAGAGCGCGGACCTGTTAGGAAGCAGTCTCCAAGGCTGCTGAGTGGAAACATATGGTAGTGGTGGTGGTTCGGGTTGCTAAAAATGCTACCAGAGCCACAAAAATATGAATACTTATCTATAATTTGGTTATAATAAAGGTAGGAACCCCCACGAGTAGAAATAGCACACATAAAGACAAAATAATGGTTTTGTTGACCGAAAAGGACGGTCCTAACATGGCTCAGTTTAGGATGTTAGGACCGTCCCAATCGGGAGACTGACGGTTACCGTGTGTAAGGAATCCTAGCTTAAAGCTAAAAATGCTACCATATGCACTAAATAGAATACCAATGATGTACACATGGTGCAACTTTTATGCTGCTTACGACCCGCATGCCGTGTGTAAGGAATCTTCCCATTCGCATACCGCATGCCGCTTGCCGCATGCCGCATGCCGCTTACCGTGTGTAAGGAATCCTAGCTTAAGACTGTATATTGAGGGAGCATAACACTATATATTGTTGTTAAAATGAAATTTAGATTACTTTTATCATATTCCTTTACATTTATTATAACAATTAAACAAGTATTACCATATTACAAGGACTGCCAGCTGAATGATTATAAGACAATAAATTAAATAACTGAAACTATTAACTATGGTACAGGTGTATTATTTATATTATTGACTTATCATTTATGCAAGATTACAAGAAAAACACTTCTGTATTCTTAGAGAACTGGTCTATATGCCTACTCTTACCTTATTTCACAGGTAAAGAGTGAAATTTCCCCCAAATTGCTACCAAATTTCACTAATTGTGTCCTACTTGTAAACAAAATTCTCCGTGGGAAGGGGGAGTGGCCCCCCCTCCCTACCCCCTCCCCCCCTACTTGGCCTTCGGCCGAGTTTTGAGGCATACGCCCACAATCAGCTAATTTGTTTTACTTCTCTGCTCATGTCTGTTGATCGTTATAACCTACATTTCTTTAGTTTGAGCTTAAAATCCACGCTCCATGCAGACTTTAAAGCTTGCTCCTGTGGAGGGCTACTTTGGCCTTCGGCCCATATAACTACAGTTCATGGTGGACATGACTGACATAGATGTTGCCGAAATAGTGGTCATCACCGACATCACAGTCTCAATCATAGTTCCAACCAATGTCATATTCACCATTTAACTTTTAAGACTCTCTTGTGAGAATTTTGTTTCGAACACACAGACAAACGAACAAACAGTGACATTCGCTTTTATTTATTATATACAGTAAAACCTCTCTAAATCTACCAACCACGCGACCGACTTTAAATGGTCCATTTAGCGAGGTGGTCAGTTTAGGGAGTTTTGTTTATCGTTACAATGGTATTGTATGGGCGATCGTTTGGGACCCAAATAAAGTGATTGATATCGCGGGGAGTGGTCGATCTGTAGAGGTGGTTGGTTAGTGAGGTTTTACTGTTGATGGGTACAATAAAGCATGGGATGTTTGGCTCAGTTTACGGGTGTGGCTTGGTGGAAGGCATACTTTTGCACTTAAATAAGGATACATTATTAATAGTCCTCATCAATCTCCTGTGTGTGGGTTGAGTGATTTTTTAAATAGCTTACTGAAGTCCATTTGAAATCACTCCGCCCACCCATGATGATGTATTACTATTAGTATTACGTACGGTGCCTACAAGTGTGTACAGTCCTGGCATTCCCTGAAGCTGAGGAAGCGGTACTCCAGACTGGACCTGCGACACAAATTTTTTGGCTTTACGGTGGTTGACCTGTGGAATGACCTGCCAGAGAGTGTCGTAGCAGCGGAATCGGTGAACTGTTTCAAGTCCCGACTGGATGCATACTGGTCAAGCATTACATGTATCTTGGAGTCAGTGACAGTTGCTATGATCCACCACATCTGAAGAACTGTCTCCATTTCTATTAATTAAGAGCGGCTAACAGGTCCAATGCCTATTATAGCTGTATCCTATTGATTGATTGATTGATTGATTGCGTCGCCGTTATTTATTGCACATTTACAGCGCCGTTTTGCTATTTACTGTGGGACTACAGACCTGTGCACCTTCCGTATTTTTCCGTATTTTTTTTACGGATTACAAGGGTAAAAACGTTCTCTGCCTTTGTTATGGAAATTGCTCACATACATTTGTGATTGTCCTTTGTGACATTATTTTTTAATTGTGTTTGTGAGTTTGTTATTCTACTTATATATTTATAATTTCTCTAAAGCCTCGTAGTGATGACATGCTGTGCCCATATAATTATGTGATGTACATATATAGTGTTTTTTGGCGAGTGCTATCCTCTTTGTATTTTATTTTTATATTAAACTATGTACACATATGTTGATCAATTTTGTTGTTGTTTTTAAACATTCACCCATAAAATGTACTACGTGGGTGTATTTTTTATCGCACTAAAAGTTACTGATCGTGTCTGTACAAATACTGAAAGTATTACTGAAAGTCTCTGAAAAAAAGACTGAACGTCACTCTAAAATACTGAAAATGACTTTCAGAATACTGATGTTTTTCCCGGGTGCACAGGTCTGGGACTATATTCTAGTGACCTATAGAACTATATTCTCCTAATCATCAGGCTAATGTCATATGACGTAAGCAAAAAGAATTACTGTGTAGCACATCTGCAATAATCAATAATGATGTCGATGACACGGCATCTCAATAAGGTAGTCCTATAAACCTAGCCGTGAATATGTACTGTTGCAAGTCGGTCCCAATCCTATATACATACTGTTGCAAGTCGGTCCCATCCTGATATGACCTTTATGACCTTGGGTTCCATGTGACTAGCCAAATAACTGAATAATTATGCTGGTTCCTGTCTGCCCGCTGGCCACTATGACCTCACATATCCATCACCTGTACATGAAACTTTCAGGTCACTCACTAATTACGCTGGTTCCTTTTTTTCCCTGCCTCCCTCCTGGCCACTATGACCTCAGATATATGTCAAGTCTACATAAAACTCTGAGGTCACTCACTAATTATGCTGGTTCCTGTTTTTCCCTGCCTCCCTCCTGGCCACTATGACCTCAGATATATGTCAAGTCTACATAAAACTCTGAGGTCACTCACTAATTACGCTGGTTCCTGTTTTTCCCTGCCTCCCTCCTGGCCACTATGACCTCAGATATATGTCACGTGTACATAAAACTCTGAGGTCCCTCACTAACTACGCTGGTTCCTTTTTTTCCCTGCCTCCCTCCTGGCCACTATGACCTCAGATATATGTCACGTCTACATAAAACTCTGCGGTCACTCACTAATTACGCTGGTTCCTGTTTTTCCCTGCCTCCCTCCTGGCCACTATGACCTCAGATATATGTCACGTGTACATAAAACTCTGAGGTCCCTCACTAACTACGCTAGTTCCTTTTTTTCCCTGCCTCCCTCCTGGCCACTATGACCTCAGATATATGTCATGTCTACATAAAACTCTGAGGTCACTCACTAATTACGCTGGTTCCTGTTTTTCCCTGCCTCCCTCCTGGCCACTATAACGTCAGATATGTCATGTGTACATAAAACTCTCAAGATTACTTACTGATTATGATGGTTTTCCCAACCTGCTCACTGGCCACTATGGCCTCAGATATATCATGTGTACATAAACTCTCAGGTCACTCACTAATTACGCTGGTCTGGTTTTTCCCTGCAGGGCGCGCCCTGCCCGCCTGCCGGCCACTGAAGCGGGCTGTCCACATCCGGACCCGGGACGCGCGGAGTAGCGCGCGTCCCTCTCCGCAGGCGTGACGTCACGACCACCTACGTCATGGCGGCCACGTCTGATGAGGTGGAGCCGGCTGACGAGTTCGAGATGATGCCGCCGACGTCATTCTCACGGCAGGCCAGCGCCATGACACAGTCGGGGCGACGCGACCGCTTCAAGACCATCGGAAAGTGGGTTTGGATTTGAATCAGGAATATAAAATTGATTATGGGAATATAAAACTGCATAATCAGATGACCGCATTTAAAGTTGCAGAGTCTGATGGTTTTGAGTTTCTGCCCATTTAAAAAAAACTAAAGAAGTCTTTTTTCTTTTCTTTCCGTCTTTTTTTGCTTTCTTTTCTTTCTTTCTTTCTTTCTTTCTTTTCTTTCTTTCTTTTTCTTTTTCTTACTTTCTTTCTTTCGGTCGTTCCTTCGATCTTTCCTCCGTTCTTGCCATTATTCTTTCCATCATTCTTTCCTCTTTTTTTCCCTTTCCTTCCTTCCTTCCTTCCTTCCTTCCTTTTTCTGTCTTTCCTTTCTTTAAAAAAAGGATAAATACATTAGATTAGAATCTACTTTACTTTAGCTTGAAGTAGCTTTGATTTTAAATGTCTAATTTTGGAGACATTTGAAGTGAAAGCATGCCAAATAGATTTTTGGAAAGCATGTCAAAATTCTGAGTTTGTGTGGATCCTTTCCTGAGAGGTCAGTGCATAGTAGTAGTAATAATAATAATAATGATAACAATAAATTTTTTTAATTAAAAAATATATATATTAAAAATATATTTATGAAAACAAATAAAAGAATAAACTATTTTTTAATTTTTTTTATTTATATATATATATACAATAAATTAAAAAATATATATATTAAAAATATATATATGAAAACAAATAAAAGAATAAATAAACTATTTTTATATATTTTTTTATTTATATATATATAAATAAATATATAAAAATAGTTTATTCTTTTATTTGTTTTTATAAATATATTTTTAATATATATATTTTGTAATTAAAAAAAATTTATTATCATCATTATTATTGTATATATACGCGTGCAGGTCGGTGCGTGACAGCGTGGCCGACTTCTTCGGGGTGGGCGACGAGTGCCCCGAGGAACAGGAGAAGTGGCGCCAACGGTCCCGCAACCTGGCCTGCAAGCGGTCCGTGGGTGGCGGGCTCAAGGCGGGCCTGGCGCGTTCCGGCACCATGGACAGCGTCTTCACGGACGCCGGCGTCCCGACGCCCGGCATGCAGTCCGCCGGGCCCCCGGGAGCGGCCGCCGGGCCAGCCGGGCCAGCCGGGCATCGGGCGCCCCCGCTCTCGTCGGGCCTGCACGGCCACCCGCTCGGCGCCAGCTTCCAGGGACACCCGCTGTCAGCCAGCTACGTCGGGCCCAGGCCCTGCCCGACACCGATAGACCCGCTACGGCGGACAGGCAGACAGGTGAGTGGGCGGGGTGGGGGGGGGGGGGAGATGGGGGTGAGGGTGGGCGTGCAGTGAGTGAGTGAGTGTGTGAGTGGGTGGGTGAGTGAGTGAGTGTGAGTGAGTGAGTGAGTGTGTGAGTGAGTGTGAGTGAGTGTGAGTGAGTGTGTGAGTGAGTGTGTGAGTGAGTGAGTGAGTGTGTGAGTGAGTGAGTGAGTGAGTGTGTGAGTGTGTGAGTGAGTGAGTGTGTGAGTGAGTGAGTGTGTGAGTGAGTGAGTGTGTGAGTGTGTGAGTGTGTGAGTGAGTGAGTGAGTGAGTAAAGCCCCAGCCACACTAAAGCTTGCGACCACTTTGAACCAAAGAACCAGCCGTCACCTGCGACCTGTGTGCGACCAAAGCAATGGTCGCCAACCTCTGGGTGACCATTTTGGTCGCAAGATTTTAAATTGTAGTAGATGCAATCTTCCTGTGATCAAAATGGTCGCCAGCAGGTTGGCGATCAAAATGGTGACAAGCAAGTTGGCGATCAAAATGGTGAGAAGGAGGTCGGCGATCAAAATGATGAGAAGGAGGTCAGCGACCAAAATGGTGACAAGCAGGTCGGCGTTCAAAATGGTGACAAGCAGAAGCAGGTTGGAGACCAAAATGGTCACAAGGAGGTTGGTGACCAAAATGGTCGCAAGGAGGTTGGCATTCACTGAGGACCACTTGCGTCCTCTTTGCGACCACCTCTTTTTTTGTGGTCGCAAGCAGTAGTGTGACTGGGGTATAAGCTGGGGAGGCGGTTGAGGGTGGGGGGAGGAGGCTGGTCTGCCTCACCACATTAGCAAATTTATGAATATCGCTACTTTTGCTTGTTGCTCCACATAACGGAAGAGCAGGAGTATCAAAATATAATAATACCAGACGGGATGGCCGAATGAGTTGAGTGTCCGGTTTTGGTAGGTGTATGGGATTCGAATCCTCGCATTCGGACCCTGTCCGAGTCAATCCAATGACTTAAAATATTATACTTGTCAGTACCTAGCCCGGCGTTCGGCATTATTAGGATAGGGAAAGGAGCAGTGGAATAAGGAAGATCAATTTTCCTCGATTGAAATTTCCTGTGCTTTTAATTGTAAGTCTTTTGTAACTCTGCCGGGATTGAACCCACAGTATCTTGCACATTGAATATACTTAATGTGATGAAAACGTAACATTTACAAAACCGAAGCAATTTGATCGCACACATCCAACTGGTGCACTTATTAAACATATATTGCTGCATTTAAGGAATACTAAAACTTATTGCAGTTTTGATGCTCTGATGCTATGCTTGAAAATGGGTGAACAAAGTCCATGTCCCTCATGTCGGTGGGCACACCAACATTAATATTCAATGTTTTCACTTCAAATATCTCCAAAGTTCATCATCATCATCATCATGCTGTCGGTCGCGAAGCGACAAAGACTGCTTTCATTACTTGACTGCCGCTCTCCATTTAGCTCTCTGCTGTGAGAGTGATGTCCATGAGTAACTGGGTAGCTAAGGCCACGATAATTCACAAGACACAGCATATTAAAGGTTTTAATTTTTTTTAAATTCTCACGGTCCAGATATTGTTTGCGGTTAATTTATGATGCAGGAGTTACTGGTGGTTGTTTGGCTAGTATTTTTCAACTGCTAATCCATAATTTTCTGAGATAAATATCATTGGCCAATCGTTATAATCTAGCTTACCTTACGTTGAAGAAACTTTGATTTAAAATGACTAACTTCGGAGATGGAAAATTAATTTTGGCATGCTCGTCAAAACTGACCTCCATGCACTATCTATATCTGGGGCAAGCACCATGACCGTTAGGCTCTCTAGGCTCCTTGATGTAATCAACCCACCCACACATACCTGGGCGAGTGGCTCATTGCCTGTGAGGTCAGTGCAGACCACTGACTGACCAGCGTCCCTGTGAACTCTTCAGTTCTCGTACTCGTCGGCGCGAGGACCCGTCCCTTCACGACAGTTGTCGCGACAGATCTCTACGGCCTCCAGCAGTCGGCGGTCGATGCGACTCCTGCCGACAAGACGGTCGCGCAAGGAGTCCGTCGCCAAGATGGCTTACGATGGAGTGAAGACCCTGATGGTATGTTTGACATTTTTGTTAGCACTTTAATTTTTAATTTTTGTACTGTTTAAACAAAATCTTTTATTTATTTATTTTGTATATATATATTTATTTATTTTTATTTATTTTATATCGATTTATATTTATATTTAATAATTTAATTTTTAAATCCGATATTTATGTGTGTTTAATGGAAACTTATGAGTGAAAGCGTTATTTGTATGTGTTTGGAATATTTGCACCGCTTCTAATAGATTACGCCGAAAAAAAAGTTACCTTTTTGAGTGTTCACTAGATAAGGAGTTCTGATAGAGTGGAAGCGTTGATTGTATGTTTGATCTGGTTTTATTTATGGTCATTTCGAGACATGTTTTTTAAATTCCTTTGTGAAAAGAAAGTATCTTTGAATGTTCAAAATAGAAAAAGGGGCTGTGACAGAATGAAGGGGTTGATTATGTTTGAAGTTTTTCCCCCGCCTTTTTAAAAAAAATTTAAAGATTTTTCTAAAATTTACTTTGAAAAAAGGTTACGACCGAGTGAAAGCATTGATTGTATATAAGACTCTTTTTTCTTTTTTTTAATAGCGATTTTAAAGGATTACTCTGGAGGAAAAAAGTTTGTTTGCCCTGTAGAAAGCACAGTAAAAATATTCATGCAATCTTTTAGATATTTGTAGCCCTGTTAAAATTTGCAATTTGTACTGTACTGCAATCCCGCAGCATTATCAGCGTATGCTACTACGGTTGGAATTCTTTTTTTCTTTTTCCTTTTCTTTTGTTCTCGAGGAGAAAAAGTGAATCAGATTGAAATAAATATAAGCGTTTTTTTTTTGTTTTTTTTTTTAAAGAAAAGAAAGATGGGCTGGGGGGAGGGGGGAACTAAGATTGAGTATTGCCTCAACTGATTTGTGGCATGCTGTCGGTGGCTGAGCAAAAAAAACAAAAGCCAAAAAACCCACCAAAAACCCCACAGATAAACAGGTGTCTGTCGATTTGAGATGTCGGGTATGGCGATTGGTGTGCATGGGGCAGTCTCCTTTTGAGGTGTGTTGTTTGTGTTGAGGGACGCTATACACCCACCTAATCATTCAGGAGGACACTAAGAAGCCGCCAGAGGACGCTCCGCGCGCATGGATCCGGCGGGTAAGGGGGTGAGGCGGCGGTGCATGTGCTTGGTTGAGATTAATGCGCTGCTGCTCGAGCTGCCTGGAAAGTCTTCACTAGCCGCGACCACCAACCAGCCAATAGGGGACTGAGATGTCTCTGATTGGTCTCCACTCACATTGTTGTTCATGAACTGTACATAGAGGGCGTGATCTACTTCATAATCCCCCCCCCCACCCCCCCCCCCCCCACACACACACACACAGATATACAAACTTTATAGATGAGAATCTTCCGGATTTATCCGGAACTGCAGATTTTTTTTATCTGCTCGATTTCTCCCCCCGGATATGGTCAAAATTTGCAACCATTCCGGCTTGTCCTGTCACTTTAGAAGTCCCCAAGATTCATAAAACATTTTCCTGAGTTTGTTGTTGTCCGGCCATTCTCATTTGTGAACTCCAAAACAAAGAACCAAAAGAAACCAAGCCAGTCCAGTCTCAGACAGGCCTATTTACTCCCCACAGCCTGACATTCTGTCACTGTTTTGTGGACAGTGCTGCTAAGCTACCCTATACAGGGATGAGAGATCTCCGCCATTTCGCGGAATTCCGCGATTTGTACTGCTACTACATTGTTCAAACGCCGGAGCACTATCAGCGTATGCTGATGCGTTTTTAAACGCTGCAGCACTATCAGCGTATGTTAATGCATTGTTTAAATGCCACAGCACTATCAGTGTATGCAAATACGTTTTTAAACGCTGCAGTACTATCAGCGTATACCAATACATTGTTTAAATGCCGCAGCATTATCAGCGTATGCTAATGCATTGTTCAAATGCCGCAACACTATCAGCATATATGCTAATGCATTGTTCAAATGCTGTAGCACTATCAATGACTTTCGGGAACTTTCTGCGATTCCCTGACAGTGCTAAGCCTATGGAGGGCATCCACGTTTTCGTAGAAATTTGCTGTCGGTTTACAGATAAACCTCAGCATAGGCATAAATTTCCTAGATTTGTTTTTGCCGGAGACCACTTTCATCCCTGCCTATACAAAAACTGTCAGATTGCTAGGTTATGGACAAATTCACACCTAAACCATCGAACTGTGCAACTTTTAACCTGTAGTGCTTCCATCCAGTGTGAACAATTGTCATGGACAATTTAAATGTATTTTGTATCTAACTGTCAGTGGTTTAGCACTGTTCAACAGTACGGCGATTAACAGTTCAGAAAATGTTTTCCCATTCAATTTTTTTTATTTTTTATTATTTAAAAAAAATACATTTTCCGTGTGTGGAAGTCTTTATTTTCACTAACTGGTTTGGTTTCAGAAAGTGTTTTTTTCAATGAGTAAGGTTTACTCAGCTCACGTTTTATTGGCTCCATGGAAAAAACCACAATAAAAAAACAAAAAACACCCCGTTAATTCCTTAGTTTTGACAAATTTTACTTGGTAACGGGGTATTTTGAAGTAGGTTTCACAATGTACTAATCAGTACCTAAGCTCAGTCGCATCCACCCACCAATGTTCGATGTCCAGCACAGTAGTACCCGTCTTCAAAGGACAATCGTGAACCCACATCCATGTTGTCCTCACATACCCGGGTGTCATGTCAATGGAGCGATCCGTCCTGATATGACCTTAGATGTTGGTAGGACGTAAAACAACAAACAATGGACAGACAGTCAAATGAAACAAAAAGATTTTGTGCATCGAAAAAGATTGTTCGCACATGGCAGGGGTACGCTGATCGAGTCGCTGAAGACAGGTACTATTGTAGTGGTCTCCGTCCTGACATGACCGCAAGTGTTCAGGGTCCGTAATGGGGCCTGAAAAGTCTTGGAACTTCATTTTCCCCATTTCAAGGCCTTGAATAGCCTTGAATTTAACCTAATTTGGGTAATTAGTCTTGAAAAGCTTTGAATTCTATTAAACGGTCCCCACTGATCTAATTTAGTCCGAAATCGCCATTCACCATTGTTTTTTCCCCCTTAAATCCAAATGAAAATAGTCTTGAATTCCTATAAAAAACAGCCTTGAAAAGCCTTGAAATAGCCATGAATTCCATGTCGTCACATATGTACGGACCCTGAACGTTGCTAGGACATAAGACCCCCCCACCCCCCAAAAAAAAAGATGGTGGAGTGACCGTCTCTGCTTGGAGACTGCGTAGTACGGCCCGAGTCGCACTCTCCTAACACATCTTGGACGCACTCGAGAACTTCCAGACCTTCCCGTGAGGCCCCGCTCGCCCTGTGATCACCTTGACCTTGGCGTTGACCTTGGCCGCTGTTCTTGTTGCAGGTTAGCATGTTGTCTCCCGGGCTTCCATTCCTCCTGATGGTACAGGGTACATTGCGCTCTCACTCCGTGTTGGTCCCGCAAACCCCCTGCCACCCTGCAAACCTTTTTTTCTTCTTCCCCAGTTATTTTGAAAGCACGGGTCGACCATCATGCACCTGTGTGACCCGGACTGATATGACCTTAGATGTTGGTAGGACGTAAAACACCAAACACACGAACATCATTTATCTGTAAGGAATAAGCTCTCACCTACCCATCCTAAAATTTATCATCTGCGAGAAATATTTGTATATTTACTGTATTTCCCCCAATTTTCCCCTCAGATACCCTCCCCCCCCCCCCCCACACCCACCCACCTCCGATCCCCTTCCCGATACTCCCCTTAATAAATAATTATTTCCTTGTTTTCCTGGCTAAACAAAAAATACAAAAAAAAACCCGCCCCGATTCTCACTTGATTGTGTTTTTTTTTTTGTATTCGTTATCCACTGTTAATTTGTAGTTTGTTCTCAGTGACGTTTTTAAAAATATTTTTATTTTAGCCCTATTAAATAGGTGTATTTGGATAATGTAGGTAAGGGAGCCCTTTGAGTCAAATAGATGACAATATGTAGAGTTTGCTGCATTCTCAACAGCAGACCACATTCTAAGCGATATCGCTATATTTATTCTCCGAGAAATTTCCTGACTTCTTTTTCCTCCCGATTCCCTCCCCCACACCTCCACCCCCAATTAATAACAAAAAGTTAATTTAAAAAAGCTTTTAACTCAAAAAAACAAAAAAACATATACAAACAAGAATTATAAGGAAAACAAACTTAAACTATTAGAAGCCGTACCTAACAGTCGTTGAGAGCACCCATTAACATGGACTCCCCCTACCCCCCCCTATCCCCCATACTCCTCTCCTGCCCTCTCCAAACCCTTCATTCCCTCCCTCCCTCTCCTTCCTCTTTCCCTTCCTCCCTCCGCTTCCTCCCTCCCCTTCCTCCCTCCCCTTCCTTCCTTCGCTTCCTACCTCCTTTTCCTTCCTCCCCTTCTCTCCCTTCCCTCCCTCCCCTTCTCCCTCTTCCCTCCCTCCCCTTCTCCCCCTTCCCTCCCTCCCCTTCTCCCCCTTCCATCCCTCCCCTTCCCTCCATCCCCTTCTCTACCTTCCCCCCCTTCATCCCTCCCTCCCTTCCCCCTCCCTCCCTTCCCTTCCCCTCCCTCCCTTCCCCCCCTCCCTCCCTTCCCCCCCTCCCCTCCCTTCCCCCTCCCTCCCTCCCTTCCCCCTCCCTCCCTTCCCTTCCTCCCCCACCTTTCCTTCCTCCCCCACCTTTCCTCTCTCCCCTCCCCCATCCCTTCCCACATCATTGCCCTCCCTCCTCTCTCATTCCCTCTCTCTCCCCCTCCCTCCCTCCCCTCCCTCCCTCCCTCCCTCCCTCCCTCCCTCCCTCCCTCCCTCCCCTCCCCTCCCTCCCTCCCTCCCTCCCTCCCTCCCTCCCTCCCGTGTTCCTATGAATTTAACAATCATCCTGAAACAAGTACTTTCTCTAGAACCTCTAAACAGAAGTCGCACGCAGAAACCCCCTCTGCATGACGCAACCTTTATTATCGGTTTTACGGTCGACGACAGGGACTGATGGTCGAACTGTACATAGATAGATAGCCCTGTCCTCTCGTGCCGGCATCCCTGTCCCCCACTGTCTGCTGCATACCTACTAGCCCTGATTGGCTGATCATAATGCATTCCTACTCCTGATTGGCTGACCATGATGCATTCCTAGCCCTGATTGGCTGATGCATTCCTTCCTGCTGTTGACTGTTGAGTTTCTAGCCCCTGTTGGTTTATGCATACTAGGCCAGTGTGTGACATTAACTTGTTTACTCCCGCCCCCCCCCCCCCATTCCTAAATTTAATTAGTGATATAGCCTTTTTTAAATTTTATTTGTTTGTTTGTTTAACAACCCCCCTCCCTCCCAGCACAAAAGGTATATATCGGCTATTTCTTTTATTTGTTAAATTGTGTGTGGATTAATTCACCAAAGTAAAAGGAAAAGAGGATAAATACTAGAAATGCTTTTCATAAAGTCTTGTTTTGTGTGAGTTTTATTTTCGGGGGTGGAGGGTATCATCGCTACCAACGGGGGAAAATGTAAAGAATAAAATTAGTTTGATTAAAAAGCACAAAAAGGGACTTATAATTACTTTTTGAAAAAGCAAAAAAAAAAAAAAAAAAAAAAAATCCCCTTTCTGTTTGTGGCAATAAGCACCTTCCCCAACACCCCTATTTTTTTCCCTTTTGTTTTGTTAGCAGCTGGTTTACCTATGATCAGAGTTTGGTGAATGTGGCCCACTGCCGTGTCTCTGTTTTCATGTCTGCTGTTGTCTGCGTCTCGTGTCCCTTTGTCATCTGTCTGTGCGTCTCTTGGTGTGTGTGTCTCTTGGTTTGCGTCTCTTGGTGTGTCTGCTATGTAGGCGATTAATGAGCCAGGTCATAATTGCCAGAAGAGCTAACCGGCCGATGGGCTCGAACCCACACCCCGTGAGTCATAGTTACCGGCTGGTTGGTGTCTTTACTGGCCAAGCTGGCCAGAACTGCTTTGTGAAGTGAGGTGAGGTGTTGAGGGATAGTCATAGTCATAGTTCTAACTATTTCATTTTTCTTAATCCAGGGTTGTGATTGGACTATTTATGGCATCTATTGATGTCATGAAAAATATATACATGTACGTATATATTTATGTACATATATATGTGTATATATATATATGAAGAGTTCAAGTGCAAAACCCTGTAAACGACAATCCAAGACTTTAATTAAAATAAAAGATTTTGCCTGGAGGTAATTTTAATTCTTACTAATTCCACTTTTCTTGTGATGAAATGATGGAGAAATGAAGAAGAAAAAGAATGTAAAAAGATTAACTTTTTGAAGGTTTAATTCTGATGTTTAACTCAATTTTCGGATCGGCATTTACAGGGTTTTGCCCCTGAGCTCGTATGTATATGCACCTATATATATAATATATATTTGGGGTGGGGGAGTATATATGCTGTATAAGAATTATACGAGTATAATAACATGGAATACTATACTATACTATCCTAGCACCCACACACCAGTGATCGGGTGCTGGAACCTCATCTACTGCTCATTCCTCAGCTCCGACGGTGGCGCCACCGCTCGCCTGCTCACTGTCCTACTCACTTGCCGCTGAGATATATATAATCCACTGAACAAAAAATCAATTTCAGCACTACGGCATTGATTGGTCTTCCAGGCGGAGTTGGTATATTTATTGACACTTAAAAAAAGAATTTAAGAACAAATTTCAATAAAAGCTAGATATATTTTAATGCAATGGTTTCTCATACATATAATGAGTTAGCCTTAGTATTTAAAAAGTCATATTTTTCATTTTTATTGTAAATTTTAGACTGAAAAAGTCCTCTGCTCAGTAATTTTACGTAGTTTGTTTGATAATTGAGAGCAGAATGCCCAGAAAAGAGGTTTTTAATATTTCTTTATTATCTGCATCTTCAAAGCACCGTGTCCATGTTGCATACCCTGATGCTTGTCTTGACGATATTTGTAAAGATCCACTTAGTTGAATATATTTGGTAGTGCTTTCTGCATGGTTAATGTTCATTATTTTGCCCCCGACTTCTAGATCCTTTTGTAATGGATGTTTTATGTTTCAACAATAGATTTTTTTTAAGGACTTCATTTAGTTATTAATTTAAAACAAAGACCAACAATGAAAAGGGGTAAACAAATGGCATATCATTTGTGTATGGTCAGTGTTTTTTTAATAGCCATTAATAAAAAGGCAATATTGAATACCTTTCAAGCAAATTCATTTCAAAGAGCTGCCCTACTGAGCTGAGCTGACATCCATGTTTGACATGTGCTAGTTGGGTTGTTTTGTGGTTTTTTTAAACGAAGGATTATGGGTAATCTTTTTTATTAATAAATATTAATTTGAGCTGATGTAAGATTGTTGCAGTTGTATACCATCTCCATTCTGTTTGCTATGTGTGTCTTCACACTGCGTTTCCATATGGTTTAATTACACGCGCTTCCCTTCATTTAACTTTAAACTACCACCGGTGTCGGGTTCAGTGTGCATGCATTTCCCATTAATAGATATTAAGCAGAAAAGAAGGAAAAATGTCAAAGAGAAAAAAAAGAGATTAGAACAATTGTGTTGTGCAGCAAATTTTAAAGCACTGCTGGCTTGGCTCACCCTTCTATTGCTCTACGTAATGATTGGCCACTCCCCTCAAATTCCAGAATATTCCCTGGTCCGCAGTGAAAATAATGTTCCACGTTTGATGACGTAATGACTGCAGCACACTCAAATGAAAATGGTGACCATATTTTGACGGTGTTTGTTCTTGTTGTTTCCTCCCTGCCCCCACACACTCATACACACACAAACGCTCACATACTCACATATCATTCACATTCACTCTCACACACACTCACTGACACACTCAAACTCTCTCACACATACACACTCACTCACACACACACTCACACATACTTACATACTCACATATCATTCACACTCACTCACACACTCACACATACTCACACACACACTCACTCACACCCATACTCTCACACACACTCACTCACACACACACACTAGACTCCAACTCGGAAGACCATGAAGAGGAAGCCATATCTACGAAGTCGAAGCTTTGCGCCAACGAGTATTTCCTCCTACCAGGATGAAGTGGACAGTATGAAGGTCAGTGTTCCTTAAGTGTCAAGGTCATTCGCCAGCTTCTTTCTCCTGCGCCTTCCGGTGCTGAGTGTTGACCACAGTTTTGACAATTGTATTGATATATTTTGTGCCCCCCGCCCCCACCTGAATATGTTGACACTTGTGTTCTATTGTTAGAACCAAGTTAAATACACAAAGGTCATTATTTCAGCAACCAGTAGTTGAGAGCTTTAAAGTTACTCTTTTACACAAAGCCCTAGAATGATTAAATTCCGGGGGCTCTGTAAATATACTTTTAATTGATTCAATAAATTTAGCAAATGTTAATTTATGCATATATTCTACTAACCCTTTAAATATTTTTTTTTATAAATTTTATTAAAAGGAAAATTGTTCTGCCTCTCAAAGTGATTAAAAATGTTTTGCTCAAGGATGCCATGTTAATTTTGTATTACGTTAATTAAAATAATGCAAGATAACAAAATTTGTTGCCGGGGTTGGTGAGGTTAATATTAATAGGGGAAGAGTTTTGTGCTTGATTTTCAATGACTGTTAACTTTCCTTTGTATGGTGGGATTCCACCATGAAAGAAATTGTGCACACAATTTCCACCCACCACGGCTTTGTCCATGATTGGAAGCGTGACGTAGCTCAGGTGGTAGAGTGTCCACTTGTGAAGGTGTCAGTCATTCTATTGATCCTGCTCTGTTGGCCCATTTCCAGTTTGGGCTATTTTCTGTTCCAACCAGTGGGTCCACAAATGGTTCATCAAAGGCTGTGGTATGTGCTGTCCTGTCTGTGGGAAAGTTCATATAAAAGATAAAAGACCCCTTGCTGCTCATTGGAAAGAGTAGCCTATGTGGGGCCAGCAGGTTTCTTCCAAAGAAATATGCCAGAATGACCATATGGTTGACGTCCAATAGCCGATGATAAGTGCTCTAGAGGTGTTGTTAAAGCTGCATAGACCGATGAAATATCAAATTTTCAAAACCAAACCAATTATCTAGATGTAATTTTACATATCTAACCTAGATACGGATGCACTTATTAAGCATTTGTTTCTGCATAAAAGGCAATACTGAGTCAATTTAACAGAACCTGTTACTGCAGAAGTCTATGGTGTCAGAGTTTTGGCAAGCTTGCCAAAACTAATTTTCCATGTTTGCACCCAAAATATCTCAAAAGTTTAACATTTAAAATAAAAGTAACTTTGAACTAATGTAAAGTAGATACTAGTGATCGATCTAATGTATTTATCTCAGAAAAAATACAGAAATTCAAAACCATCGGATTATGCAACTTTAAATAAAACAAGCTTGACATTTTTGTCCATGATTGAGTACTGCGTCTTAGTGACACAATTTCAGTTTTGTTAACAGCCATGCAAGTAAAGGAAGCAAACTGTTTTTGTAAGCCGCTATCCCCCCAACTCTGCAGATCCCTGCCTGGTGCACCCTGGTGTAAGTTAAGCTTCACGACTCCTAACGAATACGCACTGAGCAGTAGCAGGCTGCGGTTGATTCTGGGATTCATGAAAGCCGGTGAATCTACAAATATCAACAACCTTATTCATTGTTATCTGACTGGATTGTACAATGCGCATGCAGTATCACGCATTGTACAATATGGAATGTCTGTAATATTAACACGTGGCCAATGTAATGTCCATCGTATAATTAGCCCAAGAAGGATACCATCTGTCTGAATCTATCCCCGCAGCACGATGCCACCTGCATTAATGTATCCCCGCAGCAGGATGCCACCTGCATTAATATATCCCCGCAGCAGGATGCCACCTGCATTAATGTATCCCCGCAGTAGGATTCCACCTGCATTAATGTATCCCCGCAGCAGGATGCCACCTGCATTAATGCATCCCTACAGCGGGACGCCACCTGCATTAATGCATCCCTACAGCGGGACGCCACCTGCATTAATGTATCCCCACAGCAGGACGCCCCCTGAATTAATGTATCCCCACAGCAGGATGCCACCTGCATTAATGTATCCCCACAGCAGGATGCCACCTGCATTAATGTATCCCCGCAGCAGGATTCCACCTGCATTAACGTATCCCCACAGCAGGATGCCATCTGCATTAATGCATCCATATAGCAGGACGCCCCCTGCATTAATGCATCCCTACAGCGGGACCCCACCTGCATTAATGCATCCCTATAGCGGGACGCCACCTGCATTTATGCAGACTGGATGGCCAAATAAGTTGAGCGTTTTGGTAGATCGTGGGGTTCGATTCTGTCGAGTCAAACCGATCACTTAGAAATTGATACTTGTCCGTTCCTAGCCAGGCACTCGGCATTATTAGGATAGGGCAACGACTGGTTGGCTCAGTGTCAGGGTAATATGACTGAGTGGGATATCAGGTCATGGTGCTGGCAGCCTGGTTTCCCAGTGGGGCAGCAGTATTAAGTCGCCATTAGTGCGCACTGTCACAAGTCGGTACCCATCCTGATATGACCTTAGATGTTGCCAGGACGTAAAACTTCCAACAACCAACCTTTCGCCCAATGATATAGCCTCTGATTCAAAATAGGAACGCCATTTTTAGGAAGCTGACAACTGTGCAAAGCTCACACCTATGAATTCTGTAGTGTGCGGGTCAGTTTACACTGATGGAATCTGCGATCCTGATACTTGGCATTGTGTATTCGGTGGACATTACAATTGGAGTTTCTCTTCTTTTTTTTTTATAGGAATTAGTCGTGATTTTCAGATGATTTTGTTGCTTTAACAAATTAAAAAAAAATATTACGGTCGTTAAAAATCATTGAGAAATTTTGGATTATATTCATAAGTTGAAAAGGATAGAAATATCCAACTCTTATCTCACTGCATGGGTGTAATACCTTAATTATATTGTTTTTCATAGTAATTTTATTGCGTTATTCCAAAGACCCTATAATACTAAGACGGCTCACTCCCTATCTCTCCCATGGTAATGTAAATTTCGCAGTGCCACCTTGTGGTGGGTTTGATCAGCCCAGCTGCTGGTTGGTGTTTCACATGTAAACACATACAATTATATTATACATGAGATAGCTAAGTATGAATACACATCATTATGAAATTGCTATGAACAAATACACATCATCATCAGCATCATCATCAGCATCGCCATCATCACACATCTTTCACATTCATATATACATCTATACATATAATATAGCACCTGTTTAACCAAGAGAACAGCCAGCGCATCAAGTGGTGGGTTTGATCATTTTGATTACACAGTACAGGCTGAGTGAGCCGTCTTAGTAATATAGGGTCTTTGGTTATTCTATGAAGTTTTGTTTAAATTTACTTATATACAAGATTAGGAGTAACCCCTTATATACGTATACACATATACTTATACTTATATACTTACTTATACTTATCCTCTTCTGCTTAAGAAATTAGGCATCAATGCCTGTTAGCAGCTTTGGCCTGTCTAAGTGGGACCTACTGAAATTATAGTTTTCGTGCGGCGAGCGCTGACTGTATCGGTAAATTACCCAGTGCTTATCAAGGCGTCCTTTGAAAGAGTTTAAGCTTGGGGCATTCACTACATCAGCTGGTAATCTGTTCCAAGTGTTCCCGGCTCTTTCAGTGAGGAAGATTACGGATAACTCCCTAAATACAAATTAGCCTGCATAATACAATTTTCCCCCCAAATTTCCCCTATAATATAAAATTAGTGGATGACCTTTAAATATAAAACTACGGATAACTTCATGAATCCAAAATTTAGGAGATAACCCCCTCCCCCTAAGTACAAGACTAAGGGATACTTCTCTAACTGCAAAATCAGGGGTAAGGCCACCCCTCCCCTCAAATAACCCGGATCCCATTTCTCAGCGAAATCGTTGATTTCAGCGAAAACTGAGTTTCCAAATGAGTCGGGGTGAATCCTGTCGGCGAAAAAGTTTACTTTTAATTATTTGTTAGTCTTGAAGTCTTAAAACAGTTGAAATTTCAAGGCCAAAATATTTCCAAGTAGGTGCCAGAATGCACTATTTTAATCATAGGTTAAAGAAAAATGTGCAGATGGGGGGGGGGGGGGGGGAGATGCCGCTGGACTACCCTAGTTTTTCAGGGATTTAAACATTTTTGTCACTGGGACCCCAGCAATAAATATAAGATGTCTCGTGTTTGTGAATTAATTTCCATCTCAGCTTTGCAAATATATTGCATTTCAAAACATTATTTGCTAATTATGCAAAACTGTTCTTTTTGTAACAAAGCCCGCTTGATGCGCATTCTGTCGCAGTGTCGTGGCGGTGGTTGTCGTAGAACTGCAATGTAGAGTGCACCTGTGGTAATCGTGGTTTAACACTTGCCTTCTTCCCCTCCCGACCTCTCATCAGACTAATGACATACTGGCAGAAATCGTCAAGGAGAGTCATAACCGTGAAAGCCAGATAAAAGTATGTCGCTACCTTTTGGTTACCGCTTTCCTAGTCATGTGATTGACTGCTGTCGCTGTGGCTCTGTTCGCTTCAAGTTGCATGCTTCATTAAAGGTGCGGATGTGGACTATGGGTTGCTAGTTCTCTACTCTTATGCTGTGCATGGGTTAAAGCTAGGCTCCGCATCAATCCCTGGACCAATATTGTGTTACGGTGGTCATATTGACAGTCTGGTCGAAGTGACCCAAAGTTAGTCAAAACTATCCAAATTATTATGAAATTCAATTTTTTGTTGAAATTCTAAAGTAATATGAAATGTGTAGGTTAGGGAAAAAAACAAACATGCTATTAATAACCCATACATGGCAAAGCATCAGTGGAGTATGATGATGCACGTTGGCAGCACTGATTAACAGGAGTGAACAGAACAACCCTAAAACTTAACTACCGTTTGGTATTATATATGGGTCACTCTCCTGAAAACTGGTCAGCATGGGATGGGATTTTAAAACATCACTAACAAAATTCCTACTTATTTTTTTCGTTGTACTTGTCATATTCATGTTCAGATTTGATGAAAGAAATAAGGGAAATAAAATAAACTGTGTGCAACTTTGGTCCTTTTAGTTATGAAGTGTTTTTGTACTAACAAAACCCATTTTACAGTCAGCCATTTGTAGCATGACATATTGGACATAGTTGAATCCTTACTAACATTTTGTATTGCATTGATATATTAAACAAAACAGTTCCCAAATCAAAAAGGAAGTATTTATTAACATGTATGCATGCTTAAATTAATTTTTTTTTTTATGTCTTTAGAAATAACATTACAAATTTCCGTCACACGTGTAACCAGTGGTGTCTGGATGCCACCCAAATATTGTAGACTAATTATTCAGTGAATAAAGCATGGTTGGGAATTACTTTTTTTTTTATCAATATAAGCACTACATGTTTCTGTATATTATGCCATGATTAAAGCTGCATAGTCCGATGAAATATCAAATTTTCAAAACCAAACCAATTATCTAGATTTGATTTTACATATCTAACTTAGATACTGATGCACTTATTAAGCATTTGTTTCTGTATAGAAGGCAATACTGAGTCAATTTAACAGAACCTGTTACTGCAGAAGTCTATGGTGTCAGAGTTTTGGCAAGCTTGCAAAAACTAATTTTCTATGTTTGCACTCAAAATATCTCAAAAGTTTACCATTTAAAATAAATGTAACTTTGAACTAATGTAAAGTAGATACTAGTGATCGATCTAATATTTTTATCTCAGAAAAAATACGAAATTCAAAACCATCGGACTATGCAACTTTAATATGCTTCTAAGTATGATATTATTTAATTCTGATTAGATTTTTATTAAGCAGACGGTGTGGTGTCCTAAACATGTGTTACACATGTGACACACATGTTATACTGCCATAAGACATAGCTTAATCATGGACTACACCTTTATTTTTTATCTCATCAATTGATATTTTACATAGATGTAAAGGGGAGATTTCCAGCTTTCATTTGCAACCAAAAAATGTAAAAAATTCAAATATTAGATTTTAACTCTCCATGTGACACTTCTGGCCAGTTTTCAGAAGAGTGACCCATATATAATTCGAGAACATTTGTTGGAGTACAGAACTGCTCATCCCAGTCCATATCTAGACACTTTAATTTCCTTAGCTGTGCACACATCTCTGATGGTGGTGGGTGAGTTTATAATGACCTGGGTTGTGTCACAGCGCCTCCTGGTGGATTAGCTCTAGCGATACTCAATATCCTAGTTATTGTGTGTGGTAGATTCACATTTTGTCACTGGTCTTAAGTGACTTCTCTTTACTTCTGCGTAGTTGCCTGACTGTCTTCTGCGTTTCATTCATTCGTAGTTTCACTTGCCAAATTGCATTGCTTAACCTTAAAGCCCCAGTCACACTATGGCTTGCGACCACTTTGAACCAAAGAATACACTCTCACCAGTGACCTCGCGACCAAAGCAATGGTCGTCGAGGTCAAATGGAGGTTTTTAGTGCAGTAACTGCAACCTCCTTGCGACCAAAATGATCGCAAGGAGGTTGGCGACCACAGAGGACCACAGTGCGACCAATTGCAACCTCTTTGAGACCAACCATTTTTATGGTCGCAAGCAGTAGTGTTACTGGAGTATTAAATGCTTACTGTGAGTGTTTTGTTATTTGTTGTGCTGTAAACCATTTCTTGAATGAATGCGACGTTATAGCAAACAAGCGACCCAACACCACCATACAGACGAGAAACCTAACACGCGTCTCCGCATATTTAGCATGGCCCTTTTGTGCTTAAGAGAAAGCCTTGCCATTTCTGTTGGCCAGCATGACTTGACTTTGATGGAAATTGCAGTTATCTTTCAGTGCAAGAAGAACCTAATTGCCTTATGCCAGCCCCAGGTGCTTCACTGTTTTTGTTTTAGGAGAAATTCCATAATAGACGATTTCCACCACCAACTCACCACCGTCTGGCAGCAGTGACAAGCTATTGGATAGGTCACTGCGCATGCTCCATGGAAGAGGTTGATGAAGCCCCATTCGCACTACAGCTTGCGGCCGCTTGCAACCATTTTGTAACCAACTTGAACCAATGATCCTGCTGCACTAAAACCTACTTGCGACCAAAGCAACCAAAATGGTCGCAAGGAGGTCAGCGACCACTGAGGACCACTTTGCGATCATTTTGTGACCACTTACAACCTCTTTGTGACCAACCCTTTTTTTGTGGTTGCCAAGTAGTTGCAAGCGGTCGCAAGCAGTAGTGTGAATGGGGTATAAGCTACCCTGCAAACAAACTAATCTATATTTGTTTATTGTTCACATTGCAGGCGTTTATAATGGGCGACGCTGTGGCAGCTGGGATCCGTTGTTGACTTGACCCATTTACTTACATTGCTGTCTGGTCCCTTTCACAGATCCGTAGAAATAGTGCGAATCGGCTTCAAGTACCCAGGGTACAATTTTCTACTGATGCTTTCTTTGTCTGTCCACAGGCTTTTCTTTGTCTGTCTGTAGTCCATTCTTTGTCTGCATACAATCCTTTCTTGGTTTATTCAGTCCTTTCTTTGCCAACAGGCCTTTCTTTGTCTCTCCATAGTCCTTTCTTGGTCTGCTCACAAGTCTTTCTTGGTTTATTCAGTCCTTTCTTTGCCAAGAGGCCTTTCTTTGTCTGTTCATAGTCCTTTCTTTGTCTGCCTACAATCCTTTCTTGGTTTATTCACTCCTTTCTTTACCTACATGCCGTTCTTTGTCTATTCACAGGGCTTTCTTTCTTTGTCTGCCCACAAGCATTTCTTTGTTCTGTCCACATGCCTTTCTTTGTCTGTCCACAATCCATTCTTTGTCTGCCCATTGTTCTTTCCTTGTCTGCTCACAAGCTTTATCTCTGGCCCACACTTGTCACGACAAGCATGCCCATTGCATATCAGAGCTATCCTGATATGACCTTAGATGTTGCTAGGACGTAAAACAACAATAAACAACTGTCAGAGCTATCACACCCTGCACCAGGGCCCGTATGCATGGGCTGGTGCTAGGGCTCTAACCGTGGCTCGGGTAGCTCCACCCGGCTAACGTTGGAAAATCCGCATGCATGAGCCGGTGCCAGCGCTAGCCGCTGACCGTAGCCTAGGCTAAGCTACCCTGCTTTCAAGTCAGGTTTAACTGCTAGCCGCGCCGGTTAGTGTGCGTGTGTGGGTCTCAATCTATTCAATGCTATCATATTTAACAGAATTACACACGCAATAAGTGAAATTTTATCAATTTAACCCTAAATTCGAACCGATATTAACGCCGTCGCCGCATTGGCGGCGTTATGCATATTGTCGAATCGATGAATGTAAAGTAAACAAATCGCTGTCGCCGCAGCGACGTCGATATCCATACTGTCCAACGTCAACTAAACATGGTCGCCGCCATATCGGCGGCAATATATCAGGCCCAAATCTATTAAATGCTGTCATATTTAACAGAATTACATACTGTACAAGTGATATTTTAGCAAATTAACCGCAAAAACGAACCGAAAGTAATGCCGCCACTACAACAGTGGTGATATTAATATTGTCGAATCCAGGGAATTCCCAAATCTATCCGCCCCGGTTTGGACATTGGTGCATATGCCTTGACCTAATTAACCAAGGCTCTTCTAGCCACGGATAGCTATCCCAGAGCTAGCTCCTAGCACCGGCTAAGCCTAACTCCGATTCATGCATACGGGCCCTGGTGTGACAACAGGCTGTTAATCTGAGTCGGCGCTGCCTTTTTGCTAGTTGTGTTTGTTTATCAGCAAGGATCAATTGTGACGTCACAACGTTTGTTTTTGTATGTGATCTTATATTGCACATGTAGATGGTAGTGAAGGTGTCAGTCATTCAATTGATGCTGCTCAGTGGATCCATTTGCAGTTTAGGCTATTTTCCGTTCCAACTAGTGGTTCACATATGTTTGACGTCCAGTAGCTGATGATAAAAATCAATGTGCTCTGGATGCGTCGTTAAATAAAACAAGCTTTTTGGGGGGATAGATGGTAGAGTCACAACAGTCTTACTTATAACTCGCACAATATCCTTTTTAGGATGTGAAATCACAACACAGCAAACTATTCAGTCTCTTGGCCATGTAACTTCATTAGGATTTAGAGCTGCGTTTCTTGATATTCTTCAATTATATTTTTATATTGTGGTATCAGTTCGACTGGACGCAGTGGCCGAATCGGTTGAGCGCAGGTGTCCCGTGCGGGAGATCGGGAATTCAATTCCCAGTCAAGCCAAACCAATGACTTGGAAAATTTATACTTGGCACTTCCTAACCTGGCGCTCGGTTTTAATAGGATAGGGCAAGGACTCCGTGTTGAGATAACGTGACTGGATGGGATATCGGGTCATGGTGCTGCCGGCCTGATTTCCCGGTGGGGCAGCTCTATAAAGTCGCCATGAGTGCACACTGTCACAAGTTGGTACCAGTCCTGATATGACCCTTAGATGTTACCAGGGCGTAACACTCCAACAACCAACCGATCGTATCAGTTCGAACAAATGCTAACAGATTTTTGTTTGTTTGTTGATACAAGATTGTAGCATCAAATAGAACCTTGCTGCGACGAGTGGTTCCGATGTTTTGTATTTATTTGTAGAGAACTGGGTTGCATGGACAACAGTACTGGGGGGGCATATATGGGTCGTTCTCAGAAACTGTGTACCACATATTTGATTTCCACCTTTCATTGTTATAGCCCTGTCACACTACGACGTATCTCGTCGGCGTGCCGCCAACGCGCAAAATCACTTTTAATCGTCGAGACCCGTGAAGCTTTTCGGCGTCAGCGCAACGTATTGGTAGCGTGCGGCCGACGTTGTGGTAAAAGTCTGGCATACCATCCTGATATGACTTTAGATGTTGCTAGGACGTAAAACAACAAAAAGCAAAGGTTTGGTGCAATGTATGGGAACGACACTCATGCGCGGCGTCAGTGGAAAAAAAGTATTCGTACATCCAACGCGCTTCTAACGTATCTCGACGACCCCCTAACATCGCCATAACATCTGCTATTCTTTGGAATATTTCCATTTTTGCTAGACCAGATGGGATGGCCATCTGAGTTGAGCGTTTTGGGAGATCGGGGGATCTGAACCCGTGGGTTCGAACACCGGTCGAGTCAAACCAATGACTTAACAATTGGTACTTGTTGCTTCCTAGCCAGGCAAGGACTGGTTGGCTCAGTGTCAGGATAATGTGACTGAGTGGGATATCATGTCATGGGGCTGGCGGCCTGGTCTCCCAGTGAGGCATCACTATAATGGTATAAAGTCCCCATGAGTGCGCACTGTCGCAAGTCGGTACCCATCCTGGTATGGCCTTAGATGTTGCTAGGGCGTAAAACAACACCAAACAAACAATCACTTTTGGTTTCTATATCACAAATGGGGTACAAAGTTTTTGAGAACGACCCATATATCACTTTTGCACTGACTAGATCTGTATTGTCGCGCCTTAGAACTACACAAAGCCCGCTTTAGCAGATTGTTATGTGCAGCCTTTTTGAAATTGTGTGATGATCTAGTAGTGACTTGGTAGACCACCTTTTAGATTGTAGACCTATGGACCTGGCTTAACTTTCTAAGGATAGCACATCACCTTGAATTTAATAATAATAATAATAATAATAGTAATAATAATAATAATAATAGTGAGTGTTGGTGATTTCAGTCATGGAGAGGAATGTTTAAATTTGATTATGTCATCACTTTTATGCATAATGTAAAAGATTATAATGAAAGTAAAAATAGTATCAAAAAGTGTTAAAATGTGTTGAAATATAATGGTATAATTAGTAAAAGTTAGTAGGAAGGGTGCAGTCTATCTGTCCTCAGGAACTTTACATTTAATTTTTTTAGCGTTTGTAAAAAAATTTCATGCTGTTTGTATTGTAAATTATTAGTGCAGGCAATAAAGTTGTTAGCGAAATCAATTTCCAACAAAATATATGTTAACCGTAATAATAGGCATTTCTCAGCTGACATGATGAAGCCATATAGGAAGGACAAACTCTTTGATTTGTGTATGGAGTGAATATTATGACTAATCTTTTGAAGTTGAAAGTAATATTTTAATTAATGTGCCTAGCATGAGTTCCTAGAATTGTATGCGCTTAGTTTCTCGCTCTGCACTCAGATGTCATGGAATTCCTCCATGTCCAACTCCTCCTTCTCCAACTCCTCCTTCTCCGGGGGACACTCACGATCTGATGTATCCCAGGTAATTACTTCTCCGGGCACCACCACTTATTGTGGTCTTGTAAGTTTTCTGGAATATTAACCAGGTCAGGAGGCGCCACTACTAAATATTGAACATTTGTTCTCTGTAATCATGACTGGTTTTACGCTGTATATGTGTTCGTTATTTAATTCTGGAGAGCACGTCCTGCCTGATAACATTGCCGTCTTTCAAACATTGTCATGTATATAATGAAATAAAAGGAAGACATTTCAAGTTCACCAACCCAATGAGAACTTGAACTTATTTAATTTAAATGAATAAAATGTATATATTTTTTAACAGTTAAGTATGATCATTAAAGTTGCATAACACGATAGTTTTAAGTTTCTGCAATATTTCTTTTATAGGTAAATATGTTAGGTTTGTTGTTATAGCCTTCTTCGAGTTAATGTCAGACAGAAACTAAGACCATCGCGGACTAGGCAACTTTATAGAAGTGTGGCCTAATTACAGGGTCCGCACGGGGCCTGGAAAGTATTGAAAAGTCTTGAACTTCATTTGCCCTATTTCAATGCCTTGAAAAGTCGTTGAATTTAACCTATTTTGGGTAATTAGTCTTGAAAAGCCTTGAATTCCATTCAACTCATCTAAATTAGTCTGAAATCGTCATTCCCCATTGTTTTCTTTCCCCCCATAAATCCAAATGAAAATACTCTTGACGTCCTATCAAAAGCAGCCTTGAAATAGCCTTGTATTCCATATCTTCACATATGTACGAACCCTGTAATTAATATCAATATTGACATGTTTTCTTCTGAACATCTGTGCAATAATCCTTCCAGGGCCGACTTGCTGATTGCTCTGCCATACACTGTTACCCACTGAACTTACGTTACTGCTTGGTCCTTTTACAGGCCCCTAAGCATACGTCAAATTGGCTAGAAGTGCCCCAGGTACATAATCTCTCTGTTAGCAATGGTGTGCTCATCCTCATGCCTTAGATTTTGTGCACACTCAGTGGTCATATCACATTTTATGACTGTCCTGTCACGATTAGGTTTCATGTGTATGGTCTGTGGTCCACAACTGGTTCATCAAAGGCTGTGGTATGTGCTGTCCTGTCTGTGGGAAAGTGCATATAAAAGGCCAATTGCTGCTTATTGGAAAGAGTAGCCTATGGGGGCGGTAGCGGGTTTCCTCCAGAGATATGTCTATGTTTGATGTCCAATAGCCGATGATACAAAAATCAATGTGCTTTAGAGGTGTCGTTAAATAAAACAAGCGTTTCTTCCCCCCCCCCCCCCCTGAAAAAAAAAACCCACACCAACAAAAGAAAAACCACAAAAACCTAAAACAATAACTGTCAATTTCAGTAGTATCTGTAGTTTGCCCCCCACGACCTGTATTACCCGTTATACTGACTTACTTATGCGAGGAAGGGGAACTTTGTTCAATGATTTTTGTTCGTTCTGGTTTAGTTCCTAAATGTGCTGCTTAATGTCAGGCCGTAGTGTTCCCTAGTACTGATTACACCAGAATCTGTCTGATTTATGAGCTGGTAGAAATGAGAGGTCCGTATGTCGTCGTGTCGTGTCTTGTCGGGTCGTGTCGTGTCTTGTCGGGTCGTGTCGTGTCTTGTCTGGTCTGTCTTGTCCGGGAGCGGGATGTAGCTCAGGCGGTAGAGTATCCACTTGTGAAGGTTTGGATCGTTCAATTGATCCTGCGCAGTGGACACATTTGCAATTTGGGCCATTTTCCGTTACAACCAGTGGTCCACAAGTGGTTCATCAAAGGCTGTGGTATGTGCTGTCCTGTCTGTGGGAAAGTGCATATAAAAGACCCCCTGCTGCTTATCGGAAGGAGTAGCCTATGTGGTGGCAACGGGTTTCCTCTAAAGAAATATGTCAGAATGACCATGTTTGACATCCAATAGCCGATGCTAAAAATCAATGTGCTGTAGAGGCGTCGTTACATAAAACAAACTTCTTTGTCTTGTCTTGTCTTGTCTTGTCTTGTCTTGTCTTGTCTTGTCTCACCAGGCACGGTGGCCTAATCAGTAAAGCACGGGCCTCGCATGCGGAATGTCGGGAGTTTGGTTCCCGGTCGAGTCAAACCAATCATTATAACTATTAATTTGATACAAAACCTCACTCTTAACCAAAAAGTCACATATTTTTGCATGGTGTTTGTCTGTGTGTATATATGTGTGTGCCCGTATCTGTGTCTACATGTCCGTGTTTCTGTTTTTCAATAGTTTGTCATGGATTGATTTAATGTATGTTTGTCTGTATGTATGCCTGTCTGTGTTTCTGTGTCTGTCTGTTTGTCATGGATTAATCTGATATTTGTTTTGTGTGAATATGTGTAGTTGTGTGTGTCTGTATTTGTGGGGTTTTGTTTGTATCTGGGTTTCTGTTTTTGTCATGAATTGATCTAATGTGTGTCTACACGTATGTACAAAGTTTTCCCACCAGGTGGCTCTATAGTGATAAGTAGGACCGTTTGTTTGTTGTTGTTTTACATCCTAGCAACATCTAAGGTCATATCAGGACGGGTACCGACTTGTGACAGTGTGCACTCATGGTGACTTTATAGTGCTGTCCCACCATGGCTGCCAGCACCATGACCTGGTATCCCACTCAGTCACATTATCCTGACACTGAGTACACCAGTCCTTGCCCTGTCCTAATAATGCCGAGCGCCTGGCTAGGAAGCAACAAGTATCAATTTTTTAAGTCATTGGTTTGACTCGACCGATGTTCGAACCCACGACCCCACGATCTACCAGCACGGGAGACGGACGCTCTAACTCATTCGGCCATCCTGTCTGGTAAACTGCCATAGCTTTGGCTGTTAGCCAATTCAGCCACTTAAACCATCCCCTGGTATTGCCTCTTGGAGCAGACATGCATGTAGTAGCCACTTAGGGCCGTCCAAAATTGTCAACATTTTCACGGTCGTACAAAGCGTACGACAGGGGGAGGGGGGTTGTCAGTAAACTATGATTTTGAGCATTTAATAAAAAAAGATTTTTATTTATTTATTTATTTGTTGCGTTAACGTAGACTGTACTGGCTTCTGGCAAGGAGCCACATAGGGTAGCTATGGATATGGTGATTGCATCATGGAGCCTAGGTAGTGTAATGGTTAACACTAGTCTGGAACGGCAAGAGGTGTGGCTTTGAATCATGCGCTAGGCATAATATTTCCCCATTTTCACCACCTCTATGATAGTACATTAGTTGAATATGCACCGACATTTTCAATTGTGGACAATTGGTCTACCTCATTCCATTCCTCCTTGCGCTATCCTAGTAATGCCAAACACCAGGCTAGATGGCGTCAGATGGTAATTTTTAAGTTATTGGTTTGACTCAACCACAGTTCAAACTCAGGGGTTCAAATCCCATAACCTACCAAAACAGGAGGCGGGCACTCAACTCATTTGCCCACCCCATCTGGGTGTGTAGTAAAATGTTGATGGGTACGACTTGGGGGGGGGGGGGGGGGGGTGAGGGGGCAGGGGTCTGGAAAAGTAGTACTCTTTGTACTACCTTGGAAATGTTGACAACTCTGGATGGCCCCTTAGTCTGACGCATCGTCAACTTTATTCCCACCCTTTGCATAATGGTTCTCTTGAACTGTTAGTGAGCTGCTGCCAATAGTTTTTATATGTTGTTATTCACTTTTGATTAAGGTGACTTTGTTATGTGAACAGTCGTGTATGACATGTCCATCTTATATAGAATTGATATTGTTTATTGTAGTAGATTTGAGATCATGCCAATTTTAATACAGTATAACCCCGTTATACCAAGCTTTGTTAAACCAAATGATTGGTTAATCCAAACTTTTTTAGGTGGCCCGGCAAAATACTACCATTTATCATATAAAAAAGTTGGTTAAATCAAAGTCGGTTAATCCAAATTATCGGTAAAACCAAACAGAATTGTCAGACCTCAGGCCACTTCCGGTACGGTTAAACCAAACTTTCATGTGGTTATAAGGTCATCTGAGAGTATTTTGAGGTGACCCTAGAAATTTATTTGGATTAACCGATCGTTTGGGTTAACCAACCTTGGTTTAACGGGGTTATACTGGATGCACATAAAAAACAATCAAAGTGTCCACATACATTGTATATTACATGTGCAATACATGCTTACTCAAATTCAAAGCACAAGCTCGGTTAAACCAAGACAAATTTCTAGGGTCCCTTCAAGTTTGGTTTAAACGGGGTTATACTGTATCACTCATTGAAAAACAATGATAGAGTTGTTCCTTCGTGTAGTAAATTATTAGGAGAGCGGGATGTAACTCAAGCGGTAGAGTGTCCACCTGTGAAACTGTCGGTTATCGGATCGATCTTTCTCAGTGGATCCATTTGCAGTTTGGGCTATTTTCCGTTCCAACCAGTGGTCCACAACTGGTTCATCAAAGGCTGTGGTATGTGCTGTCCTGTCTGTGGGAAAGTGCATATAAAAGACCCCTTGCTGCTTATCGGAAAGAGTAGCCTATATAGTGGCAGTGGGTTTCCTCCAAAGAAATATGTCAGAATGACCATATGTTTGACGTCCAATAGCAGATGATAAAAATCAATGTGCTCTAGAGGCGTCATTAAATATAGCAAGCTATAACTTTTGAGTAAATTATGAAATTGCCAACTTAGTGCGAAGTGTGTAGATGTTATTTGTAAGCATTAAATCTGGTTGAAACCTAAGGCATGTCATGCTGAACTCTTTATGAACAACAGCTTTATAGTTTCCAGTTGTTATGGTGACAATATCAGCGAATTCGTCGATTGCGTGTTTGACAATACTATTTTAACCAACGTATTGTAGAATTGTGAATCCCTTATTAATTAGGAGAGATCTGAATATGTTCGTAGAATTTGACGTATCCCACTCTGCACGCAGGTGTCATGGATGTCCTCCATGTCCAACTCTTCCTTCTCCGGGGGCGCTTCTCGCTCCGACCTGTCCCAGGTAACAACTTTTGTGCGTGCCATCACTTAGTATTATTATCCACACTTCTCTTGGTTTGTGTGTGTATAACCAGGCCAGGGGGCGCCACTACTCGAGTTGAGCACTGGCCCCTCTCTGTGAATAATGTGTGTATTGCGAGTGGACAAAGAAGCATTTGTTGCATGGGTGATTAGCTTCAGACAGGTACAATTTACCGATGATATTTCAAGGAAAATACTGTCCGTCTTTTAATGCTGCTCATTTCTTGTGTCAACATTTAGCTCCTGCTTGTGACAGCTAAGCAAATTAAGTGCTTGCAAATGCAGGTGGGTCATTCTCTGAAACTGGTCACCAAAGGGTGACATGTAAAGCAAAAGTGATAAACTTCCAAATAATAGCAGAAAACATTCTAAATAATAGCAGAATCTGTGTCCATATCAAGGTTTATGTGTTGTGCATGTGTCAGAGTTGAAAAAAAGCTATTAATCTTTTTGATTTTTATCTTATGCAAATTGAGCAATACGTTAATATCACTTGTGCAACATGGAAATCAAAGACACATCCAGAACATCATTTTAGCATACACAACAAATTGAAACAAGATTTGATTGATTACAGTTAAGCAAACAAGATTATGTCATAGAAGAAAAGAAGTTGACATTTTCCCCCCCACAAAATGCATGGTGTTGATGTGTAAATTTTCACTTTAACACCAAATCATACTTTTTACATCTTTTGTGGGATAGATTAAATATATGTAGTATTGCAAACATACTTAGCACACAGGCAACAATAATTATTTGACTTGCTATCAATACAAGAAAGAATTAATTATCACCATCGTAACATTGAAACCAAATATGAGGTGCTCAGTTTCAGAGAACGACCCAGATATCTAATCGGTTGAAAGGGAGTATGTTTTAAATTTGGCTAATTGTACCATGCTTGAAATGATGCTCCGTGGTTATTTAAAAATTGTTCAACACTTTTGGGTATTTAATCGGTTTGAAGGGAGTATGGCTTAAATTATGGTAAATTATACCGTGCTTGAAAATGATACTGCATGGGTATTTAAAATTATTCAAATCTTGCCCGTTGTACCTTGCTTGAAATGATGCTCCATGGTTATTTTTTTACAAAATGTTCCCCACCTTTAGGTATTTAATCGGTTTGTAGGGAGTAAGTTTTAAATTTGGCTAATTGTACCTTGCTCGAAATAATACTCCATGGGTACTCAATATTATTTAAATTTGGCTAATTGTACCTCGCTTGAAATAATACTCCATGGGTACTTAATATTATTTAAATTTGGCTAATTGTACCTTGCTTGAAATGACGCTCTATGAGGACTTCAACTTTCCCTCCGTTTTTCTGAGCACCTGTATTGTTTCTACACATAGGACTGCTGAGACTGCACATTTTGTCGGGGCACCCAGCCACCTGGCTACCCAGCCTCGTCCAGCTTTCAGTGCATTATGTAATAATTCTCCATTTCAGTTGTTCACACAGTTTCGTGTTTAATTATGTTTGCTAATTTTGTTTTGATGATGATGTTTTGATAATTTTTGTTTCCACTGTTAAGGATTGTACACTTTCAATGTTTTAACACTTTTAATTCATTTTGTGTTCCTAATTTTGTTTCTGGTTTGATTGATATTAGCTGTAATTAGATTTAGGTATACAGTAAAACCTCTGTAAATCCACCAACCATAGGACCGACTTTATATGGTCCATTTAGGGAGGTGGTTGGTTTAGGGAGTTTTTCATTTTGTTAAAATGATATTGTATGGGTGATCTTAGAACCCAAATAAAGCGATCGATATAGGGGAGTGGTCGATCTGTGGATGTGGTCGGTTAGAGAGGTTTTACTGTATGTGTGTTCTTCTATTGGACATCTGTTACATTCTGATGTGAATCTGGTGTTGGTTGGAATCTGGTGTTAAACATTATGGTGGTAGAATTGTACACTTTATAATATTTGTGATTTCAAATACATTTCAGGACGGTGAATGTTTTAAGTTTATTACAGATTCTATAGCAAAATATATAGTTTGAAAGATGTGCATGAGGTGAAATAGATTGAGAATTGTATGTGGAGCGCATGCGCATGTTCATCCCTAACCTGACAGTTCCACTTCAATAAATGTACATGAATCGCATATACTGAATTTGATATGAAGCCGGAGGCAGAGTGTCATCCAGCATATCATGCCCATCCGGGTATTGAAGTGGAAAAAGGTTGTGATCTCCATTATTTTTGCTTTCGACACTTAAATATTCCCCATGCCATCACCTCTGCCAATTTTGATTTCCACCACTGTGTCTAACTTACAGCGTCATCAAAGGCCAGTTGTTCTCATACCATGTTTATGTGGTGTGGGAGGTTAAAAATTCCTTGGGTCGGTAAAAGTGTAGGCTCGGGCTTTCTATTGACCCAACTGTCTAATGGTGAAAACATGACCAATTGAGCCAACAGTCCAATGTTAAATGTGGCTTATCCAGGTTGATATAATATTCAATGGGACCAATAATGGTCGACGTCAGATGGCGCTATATAATATCTGGAAACAAAATGGAGAAAACTAAAGAATGCTTAGATGTGCAAATATTTTCACTGGCGCCCTGTCGAAGTCGCTGAAGCCTGAAACCCACTAGATGAACATGTAAAGTGTGCACCACCAACCTCCTGACTTTGACATGCATGCACTGCTTCGTGGTCAACAGAGTCCGATGCCAGACATGGGTTTAGACGACTCGGTGCTGGATGACGTCTTCTTCGAGTTGCCAGAGGATCTCCCGGGCAGTCCACAGGTGCGGCCTTACTCTGGGGCGGCACCGCCCCTGCTCCATCTTGGTATGTCTGACGGAGGCCACCGCATGGGAGTTCCGCTGGAGGAATCGGCCACACCGGCATTGCCGATCCTGTGGGAGCAGACATTATCGGTGCCAGACGTTCCTCCAGCACCACATTCAACCCCAGAGTCGACTGATGTTGTCCTCGGCAGCGATGAAGACGAGCATAAAGCTGGGAATGGTGAAACTCGACCACTAACGAGGTAAGTTGAGGGACTTGAAATGAGTTTTAATACAACACAATTAAGTTAACATATTTGATATTCCTGGCTGTGACCTTTGATGGGGCTGATTAAACCTTGAGATGTATTTCAGCCATACTGTTACTCAGGTGATGCCTATTCTATCCACCCTAACTTTCATCTCTTTTTCATGTTTTTTTTCTCTTCATGACCTCATTAAACTCTTGCTCCTTCACTACGAAACGAGGGACCTCAATAACATCATTGACACATATTATTAAACTGTATTTGATTTTATGCGCCAAAATTGTACAAGGCAAACGGTATGCATGATCTGTTTACTAATATAACACAAGAAGAAACTTTAGCTTTCTTGAGGGCAGAAAGGCTGTCTCACCTCATATAGCTTATTAAATCAATCTTTGCCGATTTACTAAGAATGACTTTTACCTGGGTTTTATTTTCCTTGACCACAATTTTAATAATTGTGAGCTTTTTAACTTCATATGTGTCTTTTGACAAAAATTTGATTGGGCGCTTTTACATTCTGTGTAAAAGTAATGGTGAGACGAAAATGGACAGAATACAACTTAAAACACTTCTCGCAGTGAATAAATACGGCCTTTGTTGCCAACATGGCGTAAAACAACAACCAATCAATCAATCATTAACATCTTTTGGAAAAGCGATTTTGAGCAGTGAAAACTTGTGGCTGTCTCGCACAACATCATAAGGTGCTCCTTGGAGACAAGTTGACCTATTTGAGGAGGCATCCGCAAACAAATCAGTGTCACTGCTACACCGTCTGTTTCCTATTTCAGTGTGATAACTGTACAATTTTAAACCAGCTGAACTGTTTGCATGTTGTATTTCCGCAAATAGTGTCTTTCCCGAAATAAGCACCCCCCCCAGCCCCCACCCCCTACACACACAAAACCACCATAAAGTATTGGGTTGTTTTTGTTGTTGCTTCTTGGGGGTTTATTTTGGTCGGAGACCACTTTCATCTGGCCGAATGAGTTGAGCGTCCGTCTCCCGTTTTGCTAGATCGTGGGATTCGAATCCTGGTCAAGTCAAACCAATGACGTAAAAATTTATATTTGTCACTTCCTAGCCAGGTGCTCAGCATTATTAGGATAGGATAAGGACTGGTTGGCTCAGTGTCAGTATAATGTGACTGAGTGAGATATCAGGTCATGGTGCGGGCGGCCTGGTCTACCAGCAAAACGAATATGTTTGCCGATACGCGCAGTGCACAACTTCGACTTTATTCTAAATTAATAAAAATACAGAACAATTTGGCATGAACATGGATGCACGCATGCAATATAATAATATAATGAATATATTTTAGACAAAGCTATCCATAATTAAGCATTTTGAGCTAAGAAATATACAATTCCCAACAAAACAATCAGTCACTTTACCAATCAGTTCACATCACCATTTTAAATTCTTGTTCTAAACATTAAAATGTAATTTTTTTGCTAATTTGCAGAGCAAAGCAGCTCTGTAAATAAAAATCATTCTTGCACTAATTCGCAGAGCAAAGCAGCTCTGCAAAATATAATCGTTCTTGTGTTAATTCACAGAGCAAAGCCGCTCTGCGAATAGTAATCGTTCGTCTGCTAATTCGCAGAGCTGCTTTGCTCTGCGAATAGCCTCGTCCTTTGAAGACAGGTACTACAGTAACAGTCTTTTTTTTGTTTTTTTTTGTGACAAGTTTTTTATTCTGCCCATAACATATAAGCTCCCGTGAGGGTGCTTGTTTTCAACGCTGGACAGCTGTGATACTGGATTGGTCTGGTCCCGCACTCAGGAGTCTTTATCTGATCTTTCTCGGGCCAACCTTTGCGGTTTTGGGTGTTAGTAGTTTCTATATTAGTTTTTGTTGTTGTAATTTTCAAGTTTTTTTCCTAACCTGTATATGATAACTTAGCCTACTATGTACATCTACGCAGATGACATACAGGCCTGTGGGAGAGGATCCCATCCCATCCCATTGTGGTTTGTTACAGCATCCTTTCACCCATGCCCTGTCCTTAGATAGTACACCAGTGTGCCAGAACACCCCTGGACCCTTCAGGACTGCGACTAGGTGGGATGGCTGTGTTGTATGGTTAGCCATTTTGTATTTCAGGGTGATTCGGATGCATGACCGTGGCCTGCCTGGTTCTGCTTTGGTTTGTGCCAGTACACATACCCAGACGGACTGCGCCCTATGGTGATAGTCTGTTGGCCTAGAACTGCTACTTGTCCCAGCTCAGGTGTATGCAGGGATGAAAGATCTCCGCGATTTCGCGGATTTCCGGGATATTTCCTGTAGCTATAAGTGTATACGAATACGTTGCTCCCGTCCTGATATCACCTTAGATGTTGCCAGGATGTAAAACTCCAACAACCAACCAATACGTTGTTTCACGCTGCATCACCATCAGTGTATACTAATACGTGCTTCAAACGGCGCAGCACTATCAGCGTATACTACTAATACATGCTTCAAACGCCGCAGCACTATCAGCGTATAACAATATGTATGAAACCCGACTTCCGGGAATTTTCAGCGATTCCCTGACAATGCTAAGCCTATTGGAGAATATCAGCATTTCCGCTTTTTTCCCCGGAGACCACTTTCATCTCTGTGTATGGAAAATGGTGCAGATGGTGGGGGGGGAGGGGTATATATATTGCTGCTCATATAAAATGACGTTAAGCACTACTTTGTCAGGAAGTAACATTTGGGGCCCCCTTAGATGGTTATTTAATGACTAGTTGTAACTGGACATTTGCACCATTTTGTTGTCAGTTAACAGTCAGACAAGCAAATCAGTCTCTTAAAGGCTGGACGCTCAGCAGTAAAACAAACCGGTTGGTTGCTAATTAATACCCCAGTCACACTAGGCTTGCAACCATTTTGGTCGTAAGGTTGTTGGTGCAACTGTCTTGCGACCAAAATGAAGAAAAGTGACCGGCGATCAGTGAAGACCAAATAGACCTTTTTTTCAACTACTTGAGGCCATCTGTGACCATTGATAAATAAAAAATTGTCGCGAGTGGTTGCAAGCCTAGTGGGACTGAAGTATTAGATGCTGGCCCAGCCCTTTAATTCGGAGAACTTCTCTCCCAAAGTAGGTCATATGATGTCGCCTCCAGGGTTGATGCTTCGAGCGCTGTCCTGTTTCATCAACCTATCATGCAACTTTTGCATCGACCAGAGTGAGAATGTCAGGCAAAGTTGGATGCAGTCGGCCTAGTTAAAGGCAGGCATATGACTCCAAACGTGAGCGTGGCCCAGACCTATTCTGAGGGGGCTTTCCCAGACAGAATCTGACGTCAGCCTCAGCAAGGTGGGGTGGGGTGGGGCGGGCTGGGGATGGGGATGGGGTGGGTGGAGAGGTGATGGGGGAGGGATACGAGGGGTGGGGGGGGGGGGGAGAGGGGAGGGGTGTCAGTCCCCTAAATCCACCTTCTTTACTAGTATCATTACCTACTGCCAATCATTTAGAATCTTTACCCTTGTAGGGGGTTTGTAAAGGGGATGGGGGGTGGGGGGGGGGGGGAGTCATGTGCTGGGTGTGGGTGTGTGGAGAATGTTTGTGGCATTCAAAGCCCCGATAGTTAGAGACTTGGTGTCAGTCTCTGGTTGACCGCCTCTGCACACTGTTCAGTCGGTGTTTGATCAGCGACGTTAGTTCCACGTAGACCCACCAGGATCCTCAGTATGAAGAACAGGGCCTGTCAGTATAGGTCGGTCACTCACTCACTCACTCACTCACTCACTCACTCACTCACTCACTCACTCACTCACTCACTCACTCACTCACTCAATCACCCACTCACTCACTCACTCAATCCACCCACCACGTTTGAGGAGTATCTACTTCAGCATGTCATTCGTTGTTGTTTTTCTTCTTCGTTTTCTTCCTTTCTTCTTTTTCTTCCTTTTCTTCTTTATCTTTGTCTTCTTCTACTACTACTACTACTAGAACTACTACTAGGATTACCCTGCGCGGTAGAGCACAGGCCTCGCGTGCAGAAGATCGGGAGTTCGCAAGTTCGGTTCCCGGTTGAGTCAAACCAATGACTTAAAAATTGATACTTGTCGCTTCCTAGCCTGGTGCTCAGCATTATTAGGATAGGGCAAGGACTGGTTAGTTTGGTGTCAGGATAATGTGACTGAGTGGGATATCGGGTCATGGTGCCGGCGGCCTGATTTCCAAGTGGGGCAGCACTATAAAATCGCCATGAGTGGGTACTGTCACAAGTCGGTACCCATCCTGATATGACCTTAGATGTTGCTAGGATGTAAAACAACAACAAACAAACAAACTACTAGTATTACCACTATCAGCACTATTACTGTAGTACTACTACCATTACAACTACTATTACAAAGGCTATTACTAGTACTACTATTAATATATTACTACTTGATGATTGATTTATTGATGGTTTAACACCGTCTCAGCAACAAAGGCACTCATATTCACAGTTATTTTGTTGATCTTTGTTTCACGAAAAAAGTGTTACTCACATTATTATATTTATTTTGAAATTTAGAGGAAATTCTAAAATACTCAGATTTGTATCAAATGACAGCAAACATGATTTCAGATGTAATTTTGAGCAGGTTAAATTTGTGTCAACTACTACCACTAGTACTACTACTGCTACTAATAGTACTAATAGTAATACTTACTAACCTCTTCTGAGACAACTCTAGTTCATAATCTCTCCGCGTTGCATTTCCTCTTTGTCATCAACTACTGCTACTGCTGACCAGACGGGATGGCCGAATTAGTTAGAGCGACCATCTCCTGTGTTGGTAGACCATGGGATCATGGGTTCAAACCCTGGTCGAGTCAAAACGATGACTTTAAAATTGATACTTGTCGCTTCCTAGCCAGGCGCTCGGCATTATTAGGATAGGGCAAGGACTGGTTGGCTCAGTCAGTGTCAGAATAATGTGACTGAGTGGGATATCAGGTCATGGTGCTGGTCTCCCAGTGGGGCAGCACTATAAAGTCGCCATGAGTGTGCACTGTCACAAGTTGGTACCTGTCCTGATATGACCTAAGATGTTGCTAGGACGTAAAACAACAAACAAACTGCTACTAATACTAACCACTACTACTACTACTACTACTACTACTACTACTACTACTACTACTACTACTACTACTACTACTACTACTACTACTAGTAGTCTGTTTTTCTTTACTACTACTACTACTACTACTACTACTACTACTATCACTACTACTACTATCACTACTACTACTACCGCCACTATTACTACTAGTAGTACTACCACCACTACTACTCTACTACTAGTGCTGTTACTATTACTACCACTATTAATACCACTACTACCACTACTAGTACTCCTCCTACTGTTCCCCGTGGCGTCATGGCGGTGTCGCGTGTGTGCGTTCGTGTGTGTGTGCACATGCGTGTGACGTTGTTGTGTGGTGACCTTACAGCCGACGAGGGAAGTTAACGCGCCAGCTGGCGTTACATCACGACATCGACGCCGGCGTTCCGCTGACCTTGGGCCAGAACGAGGCTCCGCTCTCCGGCCGGTGGATAGCGGCGACGCAAAAGTCCTTTCCAAGGTTCACGTCGTGTGACGTCATTTCCTGTCTTTGTCCTAGTTGCTAACAGTCCAGCTTACGTGACGTCGTGCACTCAAATACTGCTGACGTCATACTCTCTGCTTACTGATTGGAGTGGGGGTCGGGGTAGTTATTAATGCAGGTCACTTTGAAAGTACAGACCGTTAATAGATATTCTGATTGGGAATGCACCCGACAAGAGTATCTTTTGGAAGTTTAAAAATAAAAAAAAGAATTAAGTAAAATATGACAACAAATTATCTAACATTTCTAATATCTGATTTCATGCATGTTATAATATTCATGTATGTATATAAATACCGTATTCTCGAGGGTTAATACCCATGTGTGGGTAAGCACCCCCTCCCCCCACTTGGCCAATATTTTGAAAACACCGACCTTTAAACACCCATGTGTGGGTGAGCGCCCATCCCCCACTTTAGTGATTTGCCAATTTAAACGCGCAGGACGTTAACCCACGAGAATACTGTAAATATATACCCCTAAAATATATATATATACCCCTAAAATATGTTTTGTACTGTGTTTTTCTTGTGAATTCAAAGTGATCTGCAAATTTACTATCCCTTTATATCTGCTTACTATAAATACCATGACCTGACCATCTCCTATGTTAACCTTGGAGGCTCTTATATTCCACCAAAGGTGAATTGTTTTACGCCTGACAATGTGTGTTCTATCTATATTAGAAAAAATTAGCTCTGGCGCGCTTTAGAGAATTAATTTTTTTCTAATATAAAAGCTTGGTTTAACCAATGATCGGTTAATCCAAACAAATTTCTAGTGTCCCTTCAAGTTTGGTTTAACGGGGTTATACTGTCGTAATAATGATTATAATAATAATTGATACCAGTTATACGCCTTACATCAGTCATAAACCTTACGCCATGTCGTGAGTAATATCCTTTGCCATTTTCAAATCTCTCTTCTACAGCTTTGAATTGAAGTTGCATAATCAGATGGTTTTGAATTCCTGGAATATTTAAGGGGAGACACAGGTGATCGGAACATGAATTTGGGTCAAACTGGTGATTTCTGGTTTTTGGTGTACTAATTTGGTGTAAATGATATGTTTTTTGGACAGATAATTACTTGACTGGATATTTGTGTATATAATATGGGATTCTAGATGATGATATTGGACTTTACCATTTGAAAGAAACGCTTTGTGAACTTTGAAGCTCGTTTTCTCAGAACTGCTTTTCCCGGGGTTTTGCCAATTTGCCCCCTCTAAAAATGTAAGTTATAATTGTAGCAGAAAGTTGAAACTTGGCAGTCTTATGTAAAAGTTGCTGCTGAGTGCAATGAGATGGTTAAAAACACTGTATCTTTCATAGTTCAAGAGCTAGGGATGGAGACAATGATTTACCATTGAATTTGTTTTCCCTCTGGTTCGTCATGTAGGGACATGTTGGTATTGACATATAAATTCACAAACCACCTTCTTGCACTCAACTGGACCAGTTCTTCATATAATAACTTGATTCAGGCAAATCTAGGCACATTCAGTATACTTCCTGGAGGGGGTAAAATTTTGATTTCTTATTTTGTAAGATCCTTCATCATATGACCCCTACTCAAGATAGAGATTCTCTTGATACAAAGAATGTGTGCTCCAATTTTCAAAGCTCCATCTTTAATAGTTTTTGAGATACGGAAATCACCCCAAAATAAATATATATGCACCATCTTGATCTTTATCATCTACTTTGCTCTAGTTTTTTTTTTTTTTTTTAATGACTAAGTGGAAATATTTTATGTGGAGACGCGCAAAATAAAAGTTGGTGTGCACATCGAAATGCCGGACCGCATAGACTTCCAATAAGTTGTATGACTTGCAGCAGTGACATGTTCTATTAAATTGAAGTAATAATAATATTCCTCTCTCTGCAGTAATGCATGCTTAATAAGTGCACCAGCGGCTAAGGTTCCCGTCCTGATATGATCTTAGATGTTGCTAGGACGTAAAACAACAAACAAACAAAAGCGTCTAAGGTGGATATCTAGACCTGTGCTTTGGTTTCAATGTGGTTTCATCGGATTGTGCATCTTTAAGTTTAAGTCCCCCCTGGTGTAAGAAATAAGAACTAACGTCGCCCCCCCCCCCCCCCCCCAACCACGTCATCAAAATGGTGACTCTTTGTACCAAGGTTATTGCTGAAAAACTTGCATGGTTCCTTCTCTTTCTCTAATGGAACACACACCGGTCTTTGCCTGGGTGCTGGCAACAAACCAGGTATTGCAAATGCTTCTCTGCACCGTATGGTGTTGGCTGTTTAAGCACGCGTACTCTGGCAATCTTTGGTCCTTTAATAATGTGCCATGTTAATACAGTGAAACCCTGTTATAACGCATCTCAATTTACCGCAAATTAGGATATAAGACGATGATTCATTGGACCTAGAATTCCTTAATTCAAAGGTTATTCAGTAAACTGAACCCCGATTTAGCGCGAACCTGCTGTTTCGCGATGACATTTTATGGACCCCAACAATCGCGTTATATAATGTAAGTCCCATATATTCGAGAATCACTGAACAAATCAAACCTAATGGACTAATTCAAGTGGATTGGTTTTTTAAGTTTCTAAGATTGCCAGACTAGGTATGGCTTCAGTTATACATTTTGCTAAGGTATTCTGATGATTTTTCTTTGCTTTTATCCCATTTCGATCCCAGCTCATGGTCCCACATTAAACTATTTTAATGGTTTCCGGAATAATGACCTCCTTCACTTGCAGACTTCCCTCACGTGGTTATTCCAGTTTATGTTATAATGTAAATAAATATAGTATAATATATTAGGCCTATATAGATAGGCGGAGAATTTAAATTGTATGTGTTATCTTGTCAGATGCAAATTGTTTATTGACCTATTGGAGCCGTCTGTTGAGTTGGTGCGGAGCTGTGCGTCGCCGCGCCACCCAACGGTCATTTTGTTATTATTTGAATCATTCGCCATTTACTCACCTATCCATCCACCCACCCATTCATTCATTCACCCATTCCTCCACTCATTCCTCCACTCATTCATCTACGCACTCATTCACGCACTCATTCACGCACCAATTCACCCATCCATTCACCCACTCATTCACCCACTCATTCACCTACTTATTTACCCACTCAACCACGCAGTCACCCACCCATTCACCTACCAATTCATTCATTCATTCACCCATTCATCTACTCATTCATCTACACACTCACCCACCTAAGAGCTCACTCATTCATTTACTCACCCAATCATTCTCATACTCAGTCATCCATTCGCTCATTCATTTACTTACCCACCAATTCACTCACCCACCCACCCTCTCCCTCCGTCCGTCCGACAGGCCGCTGAAGCGAGGCTGGAGCGTGAACCGCCAGAAGCCGATGCCCTTACCGGGGATGCCGGGCACCCCGGACATCGGCATCGAGGACGAGACGGACGGGTTGTTCCGGGTAAGCCCCATGCACCGCGTGCCTGAGGGCATGCTCGAACAGGTGCCCGAGAACTCGAACAGGCGCGAGATTGGGAAAGGTCTCGTGGGGAGGCTCTTTAAGCGCAGCTACCGGCGGGACCGGATCGACAGCGAAATCAAGGCGCAGCTCGACGAAGTGGACGACCACAGGTGAGTTTGCGTTGTCCTTTAATGAGCTGCTTACAGTTACGCACACCGGCCAGAGTGTTCCTGGTACCCGGGGCGAGGTACAAATTATACTTGTTCAAAGATCCTATAATACTAAGACGGCTCACTCCCTATCTCTCCCATGGTAATGTAAATTTCGCAGTGCCACCTTGTGGGTTTGATCAGCCCGGCTGCTGGTTGGTGTTTCACATGTAAACACATACAATTATATTATACATGAGATAGGTAAGTATGAATACACATCAACATGAAATTGCTATGAACAAATACACAGCATCAGCATCGCCATCATCACACATCTTTCACATTCATATATACATTTATACATATAATATAGCACCTGTTTAACCAAGAGAACAGCCAGCGCACCAAGTGGTGGGTTTGATCATTTTGATTACACAGTACAGGCTGAGTGAGCCGTTTTAGTATTATAGGGTCTTTGACTTGTTGAGGTCCTTTTTGTTTGACCGAATGCGGTGGCCGAATCGGTGGAACGCAGGCTTCGCAGGTGGAAGGTTTGGAATTTAAATGCCAGGCGAGTCAAGCTAGTGACTTATCAAATTGATGCTTGTCGCTACCTGGCCTGGTGCTCGGCATTAATAGGATAGGACAAGGACTGGTTAGCAATGTATCAGGATAACGTGACTGTGATATCGGCTCATGGTGCTCTCCCAGTGGGGCAACACTATAAAGTCACCATGAGTGCATACTGTCACAAGTCGGTACCCGTCCTGATATGATCTTAGATGTTGCTCGGACATAAACCAAAGAAACCCTTTTGTTTTGTGCTGCATAATATAGTATATAAATATTAATAACGCATGGGATTCGTTCTCTCATTTACTTTGCGGCTGCTATTGTCATTTCCACAGCCGATACCTGCACTGGTGGTGCCACCACCACCTGTTTAAGACACTACCTATTACAAAAGACCCTATAACACTAAGACGGCTCACTCGGCCTGTACAGTGTAATCAAGAGAACAGCCAGCGCATCAGGTGGTGGGTTTGATCATTTTGATAGCGTTATAATGGGTTGTGTGAATGGTGTGTGTGTGCTTGAGCATGTGTGCATGTGCATGTGTCAGTGTGCTGGAAGAAGGATGCTGGGAGAATGTGTGTATGGTGGCGTGGGTGGGTGGGTGCGGTGGAGGGGCAGGGTGGGGCTAGTGGTGGTGGTGGGAGTTCCATAGGAGTAGCAACACTCAACCAGTGGGGAGGGGGTCATGAGGTGTGGTGTGAGAGCACCGACTGAGGTGGGTGAGGGGGAGAGGGAGTGCGGTGGAGGAAGAGGGAGTGAAGGGGAGGAGGAGAGGGAGGAAGAGGGAGTGTGGGGGAGGAAAGGGGGAGGAGAGGGAGTGTGGGGGAGGAAGGGGGGAGGCAGAGAGAGGAAGGAGGGAGAGAGGTGTGGTGTGGTGAGAGCGCTGGGTAAGGTGGATGAGGAGGGAGATAGGAAGAGGGAAGGGGAAGGGGAAGGGCGGTGAGGCCGGGGGAGGGATGGAGGGGGAAGGGTGGTGAAGCCGGGAGGAGGGAGGGTCAGAGGGAGAGATGGGAGGAGAGGGCGGGGGAATGAGGGAGGGTGGGGCAGAGGGAGGTGGGGACCAGGTAGTAGGCGCACCATTGGCCAAATACAAATGACCGGCAATCTCTCTTTTGATTTTAAACTCACCCTCTCGCCTTGTATGTGTTTATATGTGAAACAACAGCCAGCAGCCGGGCTGGTCAAACCCACCACAAGATGGCACTGCAAAATTTACATTACCAATACCATGGGAGAGATAGGGAGTGAGCCGTCTTAGTGTTAACGGGTCTTTGCTATTACTGTGCAGCAGCACACTTAGTCGCTACTCAAACTGTCTGTGGTAAGTAAGAGTACATTTACGCTGCTATAACTCCAGGCCCTCCCTAAGTTTGAGGTCAAGGAATCGTTTACTGGTAGCTATGCAACTAAACTGACTTGAGGCATTTCTGAAATTTCTTATCATAGCTTTTTTTTGTGTGATGAATGTGGCAGGTTGTGCGATTCGAACACCAGCCTAGTCAATCTAATGACTTAAAATAAATTGTATCATTGTCGCTACCTAGCCTGGCGTTCGGCAGCACTAGGATAGGGCAAGGTATTGTCGTGGGGGTGATGAAAATGGGAAATACTGTGCCCAGAGCGGGACTCGAACCCACATCTCTTTGCATTCCGGGCCAGTGTGCTAACCATTACACCACCTAGGCTCCCTGATATCAACACACTCCCCACGCCTACCTGTCTATGTGGTTACTTGCCTGAGAGGTCAGTGCAGACCACTACACTCGTCCCCCTGGAATTGTAAGTCTTGTAATGCTTACAATTACATACATACAGGCAATGCACTAACACATACATACACAGGGTAGGTTCAACAACCATACAGCGCAAAGCTTGTACAGGATCCTGATCACGGCAACCAGTGTCGTGGGGGTGATGAAAATGGGAAATATTGTGCCTAGAGCGGGACTCGAACCCACATCTCTTTGCATTCCGGGCCAGTGTGCTAACCATTACACCACCTAGGCTCCCTGAGATATCAACACACTCCCCACGCCTACCTGTCTATGTGGTTACTTGCCTGAGAGGTCAGTGCAGACCACTACAGTATAGTAGAATGAGGAAAACCAATTGTCTGTTATTGAAATTTTGCTTGCTTAATCAATGAATGTGACGCTAACCACAAAACCGATGACATACATTGTGTGCGCCAACAGACCGTTCTTCACATACTGGGTGACGTTCGTCCAGGTGCTCATCTACGTCATCTCCGTCTGCGTGTATGGCATCGCACCCATCGGCTTCGAAGAAACCATAATTAAGGATGAGGTACAGTGGCCACTTTGTTCGCTCTCTGCATATATATATGTATTATTTCCCCCCTCCCCTCAAATTTCCACGAATTAATATATTTCTCGAAAAAAATGGATAAATAAAAAGGATGGCTGAGTGCGTAGGACGCCTGCTTTCTGCGTGGGAGACCGGGGGATCAATCCCTGTCAGGGTCATCAAACCAAAGATTTGCTAAATTGGTTATTGTAACTAGTGCTTTAGCAGAGGTGCCAAGTAGCTAAGACTATGAGTAAAGAGATCTCCCTAATACACAAATTGTAAATAGGGAGAAAATTAATAGAAGTTTAGTACCTGTCACTGCTAAAAATTACCAAACTAGTATAATGTATTTATATAGCATGGTATCCAGCTTTTCGGTGTGCACACCAAAATTGTTTTGATTATTTCTACTTTAAATATCTCCAAATGGATCTGCTTTTATTCAAAGTTATTCAAAACCAAAGTAAAAGTAGATTATAACAATCAGTGTAATATAGTTATTTTAACAAATATGGCAAAAAACTTTAAAGCAACTTAACTAGGGGTCGCTATCGTAGGTTTTCTTTTTCTTGAAGATTTATACTGCCTATTATGGATAAGTCTGACTAGACTTGTTTTCACCATTAGACAGTTTGTCGACAGAAAGCCCGAGCCTACACTTTTACCGACCAAAGGGATTTTTAACCTCCCACACCACATAGACATGGTATGAGAGCAACTGGCCTTTGATGGTGCTCTAAGTTATACACAGCGGTGGAAATCCAAATTGGCAGAGGTGGGGGGCACGGGGAATCGAACCACCGACCTTCAGATTAGGAGTCCTACCTAGAAAAAAGTCTAACACTCTAACCACTCCACCACAGAGAACACTGCATAGGTGTCCGGTTAGGGGCTGGTACACATGGTGCTAACCAGGTGGCGCCACTGCCAGTGTCAACTGTCTCGCCTTCTTCCATCTGTACTGCTCTAAGTCTGTTCATCTAATGAATACACGCTTTATGGTTAAGAATGTGTACCATTTGTTAAGTCATATTGTGAAATGTAGTGAGTTATTGTATTCACCGTAGCTCTGGCGGTAGCGTGTCCACCTGTGAAGGTGTCGGGCATCCTATCGATCCTGCTCATTGGACCTCTTTGCAGTTTGGGCTATTTTCTGTTCCAACCAGTGGTCCACAACTGGTTCATCAAAGGCTGTGGTATGTGCTGTCCTGTCTGTGGGAATGTGTATATAAAAGACCCTTGCTGCTTATCAGAAAGAGTAGCCTATGTGGCGGCAGCAGGTTTTCTCCAAAGAAATATGTCAGAATGACGATATGTTTGACATCCAATAGCTAATGATACAAAAATCCATGTACTCTAGAGGCGTCGTTAATAAAACAAACTTTACTTTATTGTATTCACATAAAGAATACAACAAAGTAAAAAAACCTTTAAAAAAACTAATGTGATAGGCTATGTACGGCCGGTTCCCCCCATGTCTGGCTTCTTGATCGCAGCGTGGAAAGGATGACAAGAAGAAACGGATGCTTCCACATTTATTGCTGTATCTCCGCCCACCGTGTCATCGCAGAACCAAGTGACCCGCCCCCTGACCAGTCAGGTCGCAGGTACCCTCTCATTGTGGGGGGAGCAGCTAGCCGGACACAGTACTGGCAGTCCACTCGGGGACCCGCCCACCGGCTAGACTGCCACCACCTGTCCCAGTAGAACTGCAACTGTGGGCGGCGTAGTCTCTGCCGTCACGTGTGGTGGTGAGCCTCATGTAGGGACTACCACACTAACGTCACTGTGTTTTATTGCAGGTGATGATGCCAAGCCTGGCAATTGAAAAGAAGTTTTACTTTATACAAGATAACTTTTGGATCGGTCCTCGACAAGTAAGTGCAACAATTTCCTGTGACACTTACATTCAGATCTAGTAAAGTCCTAGATTCAGATCTAGAGTAATAGTTGCTTCGATGCTCAGTTTTTTTACTTTATTCATGTTTTCATTAATAGTGATGGTTCATAGAAAGAACAGGAGAATGGCGAATGGGTACAGTCCAGCAGTCCATGTTTCAAACTTCTGAAGCAAGGTATTGTTGACAAAAATTGACATTTTCTGCGCTTAAGTCTAGATAATTCTAGAACTAGATAAATCTAGATTTAGGTCTACATATATCTAGAGTTACTACTTTTGTTGTTACTTGCAGTAGTAATTGTATGCAACCATCTGAAGCAAGTTCTTGTTGACATAACTTTTTCGGTCTAGATAATTCGCAAACTCGATGAATCTAGATTTAGGTCTAGATTTATTTAGAGTTACTACTTTATTTGTTAAGTACCTATGTTTATAATTTTGATCAAGAAGCCTGGACAGCATCGCACATTGATGTTTATTTTATTATTGTATTCATTATTAATTATTAGTATTTAATTTAATTTTAAATATATAATTCAGGGTTTAGTAATTCACTTAACTCGGACAAGCTGAGACAAGTACGCATAAGTTTAAATATTAAGAATTTCTTTGATAATAAGAAACAAGTCAGGGACGCCAAAGTGAAGTCGGTCTTCAAGTGAATCAGTTGGCCGACATGTACCAGTCTTAATTCTAGTACAACTTATCGCTATGCAAGTGAACAGTTCAGTAATAAAGCTTAATGTATCAGAATTCAACGAGTTAAGTTTTTATCGTGAGTCCTAGTCCTCCTGTATTAAGCTAACGAGTTTCTTAATTCTAGTACAACTTATCGCTATGCAAGTGAACAGTTCAGTAATAAAGCATAATGTATCAGAATTCAAAGTGTTAAGTTTTTATCGTGAGTCCTAGTACTAACGAGTTTCATTAATCGAGTCATGATGGACCGGTCTTAATCAGTGAATCCAGTAGTCAAGTAACAAATAAATCAAGAGGGTATAAGTTTCAAGCGAGTCAACATCGCGAAGAGGTCGAAAGCAGTGGTATGTAGATGAACAGTGCTCAGACTTCAAGTAGGGAGGGTGTGTGGGTGTGTGGGTGATCAAAGTTACCCATACGAATCGCCGTGTACAGATCGCTGCGAGGCTTGCCTCGCGAGACCGAGGCAAACAAGTCGGCCCAGTTGCCTCGTGAAGTAAATTACCCATGTCAGCGATGTCAACGTGAATAATTACTGCATTAAATGATAAATCTATAAAAACTTAATACTTACTTCGAAAGTTGACCCATGCGTTATGAGCAGGGTAAATAAATTAATCACTATATATATAACCCGAGTTTCAACTTGGGCATGCATGCTCGCATTCTCGGCAGAAAATGTATTGCACATGTTAAATTTGATACAACGGTGCCTTCACCACTTGGCCAAATGACACCGCGGAAGTCCCCAGCATATAGTTCCATAGTGAATTTTTTTTAATAGCTCTGTGCTTGCACAAAAACAAAATGAAAGACACGATTGTTCATACTTGTAGGCATCGTAATAATTCTCAAGTGTGGGTAGAGTAAGTCTGCATACGCGTGCCAAATAAATGATTATATCTTTCGATTATAAAAGTGACTGCTCATGTTTTGTGCTGTGTGTGGCGACAGGCGGACCTCATCCACATGGGTGCCAAGTACTCACCGTGCATGCGCAAGGACGAAAACATAGAGAGCGCTCTACTGCTCGACCGCATCCAAGAAAACAAGACTGCCTGCTGCATCCGCAACGACGGGTCGGGCTGTGTCCAGTCAGCGAAGGAGAAGTGTTCAGTAAGTCAGTGTCCAGACGACAACAATGTAGCTTCTTCGGGCTGCACGGGGTGGGGATGGCTTCCTGCGAAAACACCATCGATAAGATATTGACCTCTACCCAGAGTAGGGGTAATGACAACCTAGTCTAAAAACGAGCAAAAACCGATTTAAGCTAAGATTCCATATACGTGGTATGCGGCATGTGGCATGCGAATGCGAATGTGGTATATGTGGCATAGATATATGCCAACCCCCAATAGCCAATGTTTACTTTTTGTGCTGGGGGATCGTTAAACATACAAACACACCAAAAAGAATACCCATGATATTTTGTTTTTTTTTTGCTCCAATGTTGTGAAGGAAGATCAAAGTTACTATTGTTTTCTATGGCAAACTCAGCAGTAATCACATTTGCATTCACACTGATCAGTCCATGGGTGGATCCATTTGCCGCATTCACATTCGCATTCGCATTCGAACGCATGGAAGCACCACTATTCATTTACATGGTTTTTGATTTTTTGCCGCATTCGCATGCCGCATACCACGCATATGGAATCTTAGCTTTAGTGAACAGGAAGTGGAGTTCCTGGTTCCAGTATCCAGTGGCTACCTATATTGGCTCGTCTCCCGTTTTGGTAGATCGTGGGATTCGAATCAATCTGTTCGAACCCTTGTTGAGTCAAACCAATGATTTAAGAATGTATACTTGTCGCTTCCTACCTAGCCTGGCACTCAGCATTATTAGGATAGGGCAAGGACTGGTTAGCTCAGTGTCAGGATAATGTGACTGGGTGGGATATTGGGTCAGAATGCTGGCGTCCTGATTTCCCAGTGGGGCAGCACTATAAAGTCACCATGCGTGTATACTGTCACAAGTCAATACCTGGCGTGATATGACCTTGAATGTTGCCAGGACGTAAGATTCCCATAACCAACCAAAAACCAGCAAAACCCGATTTAGTATAAACCGGAAGTGGAGTTCCTGGTTCCGGTATCCAGGATTTACATATCGTCGGCTGAGAATTAACGGGCCTATGTCCACTTTTAGAACAAAATGTATGAATCAGCCTCACGAAAATGGGCCAATTGTTGGTTTATTTAAGATGTCGGCGTCGCAATTCTTAAAGTGTATTGGATTCCTTTGTTCTATATTAAATTATCCTAGAAACAAATATGGTTGTTGTATTTTCTCTACCTTTACATTCAGGATAAATTTAAGGACTTTGCAACACCTCTGTCAATGCTAAACTATAAGTATGCCGATCGACGCCGACATCCAATGATCGACGCCGACAACTTTACCAGATGTCGGCGTCGCAATTCTTAAAGTGTCATGAATTTCTTTGTTTTATATTAAATTATCCTAGAAACAAATATGGTTGTAGTTTCTCTACCTTTACATTCAGGATAAATTTAAGGACTTTGCAACACCTCTGTCAATGCTAAGCTATAATTATGCCGATCGACGCCGACATCCAATGATCGACGCCGACAGCTACCCCCAATTGGCCTCTTTTCGTGATCCTGACTCGTATACATAAAACATAAATCTACAAATATCTTTTTTCTGAAAGTGGACATAGCCGACGATATATTGGCTTAAGAGTTGGTAAAATGGCAGAGGATGTAAAACAAGCAAGATGGCGACCTAAGAAAGCTCTCGATTTGACTAGTCTATTAAACTACATAATATAAGTTATTTAACAATTCAAAAGTAGCGGGTAAATATAAAAATTTATATGAGGAATGTATGTTGCTTCCTAAATTAGGATTTCATGTGCTCATTTCATTTACCCAGACTTCCACAACTTTTTCTAACGGGTTCTTCACCTGTACTCGGGGTAGGGGTGAATCTTTTATATAGCTTAGCCGGGGATAAAAAATCTCCGCAATTTCCCAGATTTCGCAGATTTCCGCGATTTGTACTGTGGTGCAATCCCGCAGCACTTTCAGCATATGCCAATACGTTGTTCAAACGCCGCAGCCCTATCAGCGTATGTGAATACATTGTTCAAATGCTGCAACACTATCCGAATATTTTTATTTTATTACGCGCCACCAGTGCAGGTTGCATGAGTAGAAAGCATCTCATCTTTGCAGAAAAAACCCCACTTTTATGCCTATGTGTATGTTATTGGTCTCGTATCTCGTCTTGTCTGTCTCAGCGACACTGGCGACATGGTACTCGTGGAAGGCCGTCAACTGGTCTGACTTTCCGGGGCTGAGCTGTGCATGGCCGGGTCGGTGTGTGGGTTGGACCATGGACACCGCCTTCTTTGGGATTCTCAGAAGGCAGCTGCCCCCAACCTCCTCACGATATTATTTATTATTGTATAAACTTGCAATGCGGTGGGGGATAAGGTAGGGGGAGGCGTGGGTGGAGGTGGGGGGGGGGGAGGAGGAGTGGGTAGGGAGGGGTGGGGAAGGGAGGTAGTTGGGGAGGGAGGGGTGGGGGAGGGGAGAGGTTGGGGTTGGGGAAGCAAACCAAAGCAGTGCAGGTGGCATGAAGAGAGAGCATCTCATTACGGCAACAAACAGTTTACGCATGCGTGTATGTTATCAGTCTCATATCTCGTCTTTTCTGTCTCAGCCAACACTGGCAACATGGTACTCGTGGAAGGCTGACAACTGGTCGGATGTGCCGGGGGCTGAGATGCGCATGGCCGGGTCGGTGTGCGGGTTGGACCCGCGGACCTGCCTTAGCCCCGCGTCAACAGGCGCCTTCCAGTGGAAGGACGACATCACCACATGGCCCGTAAGTTCCGCACCGCCAGGAATATAATAACAGTCCTTTTTATGTTATTAGGCACCACCAGCACACCCATTTAAATAACAGGAATATAGCAACAGTCCTTTTTATGTTATTAGGCAGCACCAGCACACCCATTTAAATAACAGGAATATAGCAACAGTCCTTTTTATGTTATTAGGCACCACCAGCACACCCATTTAAATAACAGGAATATACCAACAGTCCTTTTTATGTTATTAGGCACCACCAGCACGCCCATTTAAATAACAGGAATATAGCAACAGTCCTTTTTATGTTATTAGGCAGCACCAGCACACCCATTTAAATAACAGGAATATAGCAACAGTCCTTTTTATGTTATTTGGCACCACCAGCACGCCCATTTAAATAACAGGAATATAGCAACAGTCCTTTTTATGTTATTTGGCACCACCAGCACGCCCATTTAAATAACAGGAATATAGCAACAGTCCTTTTTATGTTATTAGGCACCACCAGCACGCCCATTTAAATAACAGGAATATAGCAACAGTCCTTTTTATGTTATTAGGCACCACCAGCACGCCCATTTAAATAACAGGAATATAGCAACAGTCCTTTTTATGTTATTAGGCAGCACCAGCACGCCCATTTAAATAACACGAATATAGCAACAGTCCTTTTTATGTTATTAGGCACCACCAGCACGCCCATTTAAATAACAGGAATATAGCAACAGTCCTTTTTATGTTATTAGGCACCACCAGCACACCCATTTAAATAACAGGAATATAGCAACAGTCCTTTTTATGTTATTAGGCACCACCAGCACACCCATTTAAATAACAGGAATATAGCAACAGTCCTTTTTATGTTATTAGGCAGCACAAGCACACCCATTTAAATAACGGGAATATAGCAACAGTCCTTTTTATGTTATTAGGCAGCACCAGCACACCCATTTAAATAACAGGAATATAGCAACAGTCCTTTTTATGTTATTAGGCACCACCAGCACACCCATTTACGGGATGGCCGAATGAGTTGAGCGTCCGTCTCCTGTTTTGGTATATCGTGGGATTCGAACCCACGGGTTCGAACCCTGTCGAGTCAAACCGATGACATAAAAATTTATACTTATCGCTTCCTAGCCAGGCGCCTAGCATTGGTCGTAATGCGAAGCATTGCGCTTGATGCGTGGAGAGGAAGAGACCCTCCCCACGCCTCCCGGGTCGTCGTGCAGCATTCGCACTTCGCGCGACGCCCGCCTCTCAGCTTTCCTCCTCCCCCCTCCCCCGGGCCATTGCTTTCGCACCTCACCTCACCGCCCTCCTGCCTCCCTTATAAGGCCGCCCGCCGGCCTCCCTCAGTCACTCGCCTTCCTGCCCTCCTCCAAGCTCTGCCTTTTTCCTGTTTGGCTGTCTTCACCTCGGACCGCTGCATCCCCTCGGACCGCTCCAGCATGCCTTTTTCCTGTTTGGCTGTCTTCACCTCGGACCGCTGCATCCCCTCGGACCGCTGCAGCATGCCCGGACACGGAAGAAACAAGGGCCACAAGAGCTCCCGGGCGACCGCCCTGGCCACGCCGGGACCCTCGGCGGATTTTTGATCTGCCGGCCGGCCCGGGGGGCCATCCCCGGCACCTCACCCACACCCATGCCGACAACCCTGTGACCACCACCGACTACCCCCCAGCGACCACCGATCGAAACGCCGCCCAGACAGAGCCGGGGACCATCACCTCGCACCGCAGGCCCCAGACGCCGCCCATCCTCAGGACGAACCCTCCCCAGACAGCACCGCCGCCGACCATCACGACCACCGACAACCCCCCAGCGACCACCGATCGAAACGCCGCCCAGACAGAGCCGGGGACCATCACCTCGCACCGCAGGCCCCAGACGCCGCCCATCCTCAGGACGAACACTCCCCAGACAGCACCGCCGCCGACCAGCACGACCAACGACAACCCCCCAGCGACCACCGATCGAAACGCCGCCCAGACAGAGCCGGGGAACATCACCTCGCACCGCAGGCCCCAGACGCCGCCCATCCTCAGGACGAACCCTCCCCAGACAGCACCGCCGCCGACCATCACGGCCACCGACAACCCCCCCAGCGACCACCGATCGAAACGCCGCCCAGACAGAGCCGGGGACCATCACCTCGCACCGCAGGCCCCAGACAGAGCCCATCCTCAGGACGAGCCCAGACAGAGCCGGGGATCATCACCTCGCACCTCACGCCTCAGACACAGCCCAGCCTCACGAGGAACCCTCCCCAGACAGCTCAGCCCCAGACAGCACAGCCGCCGACCATCACGGCCTCCACGACACAGCCTTCACCAACCCGCCCGACCCGACCCCGACCCCGCCCAGCCCTGAGGACTTCGCTGGGCCCCTGCTCGACCCTCGCCGGACCTCCTCACCGCATCTCTCCAAGGAGCGGGCCTCCCCAACCTTTTTGGCCGCCCGCTCCCTGTCGACGTAGGCCCCGGACACATCACCCCACCCAGACCTTCAACTTCCCCAGCTTCCGCCGAGAACCCCGCCCAAGCCTCGCCTGGGTCTCCCTCCCGCGCTATCCCGGCCCAGGCCTGGACCTCAGCTGCGGCCTACGCCTCGGGCCCCCGCCTCGGGCGCACCTCGAGCCCTCTCCTCCCTTTTTGCTGGAGGGCTCCTCGGCGACCCCCCCCCCCTCACATGAACTCCTATCACCTCTGACTTTTGCTCCTTATGAGCCCCCCCCTGTACATTATTCATTGTCTGTTGCTCCTCATGAGCCTCACATTTCTTTCTACCTTGTACTGTTGCTCCTCCTGAGCCCCCTTACTGTTGCTATGTTACCCTCTGTTGCCAGAGGCGCCCCAATAAACGCCTCTTCTTTCCACATCTGCCTTGCTTTCTTCCTTTTCGCGCATCGGGCGTAATGCGAAGCATTGCGCTTGATGCGTGGAGAGGAAGAGACCCTCCCCCCGCCTCCCGGGTCGTCGCGCAGCATTCGCACCTCGCGCGACGCCCGCCTCTCAGCTTTCCTCCTCCCCCCTCCCGCTGCTTTCGCACCTCACCTCGTCGCGCAGCATTCGCACCTCGCGCGACGCCCGCCTCTCAGCTTTCCTCCTCCCCCCTCCCCCGGGCCATTGCTTTCGCACCTCACCTCACCGCCCTCCTGCCTCCCTTATAAGGCCGCCCGCCGGCCTCCCTCAGTCACTCGCCTTCCTGCCCTCCTCCAAGCTCTGCCTTTTTCCTGGAGGGCTCCTCGGCGCCCCCCCCCCCCCCTCACATGAACTCCTATCACCTCTGACTTTTGCTCCTTATGAGCCCCCCCCCTGTACATTATTCATTGTCTGTTGCTCCTCATGAGCCTCACATTTCTTTCTACCTTGTACTGTTGCTCCTCCTGAGCCCCCTTACTGTTGCTATGTTACCCTCTGTTGCCAGAGGCGCCCCAATAAACGCCTAGCATTATTAGGATATGGCAAGGACTGGTTGGCTCAGTGTTAGGATAATGTGAGTGTGTGGGATATCCGGTCATGGTGCTGGCGGCCTGGTCTCTCAGTGGGCAGCACTATAAAGTCGCTATGAATGTGCACATGAGTGTGCACTGTCACAAGTCGGTCCCCATCCTGATTTGACCTTAGATGTGGCCAGGACGTAAAACTCTTAACAACCAACCAACCAACCAACCTACCAAACTAAATTCCTCCTATTTTGCTAACTTTTTTTTGTTTGCTTGACACGGCGTGATCTTAACTTGGCTGCTGGATTGAATTAGTGTCCGTGTCTGCCGCCAGGTGTGCACGAAGGGGCGCAGCGGGACGCTCTCGTCGCCATACAAGCACATGAACTGCGAGGTGGTGGGGCGGCCCTGCTGCGTAGGGATACACGGCGAGTGCATCATCACAACGCGCGAGTACTGCACCTTCCGCCGGGGCTACTTTCACGAGGAAGCCTCGCTCTGCTCTCAGGTGCGCGCGCAGCCCGGCTACCGGAAAGTCACGAATAGGGCGCTGGGTGCGCAATGGGGTACCACAGGAAGTAATCTGATAGAGGGAGTGTAGTGTGTGTGTGTAGGAGCTTTATAGTAAGAGCAATAGTAGGTACGGCAAAAGTGAACACATACTGGTAGACAATGTCAGACAATGTAAAGAATATTATAGCGAATAATAAATTTGGCTGCGGCATAGTTGGAATTAGAGCGCCGCCTGCGCAACGGGGTACCACAGGAACTGTAACAAAAGGTGAACGCTTACAAGTGGGCAGCTAGATAAAAGATTCACCCGGTACTTGTAGTACACGGGTGAAGGACAACGTACTGTAAATATGGGCGAAAATAGGTTTAGTATGGAACATGAACTAGAAACTGTGGCTCCAGTATCAAATGGCTACTCATATAGGCACAGAGTTGGTGAAATGGGCGTGAATGCAAAAAGACAAGATGGCGCCCAGAGAACGCCGTCGATTTCACTTTTAAATTGCATTAAAGTATATGTTTTATTATATTTTCCAACTCAAAAGTAGCGGGTAAAGATGACGTACAAAGAATAAATGTTCCTTCTTAGATTGAGAAATTAGGGTCTCATAAAGACTCATTTCATTAGCCCGATTTTTTCACCGTTTTTATATAAGGCTGATCTTCACCCGTGTATTACAAGTACCGGGTGAATCTTTTATCTAGTGGGCAGCATGAGTCCGACATGGTGGGTTCGGTCAACAGTGTAAATAAGGTACCACAGGAATTAATCTGATTGAGGGCGCATAATGTGTAAGAGCTTTATAGTATGGGCGTTAATATGTAAAACAAAGGTGAATGCGTACTGGTGGGCAGAGTCAGGCAGTGGCGCGTTCGGTCCACAGTGTAAATGGGTTACCGCAGGAACTAATCTGATAGGAGATGCGTAAATGGAGTGTAATGTGTAGGAGCTTTTTTAGTAAGAGCGTTAGTATGTAAAACACAGGTGAGCGCATACTGGTAGGCAGCGTCACACAATGTAAAGTATATTATAACGAATAATAAATTTATCTAAATAAAGTGAAAAGCATTGAATTATGCGGCTTTAAATTGATCGCATTAAGTGCAGTGTGTAATTAACTGCGTACCTTTGACAGGTATCGTGTATGACTGAGATCTGTGGAATGATCCCTTTCCTCTACCAAGACATTCCCGACCAGTTTTACCGGTTCTGGACGTCCCTCTTCCTACATGCTGGGTAAGTATTCTCTTTTTAAAATTTGACTGATTAAAAAAGAATTAATCGATGATTTTCTAATTTAAAATAAAATATTTTTTTTACTCATTTTCTTAAACCTTTTCAATGGAGCATGTGCAACACTAGTTCTTGCCAGTGTCGTCAGAGGTCAGGTTGGACACTGAGCTACTACTCTCAACATTAAAATGCTGCACACTGAGCTACTACTCTCAACATTAAATTGTCTTATTACACGTGTTGATTAAGCAAGGGAAGTTTCAATCGTGAACAATTGATCCTCCTCATTCTGCTGCTTCTTGCCCAATGGCTTAAAAATTGATACTTCTCGCTTCCTAGCCAGGCACTCAGCATTATTAGGATAGGGCAAGGACTGGTTGGTCCTGTGTCAGGATAATGTGACAGAGTGGGATATCAGGTCATGGTGCTGGTGGCCTGATCTCCCAGTGGGGCAGCACTGTAAAGTCACCATGAGTGTGCACTATCATAAGTCGGTACCTGTCCTGATATGACCTTAGATGTTGTCAGGATGTAAAACTCTAACAACCAACCAACTGACTGTCGCGCTCTGGTTGCTGGCAGGTTGCTGCAGCTGGTGGTGACAGTGCTCTTCCAGTTCTTCATCATGCGCGACTTGGAGAAGCTGGCCGGGTGGCTGCGAATAGCCATCATCTACCTGGGCAGTGGCATCGCAGGCAGCATGTCCTCCGCCATCTTCCTGCCCTATCATGTTGAGGTAAGTCGCCAATGTCCTATGCTCCTTTTGTAAGCGTCTTCATTGAACAGGGTTCGTACTGGTCATAAAAAAAAACCTAATAAGTATCAACTTTTGAAAATGCAAGAATTACGTACTGAAAAGTCCTATAATTATACAAAGAGTATTATAAGTCATTAAAACCTATTGATATCAATATATTGCAGGAATGTGATTTCTCTGGTTTTAACCAGAATTCCGGTTTTTTTGTGGCCACCGAAACCGGAATTCCATTTTTTTTTTAAATTCCAGGTTTTTTTCCTGGCCGCCGAAACACCCCTGAAATACACTATTTGCATCCCTCTCGCGACTCAGTGGGATGCTGTGTGTCCCCATGATAACCTAAACAAATTTTCAGGTTTCTTTTCCTGCACCCAATCAGATGCCTGATATCGGAAAAAAAAATTCAAAATGTTTGTCTTGTTTCTAAAATCGATCTTTATTTTGTAAATATGTGCGACCAAGCTGGGTAGCTAGCTGTTCATTGAATACTGATGCCTCATCAAATAACCAGCTGTACGCAAAAGAGCGTGAATACCTCAAGAGCTAACGCAGTCTCAAAACCTAACGTCCAGAGCAAAAGCACTGTGTCCCATTTCGGGTCATCAATGGACTGAGCATTGTATCACATTTGAATAGTGACAGTACAGTATTGGTGTATAAACATAAGTGAGCAAGTACAACATATAATTACTATCTTATATGTGAATTGTCTAACTATGCCATATGTAAGTCTTTCATTCCAAGTTGGAATGATTAATATTGCTATTTCGGCTGACTTGAGCTAGCTGCTGATGACAATATCAGTCTACATATACATATATTGTAAATGGCTGTATTGTCACACGGCTGGAAGACCAATGCCACGCACTGACAAAAGATATTATTTAATGAATAAGCTATACTTATACACCAAAAAAAAGCACTACTAGGCAAGGTGGGATTTGGGGAGTGATTCCACAATACTTAGAACGGCCAAACGACAGAGGAAGTTAATAAATAAGTAAAATATATTAGGTAATTAGATATACAACTAAGATACATAGGTAAAGTGTAAAAGCTGTTTGTCTTAAGGGTGGCGCCATCTAGTGTTTGCGGTGAGTGCTCGTACTCAGAGTAGAGAGACCCAAATTACCTTATCGCTACCACCTATCGACTAACTTGTAATTGTGGAACTCCACTCTGTAGATCTATCATGTGTGTCTCAATATTTATACACCCACCCAACTACCCTCCCCACCAAAACTAACAACTCTCTCCACTGATGTATTTACTCGCAATGCGCTTCCTTCGCAGGCGGGCCCGGCCGGCAGTCAGTTTGGGCTCCTCGCCTGCCTCATCGTGGAGGTCATCCAGAACTGGTACATCCTGGAGCACCCGTTCCGCTCGGTGTTCAAGCTGTGCACTGTGGTGCTGGTGCTTTTCGCCATCGGACTCCTACCAATGGTCGACAACTATGCTCACCTGTTTGGTTTCATCATCGGCTTCCTGCTGTCGTTTGCGCTTCTGCCCTATGTGACCTTCGGAAAGTTCGACCGGAGGAATAAGCTGGTTGGCATCTTGTTGTGCCTGCTGACTGTCGTCGGCTTCACTTCGCTGCTTGTCGTGCTCTTCTACGTCATCGGCGTCTACGACTGCCCTTACTGCCATTACTTCAACTGCATCCCTTTCACACCCAAGTTCTGCAACAGTATGGAGGTGAAGATCAACCGCACCAAGATCTACTGATGGCCGTCCGGGGAACCCTGCATTGAGCTCTTTTTGTTATACAGTGGAACCTCTCGAAATCGACCGACCATGGGACCGACTTTAAATGGTCCATTTATGAAGGTGTTCGGTTTAGGGAGTTTTTCATTTCATTACATGTTATTGTATGGGCGATTGTTTGGGACCCAAATAAAGCGATCGATATAGGGGAGAGGTTGATCTATGGAGGTGGTCGTTTAGAGAGGCTTTACTGCATTTAAAGAAGTATTTACCTGTATTCGAATGTGGAATGTTTTTGGGGGGGGGGGGGTAAACAAATTTTCTTTCTTTTTTTTATTAAAAGTTTTGTTTGTTTGGAACCTACGGACAAAATCTACTGCCCGCCTTGGAAGCCTGCATTGGAAATTTAACTCTTTTTGTTATATTTAAAGAAGTATTTATCTACATTAGAATGTGGAATGTTAGGGGTTTTTTTTGTTGGTGGAGGGGGTTGTTCGTGTATTGCTTTTGTGGGATGTGCAGTACTCCCGGTGATATTTTTGGTATATTATTTAGGTTGTGTAATGAATTGTCAATCCCTCCGATGGTGATGAGGATGAGGATGATGTTATGCAGATGTGTAGATATATATTTACAAGTGCCATTTTGTGAGCCATATCACTGCGACAGAAAATTAATACGCAATATTAAAAGGATGGTCAGAGTATATGCATATGTCTGGTATTCATATGTACATTATATATAATATATTATGTATATATATCTTATATATATATAAATAATATATGTTTATATATATATGTATAGATATATACACATGTATATATAATAGCTAAATAGGTACTATTAATAGGCCTGATATAAAACGAGCAAAAAAAATGGACATTTATAAGGACATGCAACCCCGTATATATTTTACTCTTGAACGTTGCAATTGTAGCTCGCTATTTTCACAGGGCAGGCACCCAGGTTCTAACTTAGTTATGACTATATACATGTATTTATATGTATAAGTGATGTATAACATATGCGAGTATAAATGTAAGGGAGGTAATTTAACATCATTCTGTGCATTTTATGCAAAAATATGCAGATGGCACCACCATCTGCCTACTTTTCCTACTACTGTCCTAGACCTGTGTCAGTCGCAGCAGAGGAATATATATAATTTCTGAGCGAGTGGTATAGGCGTGAGGCAAGGAAGACGCAGCAAGGTGGTGCCACCTCGCCTGAAGATAAGATCACTGGAGGAGTGTCAGTTTTGATGGAACAACCAGTAGAAGACTGGTGGAGCGTCAGATAAGATGAACGGGGGAGACAGTTCATAGATAATTGGTTTCCTGATAATTATACTTGTATAATTGCTTATACCGCAAATCACACACCTCGCCATATTTTTGTTATTGCAAGCTAGAATGCTGGATGAATGCCAAAGGCAGTACCTGTTTGCTACACACTGACTCCTGTGGGGTCATTCTTCACTGCCCATGATATACCAACTAATTTCTATTTTTATATTACACATGCATGCATACATGCACCCCTCCATATGGTTGGCCAGAGGTACTTGTACATGTCACTTGGCACAGTTTGGTTTACATCATATTAGTTATTGCGCTTAGGTGAGGAAGTGGTGCTGTTTTGGTCCCAGTTAATGGAGCACCTGAAGAACTATTCCTACAGGTGGCGCTGTTGCGCAATTTGGGTCGTCCATTGTAGTAATGTAATGTAGAATTTGTATAGTGAGAGCGTTGGTATATATACACATAAGTGAGCACCGGTAAGTGGGGGAGGGGGGGCCATATTGTAGGTGGTTTCGATAACGCGTAAAGCTGGTACAGCATGAAAGTAGGAGTATAAGTAAGATACCTAATGTAGATAGATTGAGCAGCTGATTCCAACAGTGGCGCCATCTAGTGTGTGCGGCAGATATCAGAACAAAATATATATGCATATGTTTATATATACACCATATGTGCTATATAATTTATTATGTAAATATAAATAAAGAATAGTCCCTAATGTTTTCAGTGCTCCTTCTGGGCACCTCTCGCTTCCCAACACCCCCTTTCTCAGCAGCCCCAACACCCCCTCCCTTGTAACCGGGCACTCTCTGCTTCCCCTTTCCTGGGAACCGACTCCAACGGTCTCCCAGCTCTCACTTCAAAATTTGTGTATATATAGGATATATATATCCCCCAAAAAAGTCCATGGTTGTGCTGTGGTGGTGAGAAGGCAGCTCTGACCAGAAGCGGCAGCTCTTAGTCGATATGCCCCTAGTCGGGAGCATGAGAGTGGTCACGCCACTCGATCACGACACCCACGCATGAACTGCCATGGGGGCTCCCGACTGGCTCCCCGCTCACCCTACATACATATATATCTATATATATATATATGAGTCAGCCTCACGAAAATGGGCCAATCGGTGGTCAATTGAAGATGTCGGCGTCGTAATTCTTAAAAGTGTAGTGCATTTCTTTGTTTCATATTAAAATATCCTAGAAACAAATGAGGTTGTTGTATTATCCCGACCTTTATTTCAGGATAAATTCAAAGACTTTCCAACATCTCTGTCAATGTTAAACTATAATTATACCGATCGACGCCGACATCTTTACCAGATGTCGGCGTCGCAATTCTTAAAGTGTAGTGCATTTCTTTGTTTTATATTAAATTATCCTAGAAACAAATAAGGTTGTTGTATTTTCTCGACCTTTACATTCAGGATAAATTTAAGGACTTTCCAACACCTCTGTCAATGCTAAACTATAATTATACCGATCGACGCCGACATCCAATGATCGACACTGACAACTTCCTCCAATTGGCCCATTTCAGTGAGGCTGACCCATATATATATTCTTTCGAGAAGCCCAAATTGCATATCAGTGCCGCTTATTGACTTACCTGTTTATTGTGGAGCCCCGTTTGTTCAAACAAAGTTTAGTCCTGCCGGCAGGGAAGTGTTTTTATAATAATAGTCTTAGATTGTTTACTTAAAATATACAGCACTTTCATGCACTTATGACAAAGCAATTCCTTGCAGATATTTGTCCTTGACACTCACTGCAGAAGATAAATAAGTCTGCTGGAAGATAGGGTAAGAATAAGGTTGTGGTATTTAATTAAGCTTTCAACTACTGATTAAATGTTTTCAAAAGTGGAAGTGGATTTTCTCTGACGTCAGTTGCGTAACCGGTAACAGTTCTTTTTTTCCTTTTTCTTTTTTTTTTAAATTTAAAAGAAAAAGTTCCTTTCTGGTTCAAGTAACCCGACAAGTAAGTGTCTTACAGTTGTATATATTTATATGCGAAAATGCTGTCTGGTTTCCTACACATAACTAGGTATATTTTAAATATTCTTTTTGGGGGTTCAAGCACCAAAAAGAAATGTTTACCTAAAGTCCATTAGTTTTTAGTTAGCTGCTTTGCACTTGAAGATAAATAGTTCATCAGTTCTTACTAGATAAATAAATAAGTACACAACCTGTCCAAATACTGTACAAACACTCGATAGTTCTTCACAAATTGTTCAAAATAATGATAACCGACAAATGCAAATCTGCCCTGCGAATAGGTCTAATAATATTTTTACAATCGCAAAAAAACCCACAAAAATATCCCCAAGAAAACGTACCAAGTAGAGCTCTATCTAGGAATTGCTTCGAAGAGTTGTCGGCCGATGTCTTTAGATTGCTGTATATTCTAGTGCCAAGACTACCAGGCGATTACAACATTTATTGTGATATATACAGGGTTGCCAACCCTTATGGTTTCGTCGTAAGATGTACTATATTTTATGTCCCCATCATCACCGTGCGCCGACCATCTGGGTTTTTTCTTGTGTTCAATTTTTGTTTAATTCCAGTTGAATAATATCTTTATTGAGCACCGAGTCTTAATTTTCCAATGTTGGCAACCCTGCAATACCATTAATATAGTAATATATCAATCTTACGGATTATTGAGTCCGAAATGCACCACAGAGCAGATTTTAACATTTTTCCGGGGGAGTACCTCCAGACCCCCCCCCCCCCCCAATATAACATCCCTTAAGATCTGGGTTTTCATTTTCCAACGTTGGCAACCCACTATATATATGTGGCAATTTCAAGTCATATTTAGCTTATCTTATGGTTGTACTTACCAAGCAAGATGGTACTCAAATAACGTATTAATAAGAATTGATTAATAGAAATTATCTCATGTTTGATTCTGTACCGGTTGTAAAAAGAAATTAGTAAAAAAAAAGTATTTTCCTGTGGTGTGATTTTTATACATGAGTGTCTGAAGAGGTTGTGCAACAGTTTCATCATTTTTTTCAAAAACCTAGCCACCAGGTAGTAGCTTCCTTTGTGTAAGCTCCCAAGCTAAGTGAAACCAACGATGTACCCAGAATTCTGATATGCTACTGGGTCTTATTAGGACAGACCAAGGATTGGTTCACCAAAATTGTTCTAAATATTGTCACACGTATCTAAGGTGGCATAATTAAACATACTTTGATCAGATGTACCTTAAGAACCGGGAGAAAGGGTTTTGTTTTTGATTGACTTTCCCCTTTTTCGCTGAATGATCTGCGATAGGAATCTTGTTGAGATGCAGAGTGGTCTGGTCCCCTGGTCTCCTCCACTGATAGGATTGCTGTTAGCATGGTCCCCTGGCCTTGTCGATAGTAGACAAAGAGTACAGACTGATAGTGCACGAGTGCCACCTAGCTTTATCTCGGCCAGCCGGCAAACCCTATTGACAACTTTATCTCTCTTGGGGTAATCTAAGCTACGTTTGAAACGATGATTTGATAATATTTTGTTTTGAAAATTATAAGTAACCACTCAGTGACGTAGGCAAGCACTCGATGAATTAGGAAACTACACCACGATTCAGACAACTACTGACTGCACAATGATTTAGGTAGTCGTACTCGTTTAGGTGTTAGCTGTTGCTTCTGCTATTGCTATTGCTATTGTGTAATGATTTCGGTAACAATGATTTACGTAACCATTCAATGATGTTGGCAAGCACTCAATGATTTACCCGTCCTGATATGATCTTAGATGCTGCCAGGATGTAAAACTCCAACAACCCACCAACCTCAGTGATTTAGACAATTGCATGATTTAGCCAACTGCACACTGATTTGGGAAACGTTTGAATGATTTAGGGAATTGTGTAATTATTTAGGAAACTGCGCATTGATTTAGGCAACTAATGATTTTTCTTGAAGATTTATACTGCCTATCATGGATAAATCTGATTAGTCTTGGTTTCACAGACAGCTGATCGATAGAAAGCTTGAGCCTACACTTTTAGGGACCCAAGGGATTCGTAACCTCCCACACTATGTAGACATGGTATGAGAGCAACTGGCCTTTGGTAATGCTCTAAGTTATACACAGCGGTAGAAATGCATATTGGCAGAAGTGATGACATGGGGAAACGAACCACTTAGGTAGCTGCATTGATTTAGGTAGCTATGCAATGATTTCGGCAACTCTACAATTAATTCGCCAATTGTGCCATGAATAGGGAACCGTGCAATGAATTAGGCAACTGTAGAATGATTTAGGCAACTGGACAATTATTTAGCCAATTGCAATGATTTTGGTAACCGGACAATGTTAGCTCGTAGTCACTGATGTAGGCAACTAGGCCAGGATTTAGGCAACTGTGCAAAGATTTAGATAACTATGCAAGGATTTGGGCAACTATGCAAGGCTTGGGACAACTACTCTAAAGATTCAGACACTTCTCAATAATTTAGGCGTCTACGCAATGATCTAGTTAGATAAATGCATATTGTATTCAGTGGTCTCCCTAGTTTTCAGGAAAGGGATGGCGGGAATCGATAAAAAGGGATGGCGGGAACCGGTACAGCTGGTTCCACTTATATGCAGTATGTGTAAGTTGTGCAACTCTTGCTGCCAATAGATGGCAGGTTTACTGAAATAAATCTACTTGCACCAACTATAAGAAAAAGAAAAAAGCCGAAAACTGCCCAACATTGAAAACAAGCCCGATCATCCGGGCTTACATGTTATGGACAGAATAAACACCCCATCAAAAAATTTAAAAATTTAAAAAAAAACGCCCCCCCAAAAAAACAGGTGGCGGGCCACTCATCCCTTATGCTATGTAGCGAGACCCCTAGTAATAGATAAGCATGCACTATTATAGTACACAGTCTAATTTACGCTGTTTAAAATATCGAATAGCAAATTTAGTTTTACTGCCTCTCTGTGCCTTCCTCCTTTTAGATACACTTTGTACCTAAGTGAAAAATGATGAATCTGTGCACATTTCTTTCAACAGCTGTGGCTTATGTTGCAAATGTGGTGTGAAATGACTCACTCAATGCACCCCTTTAAGTTGAGAAAGAACGGTAGAGACCCAGTCTTGACACAGCGCATTATGTTGCCTGCGATGAAGCCCTTTCACCGCTCACACCGTCATTCCATCATTACCGGTTACTCCCAGCACACCGCATTCCCATACCGGGGTCATACAGATATTGAACAGAGGTCATATATCCTTGTGACCCGTGAAGGGTTTGCAGGAAATAACTTCTTCCCCCTTCCAACAAGCACGTCCTCAGTGCAGTTCCAATCACTTGAATCCCCCACACAGGGTTGCCAAGCCTTACGGTTTCGCTGTAAGCTGTACAATATTTTATGTCCCCATCATCACCGTAAGCCGATCTTCCGGTTTTTCATTTTCCAAAATTATATCAATCTTACGGATTATTGTGTCCAAAATGCACCACAGAGCAAATTTCTGGGCGAGTACCTCCAGACCCCCCGCCCATTATAACATCCTTTAAGATTTTCCGGGTTTTGAGTTTCCAATGTTGGCAACCCTGCACACGCACCACACACCAAAAAAAAGCACACACAAAAGCAACAACAAACAACCAACAATCCACCCAATAATCAAAGCCTCAACTAGGTATTTCAGGGACAGCAGAGAAGCTAGGCCTTTGTACAGTGCCTTTATCATTTTGTATTGCTGTGTCTGTTCTTCATTGCTACCATGTGATATGCTTGCAACTCCGTATTGTCTGTTTATTTCTGTACTTCTTGAACAATGGCCATTTCCTCAAATAGTCGCCAACCTTCTTCCATAACCCCCCTCCCCCCCCCTCCCCCCGCCGCCTCTCTAAGCGCATCTGCATACAGTGCTAAGTCCAGTCATTACGTCAGGCAGTCTAGGTGGGCTAATGGTTATGACACTCGCCTCCAGTTCGGTTCCCGGTCGAGTCAAACCAATGACGTATAAAAAATTGATACTTGTCACTTCCTAGCCTGGCGCTCGGTATTAACAGGATAGGGCAAGGACTCGTTATCTCAGTATCAGGATAATGTGACTGAGTGAGATATCCGGTCATGGTGCCCGTGGCCTGATTTCCCAGTGGGGCAGCATTATAAAGTCACGATGAGGGTGCACTGTCACAAGTCGGTACCCGTCCTGATATAACCCAAGATGTTTATTTGTTTGTGTGGGATTGTCAAAACTAGCCGTCTTCGACAGTCAACCACATGACCTAGTTAATGCAGTGATTGCGTATTTCAATTGGGAATGTCAAAACTAGCCGTCTTTGACAGTCGACCACATGACCTAGTTAATGCAGTGATTGCGTATTTCAATTGGGAGTGTCAAAACTAGCAGTCTTTGACAGTCGACCACATGACCTAGTTAATGCAGTGATTGCGTATTTCAATTGGGAGTGTCAAAACTAGCCGTCTTTGACAGTCGACCACGTGACCTAGTTAATGCAGCGATGGTGTATTTCATGTAGGTGTGTCAAAACTAGCTGCCTTCGATTGTCGACCACGTGACCTAGTTAATACAGCAATGGCAACTTGCTCTTGACTTCAACGGGTGTGCACACATAAATTATTATGCATGCTAGCACTTCAAATATCGGTAATATTAGTCAGTTATCATAAAAGCTTATCCCATTTAAAGTAGAATAGGTTGTAACTGTTAACCTAACATTATTGGAACTCAAAAATGTTGGAAAAATTCCAAATCAACGGATTATGGAACTTTCATTGATGAAATGCGTTTTCTTTTTCTCAGCTTGCAATGGCTGTGCATTGCAATCAACGGTGATTAAATGGTTTTTCTACACTGTTTGCTGCAATTACAACCTTTTCAAATGTTAATCGTTGTATTTTTCTTGTATTTCTTTCCCTTGGCTACAGACTGCTATGTTGGTAACTACAGTAAAACATCTCTAAATCGACCGACCATTCGACCGGCTTTAAATGGTCCATTTAGGGAGGTGGTCGGTTTAGGGAGTTTTTCATTTCATTACAATGGTATTGTATGGGTGATCGTTTGGGACCGAAATGAAGTGATCGATATAGGGAAGTGGTCGATCTGTGCAGGTGGTCGGTTAGAGAGGTTTTACTGTTTAGTCTTGTATAGTTATAGTTTTGTTGAATCTTTATGAAATTGTACCCATTGTTGAATAATCTGTTAGGTTGATATAATGTTTGCTGTTTTTGTTTGTACTCTTGCAGAGCAACAAATTTATTATTTGGGAGGAAGGGATGGGCGGGAGGTGAGAACGGGACACACTGCCAAATAATTTATTTACAACTTGCGAAGACTTTCTATATTACATTGCTTTGCTTACTTTGAAGGCGATTGTTATTTGTGCTCATAAATTTACTTCCTGAACGAAGCCATGTTATGCTGAATGTTCAATCAGGGTATTGGTGTTTGGTGGTGGTGGTGATGCAGTCATTTCATTGCCTAGTGATGATACCAATGACATGTTGCGTACTGCACATGAGTCGCAGTATATTTCGCTGCATAGTGATACCAATGTTGCATTGCATACTGCGTGTGAGTCGCAGTATATTTCATCGCATAGTGATACCAATGACATGAGTCATAGTATATTTCACTGCGTAGTGATACCAATGACATGTTGCGAACTGATCACGCATCACAGTATATTTCACCACTTAGTGATACGAAGGTTACGCTGTATACCGCGCATGTGTCACAGTATGTTTCACTGCGTACTGATGCCAATGACATGTTGCATATTATGCATGTGTCACCCCCAATAGCCGATGTCTACTTTTTGTGCTGGGGGGTTGTTAAACAAGTGTCATGGTATATTTCATCGCATAGTGATACCAATGTTACATCGCAGACTGCGCATGAGTCGCAGTGTATTTCACTGCGTAGTGATAGAGATTACATGTTGCGTACTGTGCATGACTCGCTGTACATTTCACTGCATAGTGATACCAATGATGTCACATACTGTGCATCAGTCACAGTACATTTCACCGCATAGTGATAACAATGACGTTGCATACTGCATATGAGGCGCAGTATATTTCATCGCATAGTGATATCAATGACATGAGTCGCAGTATATTTCATCGCGTAGTGATATCAATGACATGAGTCGCAGTATATTTCATCGCATAGTGATACCAATGACATGAGTCGCAGTATATTTCATTGCATCGTGATACCAATGACATGTCGAGTACTACACATGAGTCACAGTACATTTCATTGTGTAGTGATACCAATGTTGCGTCGCATACTGCGCACATGTCACAGTGTATTTCACAACACAGTAAATCAGATTTCTGGTATTTTCAGAGGGGGTAGGAAAGGAAACGAAAGGAGATTAATTACCGCATTGACATTTTCAATCTCAATCTACCGCTCTGTTGGTCCAGAATCTCAACGATGGTTGAGGTTATGTAGGGCGTAGCGGTTCTACTTCACTGTGTAGCGGTTCGCTATCCTCATGAAGATCCAGTGAAGCGCCTTTGAAGCTGCTCACCGTGCAGTGTGATTGATGCACATTGTCGTGCCAATCCAGACTTGAATGTACAGGGCACGATCGAGAAAGCTTTTTAGTGTTCAAGATTTTGGGAGCTCTTGTGAATTTCATTGGCCCTGAATGTGAAAACCTTTTGCCATGTAGATAGTCTTGCAAGAAAGAAAGAAAGAAAGAAAGAAAGAAAGAAAGAAAGAAAGAAAGAGAGAAAGAAATAAAGTAGGAAAGAACGAAACAATGAAAGAAAGAAAGAAAGAAGGAAAGAAAGAAAGTCAGGAAAAAAAGAAAAGCCTTGAATATAAATCTTTCTTTTTTTTATATGTTGTGGTGGCCCATTTTCTCAGGAATGCCTGCCAGTGCGTGTGATATATCTCATGTTCTCATTGAAAGCTGAATGCCATGGAAGTTAAGAAATGTCGAGGTTGTAGCCAAAAAGAAGAACATCTAAAAATTTAAGGGATTCCCGCAAAAAAAAAGCCCAAATTTGTTTTGGGTGAAGGGGGATAGGGGGGCATGCCATTCTAAGTTGTCATCAATTTTCTTAATATTTTTAATCACCCTATTCCCTACACATATATGAAGTGGTATTTTGACTAATATAAAATATGGGCTAGGATAATTTCACTGGAATCTCCATGAGAAATAAATGTATGGCAATATCCGTGCAGTGTTCGGTCATCAGGAGCTGTGTGGTTATAGGTGCAAAGTCAGTTTAAAGTATAGGGTCTATAGTGAAAGATAAGGGTGGGAGGGGGCACCAACCCCACCTTCCGACATGTAAGCTGAAGCTGCGACCCGGCGTGCTGTGTCACAGCCTCAGTCTTTCGTGAGGGACCAGTGGAACCAGAATACCTGTATTACAAAAACAAACGCAGCCAAAATGCCCGTGTGTGGCTGTGGGTGTGGGTGTGGGTGTGTAATGGGGATGCATATTTGGAATAAACTGCCAGCTCCAACATGAAATGCAGAAAACACAGCAGTGTTTAAGAAACTACTAAAACAATAATGTAACCTAGAAAAACAGATGATGTTTAAATGGACTAACACAAAGTATAGTGAAAGCTGGATTTGGGACTGTTTGCAATCTACAGTTACAGGGCATAGACAAACAAGAAAACCAAAATTATTGCTTTAAAAAAAAAAAAGAAAAAAAAAAGATTTAAATCAAATTGGATTAGTGCTGCCCAGCGTGAAAACAAATGTTAACACTCTTATCCGTTATGAGCAGGGTAAAGAAATTCATCACCCCAAAAAGGAGAAGTGCTGGAGGACCTCACTTCAGGACAGGCATTATCCCCTCTACAACCTCCTCCCCTAACCCCCACAGCCATGGACAACAACAACAAAACATTACCTGTGATCATCAGGCATCATACCTGCCAACTATTACGATTTTGGCGGAATAATTACGATTTTTTATTCTCATTCCGCCCTACGATCCATATCTTGAAATGTAACCATCTCATACCCCTAGATCTCTATATTCTCTTTATACAGGCCATGAAATCACCAGAAAAAAACATTAGAAGTGAGATAAGGTGACTAGTTTTAATTTGGGGGACCATCAAAAATGCTATCTTTTTAGGTTTGGATGGGCCCAATTAAGTAACAACCTAAAAACGCCCATATCTTCCTTAATATTAGAGCAAATTTGATAAATGAAGTATCATTTTGTTTCAAATTAAACGTACTAACAGATGAAATCCATTAAATTAAGCTCAAACCTGTATTTTAAAATCACTTGGGATACCTAATTATAGGCATATTATTCCGCTTTTTCAAAATCAAATTCGAAAAAAAATCCGGCCCGCGTCCCGCCCGCACCGCAGAGTATGCGGGTTTTACACCTGTCCCGATTACTTTACGCTGAAAACTGGTAATAATTTCTTTAATAATGTGCCTAAAATGTCTCTGAAAATGCACCAGAATGCACCATTTTTTATGTATTTTTCAGGGGGGGCATGCCCCCGGACCCCCCTAGAATGCTTGCGCGCCTCGCTTCGCTCGGATGGATTTCTATTATTAGGATTTTCGTTTAACAAAAGTTGGCAGGTATGAGGCATGCGCAATCACCCTCTCAAAAATTAAAAATTAAAAATATTAAAAAGTTAGTCCCCTGCACCCACAGCCACAAGTTCTACTATTACTGGCATTTCTGTGGGAAGCTTTAAAATAGCTTCAAATTTGATTTAAACATGATCCAACAGTCCAATCGCCGTGATATTCGCCTACTGGGGGACCGTCCTATTCAGCTGATGTGACCGTAGATGTTTGGCAAGACGTAAAACCAGCTTGATGCATGATAACAACAAAAGTAACTTGAGTGCACCCAAGCTATCGAAGCCGTCTTGTTTGTTGTACATATGCAACATCCTGTGCTGCAGACCCAGTAAAGCTTGACGAGGTGAGGGGGGTGAGGGGGGGGGGGGGCGTCGCACCACAATTCAAATATGCCAGGATTCCCCACCAGACACCTCCATAAATAATTGTTGCTAATGCCAAGCATTAGCTTTCGATATCCTGGTCGTCAGAATTTAAAATAGAACGCCACGAGGTGTACCTAAGAAAAACACGGGCTGTGTGCATAATGATCCGACTCCAATGCTCCACATCTCGGCTGGGGGTGTCAGGAGCAATGATGTCACAGCTTACACTTGGACCCAATCAGATATACTCTTTCAAAATGGGCCAATCAGAGCTGTTCTTTCATCACTGTTTCAATTGCAAATGGCGGCTTGAACCTAAAATTAGCCAAAATTGATACTGTGAATAGGATATCCCAGTTTTTCTGGCCCGAGCACTTTCGTTTATGCAGATGGAAAAGAAGTGACATAATTGAAGTATTTAAAATTATGAAAGGTTTTGATAAAATAGATATGAACCAATTTTTCACCTTGAATAAAAGAGAAGGCAGTCGGGGCCATACTCTCAAACTAGTAAAACCCAGAGCCATTTCAAAGTTAAGGCAACACAGTTTCTCAAACAGGATCATAAATATATGGAACAGTCTCCCACAAAATGTTATTGATGCCGAGTCAATAAATTCATTCAAGAATAGATTAGAAAAAGCATGGGCTGATGATCCAGGGAAATTTGACCCCTTATTCACCACATGCTACTAATTATTCCTTGTTGCTTATTTACTTGCACTCAAGCAAAAATGAGAGACAAATAAGTGTTCACACTTCCTGTCTACCATTCGCTATTTGTGAAAATGGTTGGGGTGATCAGAGGCGATGTCGGCCTATGTATGTGAAGCGATGCTCACTCTACACCACAGCATGTGCTTCTCGATCACCGGATGCAGCTGATTGCATAGACACTGCATCCTGATTGATACTCCACGGGTACATTGGCCATATCACTGCTTCCACATTTTCTACCGCATAATATATATTTTTTAATTTGTTTGGTTGAGAGCATCATGCTGGTATATGCATATATTTGATAGATGTTTCTATATGTATATGTTTATATAGCTATGTATATATCAGGGATGAAAGATCTCCACGGTTTCGTGAATTTCTGCGATTTTTTATATTTAACTATTAACGTTAAACAAAATTCCATGGAATCCGGATGTATATATGGCAACAGTTGGGTAGTTTGAATCTAATTTTTATATTACCTAAGATGTAGCTAGAACATGAAACCCAAACAAGAACGAGTTAAGCATGGGCGATAATACCGTCACAACAAGGCTAGTTGAAACCTGACTTCCGGCATTTTTCGATTGCTAAGTCTATGGGAGAAAACCTGTGCTTTCGCGGAAATTCGCCATCGGTGTAACCTCAGCATGGTTTCCGCGTTTTTTTTTTTCTGGAGACCACTTTCATCCCTGATATATGCATGGTTATATGTAAATATGTATTATATATACAGTTATGTATGTGTGGGATAGATAAATGAATGTACTTTGAACATAGGTGTGTTATTACATAATGTGCGAATTCTGAGAATTCACAAGATACATGCTGGTAATGATGTATAAGGAAGGAGATGTTGAAATATGATTGATGAATCTATATATCATTATGACTATCTGTGGAAGTATTTATAGGTATATATATATATATACTGTATAAGAATTATACGGGTATAATAGTCCAGAAGCTTCCTCCCGCTCCTCAGTATTCTACTCAGTCATCGGGTGCTGGACACTGGACACTGGACATGTCATCTACTACAACATACTCAACCTCTGGCTAGAAGAACAAAAGCCCCTTGCCTTATAGTTGCATAGTCCGATGGTTTTGAGTTTCTGTAATTTTTCTGAGATAATTATATTGAATTCATTTGTTATGATCTACCTTACTTTAGTTTGAAGTAACTTATTTGAAATGGCTAACTTTTGAGATATTTGAAGTGTAAATATGTATAATTTTTTTTTTTTTAAACTTCTTTCTTTAAAAAAAAAATTAGTTTTGGCAACCGTGCCAAAACTCTTGACACCATAGGTTTCTGCAGTAACAAGGTTGTATTTAATTGACTTGGTATTCTCTTCTATGTGACGATAAATGCTTAATAAGTGCACCAGTATTTAGATATGTAGAATAAAATCTAGATAATTGTTTTGGTTTTGATAATTTGATGCTTCAATCGACTATGCAGCTTTAAACAAAAATTCAGCGGTACAGTAACTGAGGACGTGCAGCCATTACATTGTGATAAGGCAGCTGGCACCATGAGCAGAGTTGAGTTTGAGTAGGTTGGAGCAGTAGATGACATGTCCAGGCTCCAACACCTGGTAACTGAGGGGAATGCTGAGGAGCAGGATGAAGCTTCCAGGCTATTATAATTGTATAATTGTTATACAGCATATATCAATGATGGTAATATGGGTTATATGTATACCTAATTTAAATGATATAAGTAAAACATTTTTCATTTTTTAGATTTTAAGTGGAAATGTGTACTGTCTGAAGGGGAAAGTGTTACCAGATTGACACCCCTACCATGCTCGTTTAAGCTTGAATTAACTTAGGTCAGCATACCTCAGTTGATCCTAATTGAATGATAGCATTATTTCCAAGGGCTCCGAGCCCAGCAAAAGGAGGGAAATTGAACTTGTGCATGCTCGAATGATTATTGCCCCTAAATGTCGTCTGCTGTCCCATTAATTAAGTAAATCTAGACGATTATACTGCGGGTGAATAATAGGCTACTTTCAGTGGAAAAGAAAACGCTTTGTTTGACTGTAAAATTGAAGACCATAGATGTTTCTAGGACATAAAACCCAAACAGACTAGACGCGATGACCGAATGAGTTGAGCGTCCGCCTTCCGTTCTGGCAGGTTGTGGTATTCAAACCCTGGCGGAGTCAAACCAATGACTTTAAAATGTATTCTTGTCGCTACCTAGCATGGCGCTCGACATTATTACTAATATTAGGAAAGGGCAAAGGGCAGTGGAATGAGGAAGACCAATTGTCCACGATTGAAATGCTACTGTACAACAACAAACCAAAATACATTTAAAAAATCAAACCTTCCCGGGCAATACCATTGTGAGAGCAGTACACTTGTGACGTCAGTGGAAGTTCCATAATGTAATCTATTCACACCGATTCGCTCACGACTGTCGATGACGTCATTGACAACATGCTAAGAATACATAGTCATAGAGTGAAGCAACTGGTGCTCATTCATGTGTAATTGGAAATGAGGCTTATGCAGCATTTACACACTTGTTCACAATATTACAACACTATGTATTAAGTTTAAATGAATTAATAAGTACACAATGGGAGGGCAGGGAAGGGGAGATGATTGTGTGTAATGATGAGCGAACTATCTAATCTGAATGTTGCCAACTTGGTCACACCCAACTGTTGTGGATGATTCCTGATGCTATAATGATGGTGCCACTGCTAAAAAGAAGCTATGGTAATCTTGTATCTAAGTTCCACGATTTAAAGGCGCTTGGTATGGCCCACTGAGACAACAAACAAACTCAAAATGTAATATTTGAATGACATCACACTCACAGGGGAGATTCCCTCATCACATGACCTAATATGGTTCCCTACGTGACCAAATATGGGAACACCGGGGAACCCCTTTAGGTGGCACAGGCGCACTAACCATTGTGGCGCTTTCCCTCCACATATTCCGTTACACAAATGGAAAAGGTGTGCACGGAGAGGATTTGTCGGAGTATGGTTCCAGTCTCAGCAGCCTATACCGGGTCTGTTTAACACCTGGGCCCGTATGCATGGGGCAGTGTTAGCGGCGTGCGGTGTTAACCCTCTAACACCGGGTAGCTACCACTGGTTATCGACGGCGTCGAGAACTATGTCACGCCGTATGCATGGGCGCTTAAACGGTTCGTGTCAGCTAAACGTGAAGTTATTTATAGAGTTGGGAAATCCCTCGATTCGACAATATGAATAACGCCGCCAATGCGGCGGCGGCGTTAACATCGGTTCGAATTTAGGGTTAAATTGATAAAATTTCACTTATGGCGTACGTAATTCTGTTAAATATGACAGCATTGAATAGATTTGGCCTTAATATATTGCCGCCGATGCGGTGGCGGCAGCCATGTTTAGTTGACATTCGACAGTTTGGATATCGCCGTCGATGCGGCGGCGGCAGTTTGTTTACTTTACATTCGTCGATTTGACAATATGAATAATGCCGCCAATGCGGCGGCAGCGTTTATATTGGTTCGAATTTAGGGTTAATTTGATCAAATTTCACTTATTGAGTATGTAATTCTGTTAAATATGATAGCATTGAATAGATTTGGGCTCCATCCTGACACTAACCTAACACTAACACTGCTGTAAACCTGCTACGGGGTGGGGGTAGAATCTCCGACTTTAAACTTGTGGTGTTAAGCCTAACACTGCTCCATGCATAGCAACTTTTCGGCGCTAAAGCAGAAATCCCGCCCTACCCGCGGTTTGGCTCGCTAACACCGCTCCATGCATATGGGCCCAGGTTTAGCGTTATGTTAAAAGGTGCTGCTGTCAGTATCAGTTCAGAGGGATTTTCTCGGAGGGAAAGGGGGGTGGGGGGGGGGGGGGGTTGCCAGTTGTCAAGGAATTCATTAACAGTTATTGTGTGAATGCTACTCTGGTAGAAGTAGTCCTTACACACAGTGTGAAAGGAGACGGTTTGGTGTAATCATGGTGCTAAACAATCACGTCAATTAATTAATTAAGAAAACATGCGAGGAGGTGGAGCATGTTACTAAGGAAAACTACGTTGTATAAGGTTATGACTGTTAAGTGATGGTATGAGTCGTTATGTGAATATTAAATGAAATGTTAAATCTTTTATAGATAATGTTGTCTGTGTTTACATTTGATATATGTGTTCTGAAATCTGCATAGCACTTATCTAGGTTTAATCTCGTCTTGATATGACCTTAGATGTTGCCAGGATGTAAAACTCCAACAACCAACCAACCAAGATTTGATCCAACATACTTAACTTAAATATTGGTGCACTTATTAAGCATTCGTTGCCACATAGAAGGGCATTCTAAGTAAATTTAAAGCTGCATAGTCGGATGTAGGACCACATTTTCAAAACCAAAACAATTACCTATATTTGATTCTACATATCTAACTTAGATACTGAGGCACTTATTAAGCAATTGTTGGCGCATAGAAGGTAATACTGACACAGTTTAATAGGAACTGTTGCTGCTGAAGCCTATGGTTTTGGCGCGCTTGCCAAAACTAATTTGACATGTTTGCACTTCAAATATCTCAAAACTTAGCCATCTAAAATAAGTTACTTCAAACTAAGTATGGTCTGTTGTAACAATCATTTTAATGTATTTATCTCAGAAAGATGACAGAAACCCAAACCATTGGACTATGCAACTTTCATAAAACCTGTTTCTGCTGAAGCCAATGGCGTCACTCAGGAGGACCTTCTTTTCACAGCGAGTGATAAACATGTGGAATGAGCTACCGGAAGAAGCGGTGGAAGCAGCTACTATAATTCAATTCAAGAATGCTCTGGACAGGGCCTGGGCCAGAGAAACATTCCTGTACGATTTTGAGGCTGCATACCACTAGAGCTGAGAGCTACGAGCTTTGTATAGGCTACCACAAACCTGCATCAAAAAAGAGGATAATAATAATAATAGCTTTAACATTAATTTTGCACTTTTAAATATCTCCAAAATTAGCCATTTAAGATAGTTACTTCCAACGAGAAGTAAGTTTGTGGGTTAAACCCCAGCCTTGTAAAACCAATGACTGATTAACTTAGCGCATGTCGCTACCTCTCCTGGCACTGGACAATAATAGGATAGGGCAAGGGCTGTTTAGCTCAGTTGTCAGGATAATGTGACTCAGTCTCGCATAGTGCGGGCGGAACGGCATTTCAATTAGGCAACACTATTAATCTATCAGGTGTATGCCCTGTCGCAAGTCGCTACACAATCTGATTTGACATAAAGAGTTGCTAGAATGTATGATCTAGTTCAGTTCTTTTTTAAATCCTTAAAAAAGAATGAAAATAATACTATTGGTAGACTATAAAGACCCAATCACACATCACCGGATTGAGCAATGGACAGAATTGTCTACTCCGGGCGTCATAAGTATCAAATGTATTAAAATGTTGTGATATCGGGTCAAAGGCCGCTGGATGAACGGACATGAAACAGACATGAACGGATAACCAACAGACGAAACAAACTCAAAACGGACAAGAACCGTAGACGTCAGTCCGGCAGCATCCGTTCTTATTTCTGTGCATGTTCAAAACTTGTACGGACACAAAATGGACTTTATTCGGTTTCTGTCCGTTTCCCCCAATCCGGTGAGGTGTGACTGGGCCTTTAATAATCATTAAAATGGTCATGGAATGAGGGAGTATTGGAAACAACCATAACGCCTGGTAGTCATAGATGAAAATGAAACTTTATTTGTATAGAATACAGCATTTATCAATCTACGACTAAAAATGCTTCACATAAACACCCCTCTTTTTTCTTCTATTTATTTTGATAGAATAAAGTACAATACAGGCTCATTCAGATACAGGAACCCATTAGTCTATTTAATACACCCGTCCTGATATGACCTTAAATGTTGCCAGGACGTAAAACTCCCAACAACCAACCACCAACAATTTAATACATAAACACATGCTCCAAACAAGGTTAATTAATACTGAACATATCACAGAAAATGAATGAGACAAATTTTAATTCACTGGACGCGGTTGCCGAATCGGTATAACGCAGACTTCCCGCGCGGAAGGTCGGGAGTTTGAATCCCAGCTGAATCTAACCAATGACATATAAAATTGGTACTTGTCTAACACTCGGCATTAATAGAAAAGGACAAGGACAGGTTAGCACAGTATCAGGATAATGTGACTGTGTGGGATATTGGGTCATGGTGCTGGTGACCTGGTCTCCCAGTGTGGTAGCACTATTAAGTCGACAGGAGTGTATCCATCCTGATATGACCTTAGATGTTGTTATGCCGCAAAACAACAACAAACAAATTCAGATGTTCGTAGTTGATTATATACTTAGCATCCTCAACAGTACAGACAAGCTGCATAAATAGGTTTGGGCACGTGAATTATGTTTAACTTTGTATATAATAGTGGATCTGAAAGGCACATAGACATGTAAGTATATATGGATCATTCTCTGAAACTTAGCAGTAACGTGTGACATGGAAGCCAAAAGTAAAAACCTTCCAAATAACAATAGAATCCACGTTCATATGGAGGTTTACATGTCAGAATTGATAAAAAAAAAAGCTATTTCACTTTTTGATTTTGATCTTATGCAAATGCAATGTGTTAAAATCACTCGTGTAACATGGACATCAAACATATCCAGAATATCATTTTAATATACACAACAAATTCAAACAAGATTTCATTGATTGCTGTTAAGCAAATGAGATTATGTCTTACAAGGGAAAACAGTTTGTGTAAATAGATGCATGGTGTCGATGTGTAAATTTTCACTTTAGCACAAAATCATACGAACATACTGTAGTGGTCTGCACTGCCCTCTCAGGCAAGGAGCCGCATAGACAGGTAGGCGTGGGTAGTATGATGATATCAGGGAGCCTAGGTGGTGAAACGGTTAGCACACTGGCTTGGAATGCAAAGAGATGTGGGTTTGAGTCCCACTCTAGGCGCAATATTTCCCATTTTCATCACCCCCACGACACTGGTTGCCGTGACCATGATCCTGTACAACAAGCTACACACTGTATAGTTGTTGAACCTACCCTGTGTATATATGTAAGTGCATTCATTGCCTGTATGTATGTAATTGTAAGCATTAAAAGACTTACAATTCCAGGGGGATGAGTGTAGTGGTCTGCACTGCCCTCTCAGGCAAGGAGCCGCATAGACAGGTAGGCGTGGGTAGTATGATGATATCAGGGAGCCTAGGTGGTGTAATGGTTAGCACACTGGTCCGGAATGCAAAGAGATGTGGGTTTGAGTCCCGCTCTAGGTGCAATATTTCCTATTTTCATCACCCCCCCGACAATACTTTTGATGCATTTTGTGGGATAGATTAAATACATGTAGTATCGCTAACATACTCAACAAACAGAAGCAATAATTATTATTTGACTTGCTAGAAGAAAAAAAACTAAAAAAAGAATTAATTATCACCATGGTAACATTGGAAACCAAATATGATGTGCTCAGTTTCACAGAATGAATGACCCATATACACATGCATGTGGTTCCCATGGAAATGATTCCGCAAGCAGCGAATCCCTCGTGACCTATATACCGTAGTAATTACTACAGGTCTCAAACTGCATTTCCCGATGAAAGCATCTAAACCAAACACTTATCTAGATACAATTCTACATATCTAACTTAGATACCAGTGCACCTATTAAGCATGTGTTTGCTGCATAGCAATTAGCATGAAATGCCAAGTCAATTTTGTCGAACCTGTCACTGCTGAATTTATGGGATCAGCATTTCTATGTGCATACCAAAATGAATTTGACATGATTTCACTTTGAATATCTGCAAAGTAGCCATTCGTAATAAAAGTTGCTTCATTCTAAGGTAAGGTAGATGATAATAACGATCAATCTACTAGCGCAAATATATTACAGAAACTCAAAAGCATCGGATGATGCAACTTTAATAGCAGAATGATATCTATTTTGGGGTAGATTTTGGAGTGTATTTTCAAGTACAAACAAGTCTTCAAGTGGCGTTTATTTATAGAAGAATGCATGAAGACCGCGCCTTCCAGAATGTCACCATACACACCTGGAGAGAATTACTGATAATCTTCTAAAGTTGTTAAAAAGGTGTTAAAAGGTCAACCATGCATCATGAATAGTCACATTCGATCATGCTAATTGTGAATAAATCAAGTTGTGTTCATCATGTTAGTGATCATTTAAGAATGAGCTTTTGTTCATTCCTTGTTTTTGTTATCTGAAAATGTTTGAAATAATATTAAAATATAAATCTGTGATGCCCCCATCCCCAACTCTCGGCCCCAAAAACTCTCTTCCATGGGTACTCTGATGCAAGTCATTGTTTTGTTCCCGGTTGAGTCAAACCAATGACGTATCAAATTAATACTTGTCACTTCCTAGCCTGGTGCTCGGCATTAATACGATAGGGCAAGGACTGGTTGGCTCAGTGTCAGGATAATGTGACTGAGTGAGATATCAGGTAATGGTGCTGGCGGCCTGGTCCACCTGTGGGGTGTACTATGAAGTTGCCATGAGTACCCATCCTGATATGACCTTAGATGTTGCCAGGACGTAAAACTCCAACCACCAACCAATGTGATGCATTCCATTTACTCCTGCTATTGAATTAATATAGGTCCTAATTGGGATCTATAATTGTTCTTTGAAGGTATCTTTGGGGGTATTAAATTGTCATGGACGTTTGTTTCTCAGATGGTTTGCTTTTCTCATTTAGTTCTGGCTCTGCTATTAATTTGTATGAATATGCCTAAAGCGCCTGTCACACCGTACCGGACTGAATAGGCTACCGGAGACCACTGGACAAAGAATTTTCTAGTCCGGTGCTCTCCGGTACACAAAATGTATCGAAATGGAGTGGAATTGGGTCAAGTGCCGCCGGGCGACCTGACAAGTACCATACATGTACCGGACATGTACCGGACGAGAACCGGACGAGAACCGGACATGTAACGGATGGGTACCGGACATGTACCAGACAAAACAGACAAAGCAGACACCAACGGATGGGTCCCGGACATGTACGGATGGGTACCAGACATGTACCGGACAAACTGGACACCAACCGGACACGTCAGTCCGGTGGTGTCCGGTATAAGTTTTGTGCATGTTCAAAACTTGTACCGCACACCACTGGACACCGCCGGATGGGTACCGGACATGTACTGGACATCGCCGTACAGTACTGGACAGTGTCCGGTTCTCATCCGGTACCCGTCTGATTCCCCAGTCCGGTAAGGTGTGACTGGGCCTTAAAACAACTAAGTAGCGGCGTACAAAATAAAGCTGCAGATTCACCACGTCACGTGATCTGTCATTTGAATACATGAATAGAACGAAATGCTACAAAACATAAATTGCTACTCTGATAATAAAGAGTGTATTTTTTCCAGCCCATTATGAGCATGTTTCCAATTCATTTAAGTTTGTCACTTTATTTTTGAGTAAATGGGTGTATATAAGAGGTAGGCCATACTCTCTGACTATCATAAGACTGGTTTATATTTTAATAAATTTGAGATACCAATTTATTTTTTTAAAGTAGACCCTACTAGTATTTAAAAATACATTCCTCATTTGTGTGCTCAAGAAAGGGAGGAATTCCTAATATAACAAAACCTAAAACATTTTTGTTTGTTTTATTATTTTAAAAGAGTTGAGCATTTATTACGATGTGATTAAATCAAATGTACAGCACATGATTAACCAGCCATTTCTATAAATTAAGAGCGGCTAACAGGTCCAAGGCCTATTATAGCTGTATCCTATTGATTGATTGATTGATTGATAGTGTATACAGAGTGAGCTCTCACAACATTAGTTCTTGCCACTGCCTACAGAGGGCAGGGCTGATGGTAAAAATCTTCTATGACCTATAAAACCGTTTTCAGAGCACCATACACAATGGGGGACATCCGGGGTAGTTCATTTGTTGACACTAGATGGCGCATCGGTACCAGTGGTCCTAAACGGCCATTGACAATGCACTGAGTTCGCCGGTGTCATGGTATACAACCCCTGCCTGATCGCAGCCCCTGTCGTGGCTTCTGCGCATGCGCAGAGGTTGTAAACAAGCCCAGCTCAGCTGCAGAACGACTACACACTGCCAGTGTCTATTAAAGATTAATAGAAATGCACAACCCTAACCATATAAATTTAATATAATCTGTTCGTTGGATATGTTTTCTATATATGTTCCAGGGGGTTTGTTTCTAGGTGGTGTATAGTTTCATAGATATTTCACTTTTTCTGTATGAAGATTGCACTGACACTCAGAATATCCCAACTTTCACTATTTAGTCTATTATCTCTGTTTTTAATACTTTCAGCATAAATTGCTCTTAGGTTACATTAAATACTTCAGATCTTCCTCTTCAATCGCGCATTAAGATATTTTTAATCGATCCACTGAAAGTTTTTAAATTTATTTTACAAAAATAAATGCTTAGTCAACTGTCTTCACGGCAGGGGCTGCGATCAGGCAGGGGTTTTATACCATGACACCTGTCCGCGTAGTGCAATACGTATATTTTATTCAAAATTAATAGAAATACAGAACCCTAACCTTAGAAATTTAATATACTCTATTCGTTGTATGTTTTCTATATGTATACCAAGCGGTTTGTCTCTAGGTCTTGTGGTTTTAGAGATATTTGACTTCTTCTGTATGAAGATTGCTCACGGCCATTGACAATGCACTGAGTTCGGCGGTACGCCCAGTGCAAAACGTTTATTCTATTCAAAATTAATAGAAATACAGAACCCTAACCTTAGAAATTTAATATAATGTATTCGTTGTATGTTTTCTATATGTATACCAAGCGGTTTGTCTCTAAGTCTTGTGGTTTTAGAGATATTTGACTTCTTCTGTATGAAGATTGCTCACGGCCATTGACAATGCACTGAGTTCGGCGGTACGCCCAGTGCAAAACGTTTATTTTATTCAAAATTAATAGAAATACAGAACCCTAACCTTAGAAATTTAATATAATGTATTCGTTGTATGTTTTCTATATGTATACCAAGTGGTTTGTGTCTAGGTCATGTGGTTTTAGAGATATTTGACTTCTTCTGTATGAAGATTGCTCATAGCCATTGGGTTTGCAGTGTGACAGTGTGCCGAATAGGCCCACTGGTTCAGTGGCGATGCGAACGGCAGGAATTTGAACTAAAAAGTCGGAGGTCCCCCATTGGTAAGTCTATCAACGGAACTAGTTTTTCCACTTCTGTCAACGGGTGGATTGGTGATGGAAATTGGCCATGAATATACATATTAAATTATGGAAACACGTAGCATATTTATAGTGCTATAGTGGCACGCTCTGGCGGGGGAAATAAGTACTGACTGGCGGTATGAACATGTCAAGTTGAACAAGACTACGCAACTAACTTAAAGTCGCCGGCTATACCTCACCCAGATACAAATGAATCCAGCATCAAAAGCTCTCCAAACATACCTTTGCTTAATTTGTTCAGTTCATGCCACTGGACATGTGGGAGGAGAGTTGAGGTCTGTGATGCATGAATAACATCATAGGTGGGATTCCCTCATCACATGACCTAGAGGGGTTCCCCACACACAGGAGAAGTCATGGCAACCACCAAGATGGCAGCCACAGAAAGCCCTCAATTCAACTTTTAAAGTCTATTAATCTACATGATTTAATCAATTATTCACACAAAAAGTAGCTGGTTATGATCAATAAACATTTGAACTTCATATTTATCATTTTAGATTGCAATTTCTAACATTTTTTTCTCTATATGGTTGTCTAAAAGTGTCAGTGCTGCTGGACTAAATAAAACACAACAGAAGCAACGAATGTCAGCACTCTCCCCCCACATATGTAGTTGCATAAACTGAAAACTGGCAAACGTATGCTTGGAGAGCATTTGTCGGAGTACAGGTAGTGTCTCAGCGACCTATATCTGGTCCCTTTAAGGCTCTGTCACATCACCGAATTGGGGAAACGGAAAGAAACCGAACAAAGTCTGTTGATATCTGGCAAAGTCTGGTTTGTGTCTGTTGCATATCCATTGATATCCGTTGATATCCGGCCTGATCCGTTAGAAGTTTTGTGCATGCTCAAAACTTGTAATGGATTGCGCCGGACTGACCTATGCGGTTATTATCCGTTACCGTCCGTTCCCCATCCATTCCCCATCCGTTCCCGTCCGTTACATATCCATTACACGTCCGTTACCCGTCCGTTACATAATCGATACATTTTAAGTCCGAATAATACCGGACTAGAATATTCTTTGTCCGGTTCTGTCCGTTGCTCAATCCGCCATAGTGTGACAGGCACTTTACATATATAAAATGAGAGCACGCTGCTACGATTAAAGAGATAATACAAGATTTGCGAATGTTAGCCTGGCAAATATTTCTCTCCCTGGTGTCGCAAACCACTGTCGTAGGGTCGATAAAAGATTCGCACCTACGCAACGTTGTCTAAACTACATATTGTATTATAGTTTTCAACTAAAAAAGTAGCGGGTCAATATGTATGAAGAATATATATGAAGAATATATTTTGCTTCTAAAATCAAGAATTCCTGTGCTCGTTTCATTTAGGCCTACCCAGCCTTTTGTCACCTTTTCTAATGGGTTGTTTTCTACCCCTACTGCAACTTGCAAGTAGTAGTACGGGGTGAATCTTTTATCTAGTCGTCGGCCTAACATCAACACACACATGCTAGCCTGGCTCCAAATCGCAAATGACATAGGCCGTCATGTCAATGACAATGCGGCATAATATTATCTGGTGCTTGCTTGCTTGGAGTGGTTTGTAACCTTACGACGGTTAATGGTTGCAGAACTGCAACATTATAGAGAGGCTCCGATAAATCGGCCCAATCTTTGGTTGAAGATTAATCTTCAGTAGGGGCTGTTGTAGAAGCTGGGGACATCTTTACAACATCGTAACCGAATCTCTTCGGTCCGGCGGTAGTTGAGCATTTGTATCCAGCAGACAGCAGCAGGGGCTTCGAGGAAGGGTGGGTAAAGATGGGTGCAGCGGTGGTTCCAGCAACGAGAACAAGGCGAGAGAAGCGTAAAGGTACCCAAGAACACAACTCCCCTGGTCAGGGGGAGAAGTATGCCTGGGAGAAATAGAAAGGGTAGAGTCTAGGAAAGAGAAATGAGGAGAGTTGAGTCAAAGGACCATGTCTATTTGCTCTATGGTGACCAACCAGCGAGCCATAGACACGGACAGAGAAAGAGTAGAAAGTAAAATGCCGGCGGGCTCCCCCTCCTGGAACTCTTTTCAGATATCAAGGAGGAGCAAGGCCAGCGGAGAGGAGATAGAGAGAGGTGTGGACGAAGTGCGGTCCGGATAGCAAGTCTTATTTGGTGGAACACCAATCGCAGGTAGGCATAGCCTAAGTGTTCTAGACGGAGATTCCAGTTTGCCAGACCTTATCCTCGTTCAGGAATGACAGCGGGGCGGGGGCCGGCAGCCCCCTGTCGCCGCTCGACGTGGTCGTGAACCTCAGCCTCACGTTGACGTTGCCGAGCCCGGGGCTGACCGCGTTCCCCGGGGTGCGGGCCGGGGGCGGGCCGCCAGCCGACAGGTCCAAGGTCCCGGTCCCAGGTCGTCGGAAGACGTCAGGGAGCAAAGGCTTCAAAATCTCTGTATAGTAAAAATAGAAAGAAACAAAAACTTAAGCCCCGTTCATACTGGCGAGTTAAGTCGGCTTAACTAATTCGCCTCCTTTAGTTCGACTCAAATTGGTCGTGTGGACACTACGCTGATGTCGCCTCATCTAGTTTGCTTCAAGTAAACGATGTCGCGAGGTAGTATATATGAAGCGAACTAGCTTAAGTCAGCCCACCTTGCTTGTGTGGACAGTAGAGGTTTACTTGAAGCGGATTAAGCACGTCACACTATATAATATAATTTGATCTATGAACCGGCTAGAGGTGTACAGATATTTTTTTCATGATTTATTTTTAGGTTTTCATTGGCCAACAGAAGTTTTGATCGTTCCAAAACAATACGATTCAGTTGAACAATGTATAACTAGTACTTATAGTGCTGCCTCCTAGTGTTTCAAGGCAGTTACTAGTTGAATAATGTATGACTAGTACTTATGGTGCTGCCTCCTAGAATTTCAAGTTAGGTACTAGTTGAACAATGTAGCGAATTAGCAGCCTGTTTATATATTAGTATTATTACAAATGACACCAGGTTGAAACATAGCTACTAGTACTTAGGCCAAATTAAAAAAAGAAATTGGTGCCTGAAAAATCGGCAACCTCTGAATTTTTAAATGTTTAAATTTGTTTTAAAACTGTTAACTGGAGAGTGTGTTTGGAGTGAGAAGTGGAAAGGAGAGTGGAGAGGGGGGGGGGGGGGGGATAGGGCAGTGGGGGAAAGGAATGGAGAGGGATTTGAGGGGTGATAGGGAGGGAACTTGGAAGGGGGGGGGGGGAGCAGGGTCGAAAGTGGTGGAGGTTGGGAGAGAGAGGGTGTTGGATGGGGAGGAGGGTGGGAATGTGAATGAGGGTGGTGGAGAGAATGGGCGGGGGGGGGGGGGGGCGGACGGTGTGGGGGGGGGGGGGGGGGGGAGAGGCCGCGGAGATCAGTGAAATACTTAAAAAAATATATATTAAAAAATCGCCCGCCCGACCCTGATTTCAAAAGGACGATCACCAACTTTTTTTTATTTTGCCAAATGGTGACGTCACTTACTACTACCAGTAGCTATGTTCTAACTTGGTGCCGTCGGTAATATACATACATGCTTCTAGCTCACTGTGTTCCTTAACTAGTAAATAGGGTAACTTGAAACAGTCTGTTGACTCTAGAAGCGCTAAGGCCAGTGTCGCGGTTTAGATTCTCTGTGAGTTTAGAGTCTACGCTCAGGGTTCTGCGCATGCGTGTATTCGATTAACACGACCCGGTTGACTCGGGTCACCCGAGTTGCTAGAAATTCAAATAGAACACCACGTGTGGAGTTGACAAAATCCTGTGTCGTGTGCAAAAAGTCCCGACCCCAGTAACCCTCTTCTTGGCTGGGGTTGGCTAGGAGCGATGATGTCACATTTGTGCGTCAAAAAGTCGCTCAGGTCACCTGAGTAGATTAATCGAATATGCTGAAATGCCGTTTGATTTTCACGCATGTGCAGAACCCCGAGCGTAGACTCTAAGCCCACTGAGAATTTAAACCGCAAGACCGGCTTACCTTCCTCCATGATTGGGTCCTGGAAATAGTTCAGCTCCATGGTTGGCGGGCGTGGTGCAGGCGAACCGCCATCTAGCGTCAGTCTGAGGAACGAAGGGGCATGCACATTTTAATAGCACTGTAGTGTGGATAATGTAGTTCTTTGCTATTTTATCCGATTCCTAGCATATTCCTGGAAGGCATTGACTTGCATGATTATGGTACAAAATTAACACTTTTTCTTTAGGTGATGGGTGGGGTGGGGGTGTGGGGGGGGGGGGTTAGTTCAGATCTTATACATTCCTTAGTGTGCATATCTTACATATTATTATTTTTCTATTGTTTTTCTTTTCAAATGTACAGTAGCATGAATAATGGTGACAATAATGACACGCCAACCCACATTATGCTGACTCTGAACCAACCAATCATTGCCATTGTGGCAGCCTAGGTAGGGCCCAGTATTGAATCAGGCTGAGGCAGGGGTTCCCCCAGGTACTCTAAAGCCAATGTTTACACGGGGAATTGTGAAACGATCTAGACAAATCGATTTATATGAAGCGATGTAGTGGTGCATTTACACGAGCGAGTTTGAAAGTGTGTCGGCGACCGGGAACCAGCAGCCTGTGGTGCGCCTGTAGCCGGCGAGCACTGCTATGTGTTTAGTTTACACTCGTCGATTCGACGCAGATGTAGCTGCTACGTTAATATCGCTTGGAATTTAAGGTTAATTTAATTAAATTTCATTATTTGAGTCTGTAATTCTGTTAAATATGATCGCATTCACTAGATTTCGGCGTAATCGGGCCCTAACACTGCCGGGCACCAGCTGAATCGATTCATATAAACTACCTCGCGACGTGGTATAGATGAACCATTTCATATGAATCGATTCAGCCCTAAAATGCCACAGCATCGCGTCTACACGGCAAATGTGAGTCGATCTAGGCAAGGCGTTTTATATGAGGCGTTTTAAATCGCCCGTGTAAACAGGGCTTTATAGGCACGAGCCTGCCGTGCCTACAAGACTCTTAGGTGCATGAGTGCCCCGTGTGATAAAGAGCAGTTAGCCAGGACCCCTGTGTAGACCAAGGGTGGGTAGCTGGACTTCTGGAGAATGGACAACATGTCCACACAACCTATAAACTAGGAATTAGACTCATCCTTCCCAGCCCTGAAGCGAACTACACCAGGACTACAGGTGAGTCACAACACCATATCCTATTAATGCAGAGCGCCAGGCTCAGTAGCGAAACGTATAAATTTAGTAAGTCTTTGTTTTGACTCGCGCGAGGGATGGATCACGCGGTGTCCCACACGTTAAGCGCCTGCCTTACCTGTCGATTTGTTCACCGCCTCCGAGGACATCATTCGTGATGTCATTGACCTCTTCGGGGATGCGCTCGGTGGCGTCCTGCTTGTAGTACTCATTGGTGTTGTTCAGCGCAGACTTGATCATGTCGAGCACCATCGCCTTCTCTGGAAGCAGCAACAAATTGGGAACATTACTTATTATATTACAACTGTATAATTAGATTTTTTTTTTAAACACCCCATATATTTTCAAAACTGAGACATTGCATATCCAACCTAGATACTAGTGTATTCATTCACCATTTTTGTGGCGTTCCCCATCTTTTAAAAGCGCTAAGATTTGCTGGTTTTGAAGTAATTTTTAAGCAAGCGGATTCTGTAACTATCAGGATCATTTTATTTTTTTAAACCTTTTTTGTTCAAAAGTGTTTTTATTCCCCCGAATATACATATTGGCGACAATTATATACTAAACTGATTTAGAACACAGGAAAGCATGCATGTAGGAATTGGGGGTGAGGACCTTTTGTTAATTTTGTGTTGACAGAATTTAGATGCTGGGTTTTCTGTCTAAATGTGCGAAAACCTGATATTCAGCGCTAAAGAAAGGAATTATTCAGCTGAATATATATATATATATATATATATATATAAATAAGCAACTATTTTCACTTGTCCACTTCCCTATATCGATCGCTTTATCTGGGTCCCAACAATACCATTGTAAGGAAATTCTAACACTCTAAACCGACCACCTCCCTAAATGGACCACTTAAAGTCGGTCCCATGGCCGGCCGGTCGGTCAAAATAAGAGCTTGTCCGGGACAAGTGAAAATTCGGACAGACAAGTGGAAATCACGACTTGTGCAGTGGACAACTGAAAAATGTTGCTTATTTCTATCACCGATATATATATATATATATATATCTTTACTTTCAGGTGTAAAGGCACACACACATATATGCATATATATGTATATAATGTATATATATATATATATTTTTATATATTTCCCCATACATATTACTGTTCATTGTGGTCTATATCAAACTCCTTTAATTAAACTGGGAGATCATATACATTGCTATGACCTTGTCCCACTAAAAATGCTGCCTTCAATACATAACCAGAATAATGCCGCAGCTGGTTGGCCGACCTGATCTCTATGTATGTGAATTGTAAACACCCCCCCTCCCCCTCACACACACACATGGCATATGAGCTGGTTTTAGTTTATTGGTAGCTCACCTGCAATATTCTAAGACTGCACATATATGTGCATATATGTGTGTGGATGTATGTACACATGTATGGGTGTATGTACATATGTAATAATGTATGTGTGTGGATGTAAGTGTGTGCATGTATGTGTGTGGATGTATGTATGCATGTATGTAAATGTGTATGTATGCATGTATGTGGATGTATGCATGTGTGTAAATTGTAAGTGTATGTGTGGATGTATGCATGTATGTATGTAAATGTGTATGTATGCATGTATGTATGTGTGGATGTATGTATGCATTTGTGGATGTATGTATGATGTATGTGGTGTTCTCTGTGGTGGAGTGGTTAGAGTGTCTGACGTTTTTCTAGGTCGGACTCCTAATCTGAAGGTCGGTGGTTTGATTCCCCGTGCCCCCACCTCTGCCAATTTGGATTTCCATCGCTGTGTATAACTTACAGCATCATCAAAGGCCAGTTGCTCTCATACCATGTCTATGTGGTGTGGGAGGTTAAAAATCCCTTGGGTCGGTAAAAGTGTAGGCCCGGGCTTTCTATCGACAAACTGTCTAATGGTGAAAACAAGCCTATACAGGCTTATCCATGATAGGCAATATAAATCTTCAATGTATGTGTATGTTTGGATGTATACATGTATGTATGTATGTATGTATGTATGTATGTGTGTATGCACTATTCTAAGATTGCAGTCACAACAGACTAACACTGCGATGCCTGCATGTGTATGAATGTATGTGTGTATGTTAGTGTGTGTATGTCTGTATGTATGTATTTATGTATATAAATGTGTGCATGTATTTATTCATGTATGCATGTTTGCATGGTTGTCTACATGCACATGTACATATATAGGTGAAATATAAATACATTATATTAATATTATTAACAGAGTGCCAGTAGCATCTAATCCACTGAACACTACTATCGCCCGAACCGCTGATGGCAGTGGCCTGGGCGACTTTGCCACCCTGCGTGCACACCCACCACGAGTAGCCGCCGAGCTGGCGCAAGAACCACTATCACTATCACTCCCATTGGAAATTTTGACCATAAGAAATAAACGGTAGGCTAGAAATGTTGGCCAGAGATAACGTTATCAACCAAATAATTGTGTCTGTGTTATGTATCACGCAGTGTCAAATAATATATATATATATATATATATATATATATATATATATATATATATATATCGGTGATAGAAATAAGCAACATTTTTCACTTGTCCACTGGACAAGTCTGGTGTGATTTCCACTTGTATATGTGTGTGTGTCATTTGTCTGTTGGTATGTATGCAGGTTTGCATGTGTGTATATTATATATATACATGTATATGTGTATGTATATATACAAATCCATATCCATATAGATGTGTGTGTGGATGGATGTATGTACAATATGGCTTGATGCCAAACCTGTGTGCTAACCTTACAGTCTCAGTTTGGTTATAAACCACAGTTGAGTCAATCACTAGTCAGGACTGCCTGCTTTGCACACCTGTATCACACACCATGTATTTATCGCCTTACGCCTGGAGAACATTTGTGGGTGGGTGGGGGGGTTGGGGGTTGGAGGGGGGGGTAAGATGTATCCCTTTAACACATGTCGCATTTAGCACATCACCTGATCCGAAAATACACGTGGTATTGTAGTGGTCTGCACTGACCTCTCAGGCAAGTAACCACATAGACAGGTAGGCGTGGGTAGTGTGGTGCTGTCAGGGAGCCTAGTTGGTGTAATGGTTAGCACACTGGCCCGGAATGTGGGTTCGAGTCCCGCTCGAGGTGCAATATCTCCCATTTTCATCACCCCCATGACAATGGCGCCGTGACCAGGATCCTGTACAAGCTACACATTGTATGGTTGTTGAACCTACCTGTGTATGCACGTGTTAGCGCATTGCCTGTATGCATGTAATTGTAAGCATTACAAAATTTACAATTCCAGGGGGACAAGTGTAGTGGTTTGCCCTGACCTCTCAGGCAAGTAACCACATATACAGGTAGGCATGGGTAGAATGATGATATCAGTGAGCCTAGGTGGTGTAATGGTTAGCACACAGGCCTTGAATGCAAAGAGATGTGGGTTCGAGTCCCGCTCTAAGCGCAATATTTCCCATTTTCATCACCCCCATGACAGTATCTTTTCTTTGGTGTGTTTTCTTCTTTACTAAGAGTTCTATTCCACCATAATAATAAAACATTTATTTGTAAACTAATACCTTGGCCGTCCAGCTTAATTAAAATAGTGTATTTGACCTTCTCTTTTTTCTCAAATAAATTTGAATTGTAATTTTTGACAGCGCTTGGAACACTGGTCTTCCAGCGTTGATACATTGCAGATATTTACACGAATTATAGTTTTTTTCTTTGTTTAAAAAATGTTTATTTAGGTATGTTCACTTGGGTTGCTATGGCAATATGTCGATGGTTAATTCAGTACACAGTTAGGGCACGCCAAACTGCATTTACTTTAATACATTTTACAGTATAACCCCGTTAAGCCAAACTTGAAGAGACCCTAGAAATTTGTTTGGATTAACCGATCATTGATTTAACCGAGCTTTGGCTTTGACTTTGACTTTGAGTAAGAGTATATTTGCACATGTAATATACAATGTATGTGGACACTTTGATTATAGTTTTTTATGTACATACAGTATAACCCCGTTAAACCAAGCTTGGTTCAACCAAACGATCGGTTAATCCAAACAAATGTCTAGGGTCCCTTCAAAATACTACCATTTATTACATACGCAATTTGGTGGGGTCTCAGATGACCTTATAACCACATGAAAGCTTCGTTTACCTGTACCGGAAGTGGCCTGGGGCTTGACATTCTGTTTGGATTAACCGATAATTTGGATTAACCGACCTTGGTTTAACCAACTTTTTTATATTATAAATGGTAGTATTTTGCCTGGCCGCCAACAAAAGTTTGGATTAACCGATCGTTTGGTTTAACCGAGTTTTGGTTTAACGGGGTTGTACTGTATCATTAAATTCCAATGCAAGCTCTCTTTGCAAAGGAGAACAGAAAATGTTCCTCTGAATAAAACCACTGAACAATAAATTAAAAAGGAACACAAAAATGCGAGAAGAAACTACAGTAAAACCTCTCTAACCGACCACCTCCACAGATCGACCACTCCCCTATATCGATCACTTTATTTGGGTACCAAATGATCACCCATACAATACCAATGTAATGATAACAAAAACCTCCCTAAGCCGCTCACCTCCCTAAATGGGCCATTTAAAGTCGGTCCCATGGTCGGTCGATTTAGAGAGGTTTTACTGTACAGTAAAACCTCTCTAGCCGACCACCTCCACAGGTCAACCACTCCCCTATATCGATCGCTATATTTGGGTCCCAAATGATCGCCCATACAATACCATTGTAATGATATAAAAAAACCTCCCTAAGCCGCTCACCTCCCTAAATGGACCATTTAAAGTCGGTCCCATGGTCGGTCGATTTAGAGAGGTTTTACTGTACAGTAAAACCTCTGTAAGCGACCACCTCCACAGATCAACCACTCCCCTATATCGATCGCTTTATTTGGGTCCCAACAATACCATTCTAATCATATTCCAACTTCTTAAACCGACCACCTGCCGAAATGGACCATTTAAAGTCGGTACCATGGTCGGTCGATTTAGAGAGCTTGTAGGCCTATTGTATGTCTATAATTCAGGTAGGGGGCGGGACGTAGCTCAGCCGGTAGAGTGTCCACCTGTGAAGGTGTCGGTCATCCGATCGATCCTGTTCAGTGGACCCATTTGCAGTTTGGGCTATTTTCCATTCCAACCATTGGTCCACAACTGGTTCATCAAAGGCTATGATATGTGCTGTCCTGTCTGTGGGAACGGTCTTATAAAAGACCTTTGCTTCTTGTCGGAAAGAGTAGCCTATGTGGGGACAGCAGGTTTCCTCCAAAGAAATATGTCAAAATGACCATATGTTTGACGTCCAATAGCCGATGATGAAAATCAATGTGCTCCAGAGGCGTCGTTATACTAACTTTATAATTCAGATAACACCTACCTCTATCTCCAGCGGAGACAAGCCAACTTTGTACGGCGTTAACATCGTCTGTTTGAAGGATTTGGCACAGCATTTGCAGGATCTGAACATACAGAAAGCACAAGTACAGTAAAACCTCTCTAACCGACCACATCCGCAGATCAACCACTCCCCTATATCGAGCACTTTACTTGGATCCCAAGCGATCACCCATACAATACCATTGTAACAATAATTAAACTCCCTAAGCTGACCACCTCCCTAAATGGACCATTTAAAGTCGGTCCCATGGTCAGTCGATTTAGCGAGGGGTTACTGTAGTTTTAATACTATTAAAGAGATTACAGTCGCATAATTGTTTTGAATTATTTCCGCCATACTTTTAAAATAAATGTACTTGGTTGATCGGTTTACTCTATTGTACTTTAATTTTGGAAAAACACTTGTATTTTAAAGGGTTAATTTTGGAGCTATTTGAAGTGAAAATATGCCAAATTAATTTTGGCATGTACATAGAAATTTTGTCAGACTTCAGCAGTAACACTCACATGTTCTGTCAAATTGACTTTGTATTCCTTTTTATGTTATATTCCCTTATACATCCTTATACCCCAGTCACACTAGGCTTGTGACCACTTGCGACCATTTTGGTCACAAGGAGGATTTTGGTGCAACGCATGCAACTGTCTTGCGAGCAAAACGAAGAAAAGTGATCGGCGATCAGTGAAGACCTTTTTATAACCATTTGCGATCATCTGCGACCATCTGATCTGCAACCATTTGTGACCACCAGGGTATTTTTGAGCCACAACAGTGGTTCTAAGCCTAGTGTGACTGGGGTGTTAAAGCTGCATAGTCCGATGAAATATCAAATTTTCAAAACCAAACCAAATATCTAGATTTGATTTTAGATATCTAACTTAGATACTGGTGCACTTTTTAAGCATTTGTTTCTACGTAGAAGGCAATACTGAGTCAATTTAACAGAACATGTTACTGCAGAAGTCTATGGTGTCAGACGTTTGGCATGCTTGCCAAAACTAATTTTCCATCTTTCCACTCAAATTATCTCAAAAGTTTACCATTTAAAATAAAAGTAACTTTGAACTAATGTAAAGTAGATACTAGTGATCGATCTAATATATTTATCTCAGAAAAAATACAGAAATTCAGAACCATCGGATTATGCAACTTTAAATTGGATATGTAGGATCAAATCTAGGTCAGTGTTTTTGTTTTTTTAAATAAAATTGATCCTTTTATCGGAATATACAGTTTTAGTGAACGAATATAACAGCAACAAAAAAAACAAGGAAGTTGGTCTATTTCGCGACGTACCATGTTTTCCTGGTCGGGGTCCTCGGCGATGTGCTGGAAGTTGGTGCCGAAGCCGGCCCTGGACGCTGCCCGCGACTGGGCACGTGACATGGCACGTGACGGGGGCGGGATGAGACGGCCCGTCTCAGAGGAGTACTGAGTGGTGCGGGGTCGGCCCTGTGGGGGTAACAGACAGCAGCACTTGTATAAAGTCATAAGGGACTGGGGATGGTACCTGGTGGGCTTACAGGGCCGGAAGTGGGCCCTTTATTATGGATTGGACCTGGCACCTGGCGGGCTTACAGGGCCGGAAGTGGGCCCTTTATAATGGATTGGGGCTGGTACCTGGTGGGCTTACAGGGCCGGAAGTGGGCCCTTTATTATGCACTGGGCCTGGCACCTGGTGGGCTTACAGGGCCGGAAGTGGGCCCTTTATTATGGACTGGGCCTGGCACCTGGTGGGCTTACAGGGCCGGAAGTGGGCCCTTTATTATGGACTGGGCCTGGCACCTGGTGGGCTTACAGGGCCGGAAGTAGGCCCTTTATTATGGATTGGGGCTGGTACCTGGTGGGCTTACAGGGCCGGAAGTGGGCCCTTTTTTATGGACTGGGGCTGACACCTGGTGGGCTTACAGGGCCGGAAGTGGGCCCTTTATTATGGACTGGGGCTGGTACCTGGTGGGCTTACAGGGCCGGAAGTGGGCCCTTTATTATGGACTGGGGCTGGTACATGGTGGGCTTACATGGCTGGAAGTGGGCTCTTTATTATGGACTGGGGCTGACACCTGGTGGGCTTAAAGGGCCGGAAGTGGGGCCTATATCATGGACTGGGGCTGGCACCTGGTGGGCTTACAGGGCTGGAAGTGGGCCCTTTATTATGGACTGGGGCTGACACCTGGTGTGCTTAAAGGGCCGGAAGTGGAGCCTATATCATGGACTGGGGCTGGCACCTGGTGGGCTTACAGGGCTGGAAGTGGGCGCTTTATTATGGAATGGGCCTGGCACCTGGTGGGCTTACAGGGCTGGAAGTGGGCCCTTTATTATGGACTGGGGCTGGCACCTGGTGGGCTTACAGGGCTGGAAGTGGGCCCTTTATTATGAAATGGGCCTGGCAACTGGTGGGCTTACAGGGCCGGAAGCGGGCCCTTTATTATGGACTGGGGCTGGTACATGGTGGGCTTACAGGGCCGGAAGTGGGCCCTTTATTATGGACTGGGGCTGACACCTGGTGGCCTAACAGCGCGGGAAGCGGGCCCTTTATTATGGACTGGGGCTGGTACATGGTGGGCTTACAGGGCCGGAAGTGGGCCCTTTATTATGGACTGGGGCTGGTACATGGTGGGCTTACAGGGCCGGAAGTGGGCCCTTTATTATGGACTGGGGCTGACACCTGGTGGGCTAACAGGGCCGGAAGCGGGCCCTTTATAATGGACTGGGGCTGGTACATGGTGGGCTTACAGGGCCGGAAGTGGGCCCTTTATTATGGACTGGGACTGGCACCTGGTGGGCTTACAAGGCCGGAAGTGGGCCCTTTATTATGGACTGGGGCTGGTACATGGTGGGCTTACATGGCTGGAAGTGGGCTCTTTATTATGGACTGGGGCTGACACCTGGTGTGCTTAAAGGGCCGGAAGTGGGGCCTATATCATGGACTGGGGCTGGCACCTGGCGGGCTTACAGGGCTGGAAGTGGGCGCTTTATTATGGAATGGGCCTGGCACCTGGTGGGCTTACAGGGCTGGAAGTGGGCCCTTTATTATGGACTGGGGCTGGCACCTGGTGGGATTACAGGGCTGGAAGTGGGCCCTTTATTATGGAATGGGCCTGGCACCTGGTGGGCTTACAGGGCCGGAAGCGGGCCCTTTATTATGGACTGGGGCTGGTACATGGTGGGCTTACAGGGCCGGAAGTGGGCCCTTTATTATGGACTGGGGCTGACACCTGGTGGGCTAACAGGGCCGGAAGCGGGCCCTTTATTATGGACTGGGGCTGGTACATGGTGGGCTTACAGGGCCGGAAGTGGGCCCTTTATTATGGACTGGGACTGGCACCTGGTGGGCTTACAAGGCCGGAAGTGGGCCCTTTATTATGGACTGGAGCTGGTCCCTGGTGGGCTTACAATGCCGGAAGTGGGCCCTTTATTATGAACTGGGACTGGCACCTGGTGGGTTTACAGGGCTGGGACTGGGCATGGTGGCCTAATCGGTGGAGCGCGGTCCTCACGTGCGGAAGGTCGGGAGTTTGGTTCCCGGTCTAGTCAAACCAATGACTTTAAAATTGGTGCTTCATCGCTTCCTAGCCTGGCGCTCAGCATTAATAGGATAGGACAAGGACTGGTTAGCTCACTGTCAGGATACTGTGAGTGAGTGGGATATCGCATCATGGTACTGGTGGCCTGATTTCCCAGTGGGGCAGCATTATAAAGTGGCCATGAGTGCGCACTGTCACAAGTCGGTACCCGTCCTAATACGACCTTAGATGTTTCCAGGACGTAAAACTCCAACAACCAACCAACAGGGCTGGAAGTGGGCCGTGTATAATGGAATGGAGCTGGCACCTGGTGTGTTTACAGGGCCGGAAGTGGGCAATGAGTTAGTCCGAGTGTTCCTAAATAAGAAGTCATCTAATTTTTTTTTTTTTTAAATACAAAAACATCTGAAAAACAAACCGGGGAAAAAAGAAGAAAGAAACTATACCTGGTCCGTGGTGGGTCTGAAGGGCTGGCGGGGAAGCTGGTTTCCGGCGGCCAGGCCTGCTGCCTCTGTCAGCGCCTTCAACTCGTCCCGCCATGCATCAGTCACCGGAACTGCCATGGGAGAGGTTGGGGGTGGGTGAAAAGGGAGAGGCAGGGGGTCAATTAGTTATATATATATATATATACTATATACTTTATTATGTGGATATAAATAACGGCAGCCCCTTAATGTTTCTCTAACCACCTTAACCTCCATAACATTCACTGCGGAGCAGGCATTCTCTACTCCCCGCCTCCTCTATGCCGTGAGACAGCGGTCATTCTGTTCACTTTCATATACAGTAAAACCTCTCTAGCCGACTACCTCCAGAGATCGACCACTCCCCTATATCGATCGCTTTATTTGCGTCCAAACAATGCCATTGCCATCATATTCTAACTCCCTATACCGATCGCCTCCCTAAATGGACCACATGAAGTCGGTCCCAAGGTCGGTAGATTTAGAGTGGTTCCCTGTTGCCCGCTGTCCTAATACCCTAATATGTGCGGTCCATTGGACGGAGCGGCACTTCGCGGAGGTTCCCGCCCCTGACGATGCCATGGCTTTCCGTTTTCCCCTTCCGGGGAGGGGCTCCACCCCCCTGCCTTACCCATACTACCAGGCTACCTTAAAGCACTTCTCAGCCAGGGCCGGCCTTGACCCGGAGGAGGTCTCCTCCCACTCCCTCCGCAGGGGTGGCTGTACCTTCCTCTCCATGACTGGTGCCTCCCTGGAAGAACTTCGCACGAGGGGAGACTGGTCTACTGACACTGTCTTCACGTACCTTAAGACACCGCTTACCACCAGGATCCTGAACGACATGCGTGTGGCTATGGCTCTCGCTGCCTCCGCTGAACACTCTGATGAGACTTATTAACTAGACTTACACGACTTATTAACTGGTCTGACACGACTTGACCTAACTCTGTGGGTGGGGGGACTCCGTCCTTTGGCGTAGTTCCTCTTGCCAGAGATTACAACTCTTACCCACTATCATGTCTTGTGTCTTTCTTATTTATGTAGGACAACTATTATATGCTGTATAAGCCATTATATGAGTATAATAAGGCCGGAAGCTTCCATCCTCTCCCTAGCCTATCTACTACCCCCCCCCCCCCCAGTCATCTGCTGGTTGGGCCTTCTTAACCTACAACTACCATCCTGCTCTCACTCATGTCCGTTGGGGGGCACCACGTCTGCGCACGCACCGCTCCCCCCCTTACATACACTCACTGTATCGCTGGATTTTTCTTTTTCGGTAAGGGGCGTAGTTCCTCTTGCCAGAGATTACAACTCTTACCCACTATCATGTCTTGTGTCTTTCTTATTTATGTAGGACAACTATTATATATAGATATATGTATTTATTTATCCTTGGTGTCAGTTATAGTGAGTGAGCGCCACTAGAAGTTACAGCAATTGAAGGCAGGGGGCGACACAATCGGTCCGTTTGCATAATAAAGGAACAATTTAATAACAGATCAGTATAGTAGATGAGTTAGAATATAATAAGGTGTATAAGCTTCAGATTGATTATACTTGGATAATGCATATACATCACATATATATATTATATAGGTGACATTTAAGATAAAGTCTATTTCTTCACACTACATCAAACCATGTATATAATAATATAATATGATATGACCATAATTGTTCATAAGGCTCAAAACAACAAACAAACTAATATTGTTATTTGTAGCAAACTGTTGTTGATTTTAGACTATTATATATATTTAATTTTTTGTTTTCATTGAGGCTGTATTTATACTGCCCATAGCATATAAGCCCGGGTACCCAGCCTTGTTTTCAATGCTGGCCAGTTGTAGTGTTGGTGTTATCTTATGACACAGTAGCTGCTGATAAGGTATTTGATTTCCTGCATTTCAGTAGCAGATAGATAATTGGTTGATATGGTTAGTAGCCTATGTTAGTTTTTTTGGATTTTCTTGGCATATATGTATTTATTTGTTCTACTCTAGACTAGCCTACTCCTATTTACATATCATAAGTTTGTACATAGCTGTGTGGTGTGTTATCTGGCTACTTTTGGCATCGTTACCTTCCATTGGGCATTGAAAACAAGCCTGGGTACCCGGGCTTATATGTTATGGACAGTATAAATACAGCCGCAATAAAAAAAATATAATAAAAAATTGGGTGTCCCGCTGGTCGGCCGTGACATATCACATGCCCCTTTGCAGTGCAGCTTAGTGGGGGTTAAAGTAACATAACATGACCGGAAGACCAGTGACTCGGCACTTAATAAATATACCTTTATTTGCTGAATAAAATGATCATTTACAACAACAACAAATTAAAAAAATTGTTTACCCATGCCGATCCTTGGGACTGCCTTCTCCCGGAAGACGCGGAAGTTCATGGGCTTGCCGAGGAAGTTCTGCAGCCCGGTGATGGAGTTGACAGGGTGTGTCTTGCTGTTGACATTGATGGTGCCGACGGGCATTGACATGACCTTGACCGCGCCGCTGGTACTTCCGGCCCCCGCACTGGCCATGCCGTGGCTGGCCAGTTTGTTCTGCTCGAACGTGTTTGGCGGGAACTTGAGCGAGTAGCGGGCGTTGGCGAAATAGCCATCGTCGTTAACAGAGCAGATGGGCACATCTAGGAGGCCTGTGTGTGAGAAGGAAGAGCTGAAGTTGACGGGTTTAAGTAATGGGGGCATAATTAAACTTATAAGGGCCAGGCATGGATGTACAGTAGTTGGCGGTACGGTATAACCTCGTTAAACCAAACTTGAAGGGACCCTAGAAATTTGTTTGGATTAACCGATCCCTGGCTGGTCAGTTTGTTCTGTTCGAACGTGTTTGGCGGGAACTTGAGCGAGTAGCGGGCGTTGGCGAAATAGCCATCGTCGTTAACAGAGCAGATGGGCACATCTAGGAGGCCTGTGTGTGAGAAGGAAGAGCTGAAGTTGACGGGTTTAAGTAATGGGGGCATAATTCAACTTATAAGGGCCAGGCATGGATGTACAGTAGTTGGCGGTACAGTATAACCTCGTTAAACCGAACTTGAAGGGACCCTAGGAATTTGTTTGGATTAACCGATCCCTGGCTGGTCAGTTTGTTCTGTTCGAACGTGTTTGGCGGGAACTTGAGCGAGTAGCGGTCGTTGGCGAAATAGCCATCATCGTTAACAGAGCAGATGGGCACATCTAGGAGGCCTGTGTGTGAGAAGGAAGAGCTGAAGTTTACGGGTTTAAAGCTGCATAGTCCGATGAAGCATCAAATTTTCAAAACAAACACAATTACCTAAATTTAATTCTACATGTCTAACTTAGATATTGGTGCACTTATTAAACATTTGTTGCCAAGTAGAAGGGAATACTGTGGCAATTTAATAGAACCTGTACTGCAGAAGCTTATGGTGTCGGAGTTTTGGCAAGCTTGCCAAAATTAATTTTGCATGTTTGCACTTCAAATATCTCAAAAGTCAGCTATTTAAAATCAATGTTACTTCAAACCAAAGTAAGGTAGATTATAACGATCAACCTAATATATTTATTTCAGAAAATGACAGAAACTCAAAACCATCGGACTATGCAAGCTTAAGTAATGGGGTCATAATTAAACATATAAGGGCCAGGCATGGATGCACAGTAGTTGGCAGTACAGCATAACGCCGTTAAACCAAAATTGAAGGGACCCTAGAAATTTGTTTGGATTAACCGATCATTGGTTTAACCGAGCTTTGGCTTCGACTTCGACTTGGCTTTGGCAAAAACGAAGGTGCATTATGAATGTAATATGCAATGTATGTGGAGACTTTGATTATTGTTTATATGATAAATGGTAGTATTTTGCCTGGCTGCCAAAAAAAGTTTGGATTAACCGATCGTTTGGTTTAACCGAGCTTGGTTTAACGGGGACATAGTATGACTCATACTGTATATACATAAAAAACTATAATCAAAGCGTCCACATACATTGTGGTTAGTTGGTTGGTTGTTGGAGTTCTATGTCCTGGCAACATCTAAGGTCATATCAGGACGGGTATCGACTTGTGATAATGCGCACTCATGGCGACTTTATAGTGCTGCCCCACTGGGAGACCAGGCCACCAGCACCATGACCTGATATCCCACTCAGTCACATTATCCTGACACTGAGCCAACCAGTCGTTGCCCTATCCTAATAATACCAACTGCCTGGATAGAAAGCGACAAGTATACATTTTTACGTCAATGGTTTGACTTGACCAGGGTTCGAACCAATTGGTTTGAATCCCAAAATGAGAGCTCGACGCTCAACTCATTCGGCCATCCCTTCTGGTGGCAGTATTGTGGTTAGAGAACTGGCAACTAACTGGAAACCATGTACCCAACTAATGGGGGAGAAGAGGCCAGTAGAAATTAAGGGGGCCAGATATGTGTTATGTATTGTACTGCGGCTCGGCGGCCGGGACCAGTGGGCCGACTGGAAGGACCAGTGTAGTGAAGCGCAAGGCTGAATAGTTGGACCTATTGTGTTTAGAGAACAGGCAACTGTAATCCATGTACGTAGTGAGTACAGTAGCAGCCAGTATCAATTAAAGGGGCCAGATATGGATGCAGATGGCTTTGTTTGTTTGTTTGTTGTTGTTTTACGTCCTAGCAACATCTCCGGACATATCAGGACGAGTACTGACTTGTGACAGTGCGCGCTCATGGCGACTTTATAGTGTTGCCCCACTGGGAAATCAGGCTACCAGCACCATGACCTGATATCCCACTCAGTCACATTATCCAACACTGAGCAAACCAGTCCTTGCCCTATCCTAGTAATCCCGAGCACCAGGCTAGGAAGCGACAAGTATAAATTTTTAAGTCATTGGTTTGACTCGACCAGGGTTCGAAGATGCAGATGGCAATTTGGTGGGTTATAGTTACTAGTTTCACATCTACCTGACATACCCTCCTCTCCCTCCTCCCCTCCCTCCTCCCCTCTCCTCGCCAGTGACATTGATAATATACATATCATGTAAATCATATGTAAAATTCATGACTGCTATATGTGGAACAGCTGAGATATCCTGCATGACAGTTTTGTAAAGACGAAGGTACGGCAGCCATTTTGGCTACCTAATTAGCATAATATATGCAAAAATAAAATTTGAAGATTTACTGCAATCCTTAGTTATACTTCAGCTTGCTATTTAAGGTTTTCGGCTAGCTTCAATAGTTTGAAAAATGGATTTAAAAGGCACTTGTTACCTTGACCAGACCGGATGGCCTAATGAGTTGAGCGCCCGCCTCCTATTTTGGTAGGTCAAACCAATGACTAACATTTATACTTGTCGCTACCTAGCCTGGCGTTCGGCATTATTAGGATAGGGCAAGGAGCAGTGGAATGAGGAAGACCAGTCGTCCACGATTGAAAATGCCCTGCTTAAAGCTGAATGGTCCGATGAAAACATAAAATTTTCAAAACCCCAAGCAATTACCTAGATTTGATTCTACATATTTAACCTATATTACTAGACATTGATGCACTTATTAAACATTTGACACGACACAGAAGCGAATACTGACAAAATTCAATAGACCATGTTACTACAGAAGCCTATGGTGTCAGAGCTTTGGCCTGCTTGCCAAAATTAAGGTAGTGTGGTTACACTTCAAATATCTAAAAAATTAACCATTTAAAATAAGTGACTTCAAGCTAAATTAAAATTGCGTAGTCCGATGGTTTAGAGTTTCTGTCATTTTCTTAGATAAATACATTAGATTGATCGCTATAGACTACCTTACTTTAGTTTGAAGTAACTTTTATTTTAGATGGTTAACTTCGGAGATATTTGAAGTACAACCATGCAAAATTAATTTTGGCAAGCACGCCAAAACTCGGACACCATAGTCATCTGCAGTAACAAGTTATCTTAAATTGCATCTGTATTCCCTTCAGTGTGATGACAAATGTTTAATAAGTGCACCAATATCTAAGTTAGATATGTAGAATAAAATCTAGATAATTGTTTTTGGTTTTGAAAATTTGATATTTTCATCGGCCTATGCAACTTTAAGGTACCTTATAGCGATCAACATAATATATATATCTCAGAAAATGAAAGAAACTCAAAACCGTCGGACCATGCAACTTTAATCAACTAGGCCTAATGAACAACAAAAAAACCAACATCCGCTCACCTTTGATGTGCCTGACGCGGCCCGGGTGCGGATTGTGACGCGCGAAGAAGGAGTTGCGTGACAGCTGACCGAAGCGGTAGCCGCCCTGCGTGACGGGACGCGCGCCTACGTCACGCTTCCGGTACCAGTCCATGGACACGGGCACGCCCTCGGAGACGGGCCCACGCACCTGCAGCGTGCCCGTACTGGGGCGGAACACCTCTGATTGCATGGTGCTAGGAGACCTGGGAAGGTAAATATACAAAATAAAGCTTTGTGTTATTTAACATCGCTTCTAGAACGCATTGGGTTTTGTATCGTCGGTTATTGGACATCAAACATATGGTCATTCTGACATATTGTTTTTGAGGAAACCAGCTGCCGCACATAGGCTACTCGTTCCGATAACCAACAAGGGGTCTTTTATATGCACTACCCACAGACAGGACACCTCTGACTGCATGATGCTGCGAGACAGGGGAAGGTGAATACACTAAATAAAGCTTTGTGTTATTCAACGATGCCTCTAGAGCGCATTGATTTTTGTATCGTCGGGTATTGGACGTCAAGCATATGGTCATTCTGACATATTGTTTTTGAGGAAACCAGCTGCCACCACATAGGCTAATCGTTCCGATAAGCAGCAAGGGGTCTTTTATATGCACTACCCACAGACAGGACAGCTCTGACTGCATGACACTGCGAGACCTGGGAAGGTAAATATACAAAATAAAGCTTTGTGTTATTTAACGATGCTTCTAGAACGCATTGGGTTTTGTATCGTCGGGTATTGGACGTGAAACATATGGTCATTCTGACATATTGTTTTTGAGGAAACCAGCTGCCGCCACATAGGCTACTCGTTCCGATAAGCAACAAGGGCTCTTTTATATGCACTACCCACAGACAGGACACCTCCGACTGCATGACGCTGTGAGACCTGGGAAGGTAAATATAAATATTAAAGCTAGTTTTATTTAATGATGCCTCTCGAGTGAATTGATTTTCGCATCATCGGTTATTGGACATCAAACACATGGTCATTCTGACGTATTTCTTTGGAGGAAACCCGCTGCCGCCACATAGGCTACTCGTTCCGATCAGCAGCAAAGGGTCTTTTATATGCACTCCCCACAGACAGGACAGCACATACAATAGCCTTTGATGAACCAGTTGTGGACAAGGGGAGGGAAGAGGGATGTGGGAGGAGGGGGAAAAGGGAACACTGATGGCGGGATCCCCGAGAGGGGAAGGCGGGGACAAGAGAGGGGAAGGCGGGGACAAGAGAGGGGAGAGAAAGCAAAGGGGATATATATATATAAGCAATACAAATGCTTATTAGTATATCTATATATGAAGAGTTTAAGCACAAAACCACGTAAACGCCAATCTAGAAATGTAGTCTAAATAAAAGGTTTAATCTGAAAATAATATTAATTCTCACTAATTCCACTTTGCTTATGATCACATAACTATAAAGCGATGAACAGAAAGTAGGAATGTAAACAAAATAAACTTGTCGAAGCTTTGATTCCAATGTTTAGCTCAAATTTTGGATTGGCATTTACAGGGTTTTGCGCCTGAACTTTTCATATATGTATTTGTATGCGGATATAATATACTAAAAACATCAGATGAACAGTTTATTATTATGCCAAGTTGTAGTAACTCATAACCATATCCGTATAAAAATAGAAAATGGCATTAGGGAACAAAATCACCATATGCACCTGAGAAATGTGGACTAACAGTTTTTCCGAAAGGGTACACCTCTGAGTTTTTTTGGGTGGACTTGGAAATAAATGGGTTAGGACACGCGTCAGTGTAAAAAGCTATGGGCAGTGGATCCGATTACTGGACATTGATGTTTTACAAATGCACCCTCGATGGGTGTTGATTATATTTATAGGCTGGTGTGTTTTTACACTGGTCTATAAATAGATTTAAGATTAAATCAGTTAATATACAATTTAAGGTTGTTAAAACTTGACGTATGTGAATGCTAACATGAACAAAACCAATGTATGCTTTCAAAAACGATACTAACCTGTTTGGTTTAGTAGTTATGTAGAAAAACTGCCAGAGCTACCTAACAAATGTCCTCCCGTTGTGAGTAGATTATGCTAATTGTTGGACCCGCATGTGCTTCCTTCTCCCTGGGCTATGAGTAGCCAGAGGTGTAGTACCGAGGTAACATATACATATAGCGCATAGGAGGCACTGGACACACACATATGCACTTGATTAACATGCAGATGTGAACTGGTGGACAAGGACACAAGTCGCCCTTCCTAGACCTATGTCCATAAAAAAAACATTCCAAAATCACAAACAATAAAAAAAAAGAAAAAAAAAAGGCAAACACACACTTAGCTCAGTTGTTGTATCATTCATGACCCTAATCAGCTTGTAGGTAGACCCTGGGATCGTGGGTTCGAACCATGGTCGAGTCAAACCAATGACTTAAGAATTGATACTTCTCACTTTCTAGCCAGGCGCTCAGCATTAATAGGATAGGACCAGGACTGGTTGATTCAATGTCAGGATAATGTGACTGAGTGGGATATCAGGTCATGGTGCTGGCGGTCTGGTCTCCAAGTGGGACAGCACTATAAAGACGCCATGAGTACGCACTATCACAAATCGGTACCCGTCCTGATATGACCTTAGATGTTGCTAGAACGTAAAACAACAACAAACAGACCCTAATCAGAGTGAGCTATACACATCAATATGTACACACCACTATTACTAGTGTTACCCAGATATTTGCCGTCGGGGAACACGCTGTTATGTGTAGCTGTTGATTGTAAATCAAATGCCAATGTTGTTATAACAAGGCAGCGTGAATTCCTTGTCACCAGTATGTGAGCCAGAAGTAAATGTTTGATATATTTGGGATTTTACTTCCTAGCAACATCAAAGGTCATACATGATGCATATCAGGACGGCTACCGACTTGTTGTGACAAGTGTGTTTTGTTTTTGTTTGTTGTTGTTTTACATCCTAGCAACATCTAAGGTCATATCAGGATGGGTACCGACTTGTGACAGTGCGCACTGATGGCGACTTTATAATGCTGTCCCACTGGGAACCCAGGCTGCCAACACCATGGCCTGATATCCCACTCAGTCACATTATCCTGACACTGAGCACACCAGTCCTTGCCCTGTCCTAATAATGCCGAGCGCCTGGCTAGGAAGCGACAAGTATCAATTTTAAAGTCATTGGTTTGACTCGACCAGGGTTCGAACCCATGACCCCACGATCTACCAGCATGGGAGACGGACGCTCTAACTCATTCGTCTGGTTGTGTGACAAGTGTGTAGACCTATTCATGGCGACTTTATGGTGCTGCCCAAAATGGGAGACTGGGCATGGCATATCCAATATCCGACTCAGTCACAATATTCTGACAGTGCCAACTAATCCATATTCTGTCCTACTTTTAAATGTCCAGCGCCTAGAAAGGCAGTGACAAGTATCAATGTTGTCCATCGTTGGTTTAACTCAACCGAGGATCGTACCCATGACTCCCCGCATGGAATACATACGCTCTACCCACTTGTCCACCTCGTCCAGTTTCTAGTAAAAAGTTAAAAAAAAAAAAGAAGGTGTACCAATACAAAGCAAATATAAAGCATGATTTTGGTTCGGCATTATCTAAGTATATGAGAATCTATTTAAATAAAGGGTTTAATTTGAATTTAAACTAATTAATACCCGAGTTAAGCAAAGATTCCATATATAGAATATGCGGCATGCCATTCACATTTGCATTAGCATTCATATTCGCACCGATCGATCCATTGAGCGATCCACTTTGCCATCCACACATTCACATTCGCATCCAGACATATAGAAACGAAAGTTTGTTTTATTTAACGGTGCCTCTAAGGAACATAAATTTTTATCATCAGCAATTGGACATCAAACATATGGTCATTCTGGCATATTTCTTTGGAGGAAACCTGCTGCCGCCAGATAGGCTACTCTTTCCGATAAGCAGCAACGGGTCTTTTATATGCACTTTCCCACAGACAGGACAGTACATGCCACAGCCTTTGATGAACCAGTTGTGAACCACTGGTTGGAATGGAAAATTACCCAAACTGCAAATGTGTCCACTGAGCTGCAGACATATGGAAGCACCACCATGCGTTTACATGCTTTTCCATTTTCTGTTGCATTCGCATTCGCAAACCACAAACCAGGTATATGGAATCAAGCGAATTGGTACTCTTTCTAGGGTTTCTGACCTTGACATTATTCGGTTTGCTTTATCTAATGTGACAGGTACTTTGCATGAGGTACTTTTCACTGCCTTTCAGCATGAAAATGCAAAAATCCTGGAAGTAAATTAAGGAAGTTATTGCTTATACTCTATTGACTGCGGATGAACGTTCACATTTGAAGAGAATTGTTCTATCTATGAAACAGGAAGAGGGTGAGACAGTAGCAGCATACTGTCAGCGCTTTAAGACAGCAGCAGCTAAGGGCTGGGATTTGACGAATGCAGTATTAGGTACTGATACATTAAAATCCCACGATCTACCAAAACGGGAGACGGACGCTCAACTCATTCAGCCATCCCGTCTGGTGTTTTATCCAGGTGTATGTGCATTCAGAACTCCTCCCCCAACCCCCACCCCCACCCCCACATTCTGGCGTGTAAGCTGTAGCTGCGACCCGGTGTGCTGGTTCTCAGCTACAGTCCTTCCTGAGGGACCAGCAGAACTCTGAACAAAAGCATTGATTGAACTGGGTCAAGGCAGTATGCAATAAATAATCCCGGAGACCAATAGAGGCGACTCATATTAAATATGACCAAACAGGGTGGTCGAATGGATAGAGCGCTAGCTTTCTGCGTGGGAGGCCATGGGATCAATCCCCGACCGAGTCAATCCAAAGACTTTCAAAATTGATACTTGTTTCTACCTTGCTTAGTGCTCGCCATTACTGATTCATTGCTTGATTCGTTGATTGCTGATGGTTTAATTCTGTGTTGGCCGCAAGAGCCCATATTCATGGCAAAAAGATAGTGGTGTCTATTCTGTGAGTCTTGTTAATCGCATTCATATTTGTACAATGAAATTTACGCGAAATTCCAAAATAGTCAGATCCGCGTTAAAGGATAGCCAAAAATTATGTCTGATACAATTTTGGAGTGGGTAGATGTGTGTCAATTGAAAACACGATTTAACTCGCAAAACATAGCTAAAATTAAATGAGGTGATTACTGATACATCCAAGTTGTACTTAGGAACTCTGAGTAGGTTAATATTTGACTCTGTGGGGGTTCAAATTTATTATTATAAAATTGAGTTGTCGGCACCTTTTCCGACAGTTTCGATATTTTGCAAGGTATGATAGGCTTTCTCTTACGGTATTTCTGTAACATGCTGACCAGACGGGATGGCCGAATGAGTTAGAGCGTCCGTCTCCCGTGCTGGTAGATCGTGGGGTCGTGGGTTCTAGTCCCGGTCGAGTCAAACCAATGACTTTCAAATTGATACTTGTCGCTTCCTAGCCAGGCGCTCGGCATTATTAGGATAGGGCAAGGACTGGTGTGCTCAGTGTCAGGATAATGTGACTGAGTGGGATACCAGGTCATGGTGCCAGCGGCCTGGTTTCCCAGTGGGACAGCACTATAAAGTCACCATGAGTGCGCACTGTCACAAGTCGGTACCCATCCTGATATGACCTTAGATGTTGCTAGGACGTAAAACAACAACAAACAAACAAAACTGTAACATGCTGTGATAGAAGCCTCGCATCGCCGGCAAAATATAGTTTTTTTTAAATTAAAGGGGACTACTTTCAGCTGCTTTAACCTTACCACAGAGGGGAGGGGGGCGTAGTAATACACTACAAAACCTTTTCTCTACTCTTTTTCTACTTACAGATGAATCTATATTTGATTTTCAATTTTCAGTGATATAACTCACAAAACATAGGTAAAATTAGATGAGGTGATACATCCAAGTTGTACTTATGGTACTGTCACACTACGATGTATCTCGCCGGTGCGCCGCGAACACACAAAATCACTTTTAATCGTCGAGAGACGTCAAACTTTTCGGCGTCAGCGCAACGTATTGGTAGAGTGCGGCCGATGTTGTGGTAAAAGTTTGGCGCACCGTCCTGATATGACCTTAGATGTTGGTGGGACGTAAAACAACAAAAAGCAACCCTTTGGCGCAATGTATGGTAACGAGCCTCACATGCGTTTAAAGTAGCTCAATGCGCCACAATGCGCTCAATGCGCTCATAATGTAGCTCAATGCCATAATGTCACCATAATTTTTTTCACCCGCGCATTGTCGCGCGTTGTCGGTCGTCGAAAGTTTTGTGCAAGCACAAAACTTCGCCGATCCCCTAACGCGTGCTGCCGACCCTCGTCGAATGTCGCCGTCCATCAACATCTACCAACGCGTGCCTAACGCGCGCGTAACGCTTCCAGACATCTCCCGATGTTTCGCCAAAAAATTACACATGTCGACGCGCATTGACGAGAAATGTCGTAATGTGACCGCACCATTAGGAACTCTAACTAGGTTAATATTTGTTCATGCTTTATATTGGTGAAGAGTTCTCACATGCGACTTTCATTAAAACAGTGTTGACACAAGGACATGAATCTACACACTCGAGCAGAATGTGTCTGAGTGTCAGTCGGTACTGACACCCAATTACTAGTGCCATTACTAAAATAGGGCAAGGACTGGCCTCAGTGTCGACGGGATAATGTGACTGAGTGGGATATCGGTTCATTGTGTCGGTGGAACCTTATACAATCACCATGAGTGCGCACTGTCACAAGTCGCGACCTGTCCTGATATCACGTTAGATATTGCTAGGATGTAAAACAACAACAAACATACATATGCATACACATACATATGCATACTTATACATCCATTTGCATAGTACATATATATACACATTTATATAATACATGCATGACATTGATACATATACATATGTATATACACATACCTACATAGATATACATAGATCTATACATAAAAAAGTAAAGTAAGGCTTGTTTTATTTAACGACATCTCTAGAGCACATTGATTATCGTATCATCGGCTATTGGACGTCAAACATATGGTCATTCTGACAAATTTCTTTGGGGGAAACCTGCTGCTGCCACATAGGCTAGCAAGGGGTCTTTCAGATGCACTTTTCAGGTTCTATACATACATGCATACATATACATTTAGTACAGAGATACAATATACATCTGCATAGATAGATCATTACATGTACATGCAATCATATACACATGCATACATATACATACATGCATAAATATATATATATATATATATACATGCATACATATATATGTATATATACACACATGCATACATATACATGCATACACATACATACATGGCACATGCATACATATTCATACATACATACTATACATGCATACATATACATGCATTGCATACATATACATAGATCCATTCATATACATACATATACATATACACACATATACATACATATACATACATGGCACATGCATACACATACATACATACATATACATTCATACATGTACATGCATTGCATACATATACATACATCCATTCTTATACATACATGCATTCATATACATACAGATACATACAAAATACAGACACATACACACACACATATATATCACAAAGTCGTACCTTCAAGTGCTGCTTGCTGTACTTTTGTTTGCTTCTTTTTGTATCCGTCGGTGCGATCTGACAAGTCACAAGGCGCAGGTTTCCAGTGTGAACTGACACAGACCAACAGGGAGGCACTCACAGTAGACGTGGACCAATGTGAGCCCGCTCGCCGGTTACTAGGTGACTGACTGAACCAGCAACCAACCACTGCCGCAGTCCCAGCCCTCAAGGTTTCTGTGCCCATTAGCTCCTGCTGGTTTAAAGTTGTTGCGCACTCACAGAGGCTTAGAGGGGACGCACATAAAGCACGCCACTTAATAGTGTAAGAAGTGACACACACTTCACTTGACTTCTGGGGGGTTCATAACATTACGACGGTTACCGGCTGCAGAACTGCAGCAATATAGAGAGGCACCGATAAATCGGTCCAATCTTTGGTTGAAGATTAATCTTCTGGTGGGACGATTGTTGAAGCTGGGGATGTCTTTACAACAATTAAACAACAAATCGTTGGGGCGGCCCTGAATCACTCTGGTCCGGGGGTAGCACAGCACTCATATCCAGTTGACAGCAGCAAGGGTTTAGGAGGAAGGGATGGGTAAAGGTGGGTCCAGCGGTTCCAGCGACAAGAACAAAGCGAGAGAAACGATAAGGTAAAGGGCCCCACCGAAGCAAACAACTCCCTTGATCAGGGGGAGAAGTCAGCCTGGGAGGAGAAAATAAGGGTAGCGTATAGGAAAGAGAACTGAGGAGAGTTGAGTCAAGAGACTGTGTCTATTTGCTCTATGGTGACCAGCCGGCGAGCCAAATACACGGACAGAGTAAGAGTAGAAAGTGAAATGCTGGCCGGCTCCCACTCCTGGAACTCTTTTCAGACGTTATCAAGGAGGAGCATGGCCAGCAGAGAGGAGATAGAGATAGGTGTGGACGAAGTGCGGTCCGGATAGCAAGTGCTGAGACACACACACATGCATACACTTGATAATATCTCTCTCTGTTTCTCTCTTCTCTCTCCCCAGACGCGGTGGCCGAATCGGCAGAGCGCAGACTTCTCGAGTGGAAGGTCCGGAATTCGAATCTTAGCCGAGCCAACTCAATGACTACTTGTCACAGAATTGATACCACAATAAAACCTCTCTAATTCGACGGACCTTGGTACCGACTTTAAGTGACCCATTTGGGGAGGTGGTCGGCTTAGGGAGTTAGAATATGGGTACTATGCTATTGCTGGGGCCCAAATGAAGAGATCAATATATATGGGGAGTGTTCGATATATGGGAGTGGGATATATAAATTATAATAGGGGAGTGGTCGATCTGTGGAGGTGGTCGGCTAGAGAAATGTTACTGTATATAAATATATAGTATCATGTGGCCAGAACACCCCCTGCCACACTCACTCCCCTCACAAATATATTCGTGCCGTAGTCTATGCATGCCCCTCGGTGTCCGGTAACTAAGGACTGGCTGTGACCACGTGACAGCCCCCCCCCCCCCCTGTTCGCCATGCGGCCCGACACTCAGAAGAAATGCACAGAAGACACAATGCTTAATCTGCAACCTGAGTACATGGAGTGTAGCCACCCCCCACCCACCCCCACCCCCTCCCACTTCCCGCGTCCCCACAGTAGTGGCTTGAATCAAGAGGCGATCAGAATTTGCTCTCTTTTGAGAAAAAAGTAGAAACAAAAGGCCCCAAAGCTACTAGTACTACTGCTGAAACAACTACTGCTGCTACTACTACTGCAATTACTACTACAGCTCTACTACTACTGTTAGTACTACTACTAGTACTGTTGCTAATACTGCTACTACTACTACTGCTACTACTACTACTACTGCTGCTACCACTACTGCTAGTACTACTACTGTTGCTACTACAACTGCTGCTACTACTACTACTGCTACTACTACTGCTGCTACTACTACTGCTGCTACTACTACTACTACTGCTGCTATTATTACTACTACTACTACTACTACTACTACTGCTACTACAATGCGACGAGTGTTGTTTAAGGAAAAGAGTCATTTTTGGTCATAATCATTATAATATTTTACTTTTATTGTTGTCGTTTATTATTATCATTTTTAATACATATTACATCCTGGCAACCAGATGGGATGGCCGAATAAGTTAGAGCCTCCGTCTCCCGTGTTGGTAGATTGTGGGTTCAAACCCTGGTCGAGTGAAACCAATGACTAGTGCTGTCCCACTAGGAGACCAGGCTGCCAGCACCATGATCCGATTTCCCACTCAGTCACAGTATCCTGACACTGAGCTAACCAGTCCTTGCCATATCCTAATAATGTCGAGCCCCAGGCTAGGTCGCGACAGGTATTAATTTGATAAGTCATTGGTTTGACTCGGCGGGGATTCGAGCTCCCGACGTTCTGTACGTGAAGCCGATTCGGCCACCACGTCCGGTGTTCTGTTAGATGACTTCACAATCCGTATTCAAGGATGTGTATAGGGACCTATACTGCTACTTTTTTTTGGTACATTAGTTGTTTAACCAGGGGAAATTTCAGTCGCAGATGACTGATCTTCCTCATTCCACTGCTCCTTCCCCTATCCTCGTAATGCTGAGCGTCTGGCTAGGAAGCGACACGTATCAATTTTTAAGTCATTGGTTTGACTCAACCAGAATTCGAACCCACGATCCGACGATCTACCAACACGGGAGCCGGATGCTCTAACTCATTCCGCCATCCCGTTCGTTTTTTTAAATTATTGTAGTGGTCTGCACTGACCTCTCAGGCAAGTAACCACATAGACAGGTAGGCGTGGGGAGTGTATTGATATCAGGGAGCCTAGGTGGTGTAATGGTTAGCACACTGGCCCGGAATGCGAAGAGATGTGGGTTCGAGTCCCGCTCTAGGCGCAGTATTTCCCATTTTCATCACCCCCATGACACTGGTTGCCGTGATCAGGATCCTGTACAAGCTACGCGCTGTATGGTTGTTGAACCTACCCTGTGTATGTATGTGTTAGTGCATTGCCTGTATGTATGTAATTGTAAGCATTACAAGACTTACAATTCCAGGGGGACGAGTGTAGTGGTCTGCACTGACCTCTCAGGCAAGTAACCACATAGACAGGTAGGCGTGGGGAGTGTATTGATATCAGGGAGCCTAGGTGGTGTAATGGTTAGCACACTGGCCCGGAATGCAAAGAGATGTGGGTTCGAGTCCCGCTCTAGGCACAGTATTTCCCATTTTCATCACCCCCATGACATTATTGTAGATCTTCATTCATAAATATCCACAACAACACGAGAGCACAATTTGATAATAGGAAATTTAATTTTGTTAACCACAAACACACATTTAATAAACAAATCATGGCCATTTTCTTTTCACGAAAGCTACATTTAAATATCAGAAAATATTAATAGTCGGTTAAATTGGTGATTCTTTAAAAAAAAAAAAAAAAGGCATACTTATTAAACAAAAATACATCAGATGACCAGCTTAATATTCCCGAATGAGGTGGGACTGGTAAAGAGAATATTCACACAACACTGGTCAGTTTAACATCGACAGATATCATCAGAAAACGCGTGCTTAATCTAAGCACTGCGCAGATAACAAGTTGCGTATTATAGTTCATATTCTGTATCACAGAGGGCACCACTGCGGACGGCTATTGCAGCGTCACCTAGTGGACGCATTGATGCGCGAAAAGAAGGAAGGCAAGGCGGGGGTGGAGAAAAGAGACGCTTTATTGGCGCCTCAACAAAACATACAGGGTAAACAACAAGATAGAGGCTCAGAAGGAGCAACAGGGTAAACAATGTCGGCATGAAGAGTAATAAGCAATATAAGCAGTCATGGAATAAGCAATGTAGGAATGTAATAAACAATCACGTAGCAGAGTCAAAGTGTTCATGGGGCCTGAGTGTCTTTTGAGTGAGGGGGTGCCGAGGAGCCCTCCACCAGTTTAAGGAGGAGGATAAGGATAAGAGTTGGGTGGGTGGGTGGAGAAGAAATGCTGACAGGGAGACGGCAGGGAGCTGAATGAGGAGGAAAGCTGGCGGGCGGCCTTATAAGGGGGGAAGGGAGGTGGCGCAGGGGAGGTGCGAATGCTAGCGGCCCGGGGAAGGGTGGGGGGTGGCGAGCAGCTGGGGTCGGGTGAGGTGTGGGCGCCGTGAACAAAGGACGGGCGGGGGGAGGTGGCGGTGAGTGAGCGATGTCGGCCGAGGTGTGGAGGCGGCGCGACGCGCGGGCCGGGGGAGGGTCTCCTCCTTTCCTCGCATCAAACGTAATGCTACGCATTACGACCGATGCGCGAAAAGAAGGAAGGCAAGGCGGGGGTGGAGAAAAGAGACGCTTTATTGGCGCCTCAACAAAACATACAGGGTAAACAACAGGATAGAGGCTCAGAAGGAGCAACAGGGTAAACAATGTCGGCATGAAGAGTAATACGACCAAGTATTAACACACTTAAGTAATACTGCTATACAAATGTGATCACCCCGACCCCCCGCGGTAAGCTGTAGTATTGATTCGGGAGTTAATAGTAATAATTCAGACATGAAACTGTACAATCTTACTGCTGCTTCCGGTCCCTACAGACGCTTGTTGCTCAACTTCCGGTCTCATGACCTCCCTTCCTGGTGTCGCAGTTTCCGCCGTCCGCCAGTTTCCACGGTACGCCTACACTCAAATGATTGTCAATGGTCGTGAGCAATCTTCATACAGAAAAAGTGAAATATCTCTAAAACCACACCAGCTAGAAAGAAATCGCTTGGTACACATATAGAAAACATCTTTACCAAAAAGATTATATCAAATTTATAAGGTTAGGGTTCTTGATTTCTATTAATTTTGAATAAAACTAATGTTTTGCACTGCGCGTACCGTCAAACTCAAGGCATTGTCAATGGTCGTGAGCAATCTTCATACAGAAAAAGTGCAATATCTCTAAAACCACACCACCCAGAAACAAATCGCTTGGTACACATATAGAAAACATCTGTATCAAAAACATTATATTAAATTTATAAGGTTAGTGAGGATGCTGTTCGATTTTGACGCATGCGCAGAAGCGATGCGTATGGCGGAAACTGCGACACCGGCTCCCCTACACACAGTCCTATGATTAAAGTTGCATTATTCGATGGTTTTTAGTTTCCGCAGGACTTTTATATAGACATCTACATATATTATGTTAACCGCTATAAGCATTTGATGCAGTTTGGTACTGATGTGCAGTGCTCGAAAATAGGTCAAGCAAAGTCAATATCCAGCATTCCAGGATGCACACCAAAATTTATTTGACATGTTTTCACTCCAAATATCTCCAAAGTTGGATCCTACTGAGGTACACGATTAATCAATATTAACCTACTAACTAACTCAATAGGCCCCACCTGAGTTTACCATGGACACAAGTTCAATCACAAAGGCCCCCCCCCCCCCCCCAATCACCCTTTCAACGAGTATGTTACTACTAGAAAGATAATCAGTTATGCCCCACCCCTACTAACGCTTACCATACTAGTCTAACATAGTTATAATAATAATAAAAGTGGTAACTTTAGAGATATTTGGAGTGAAAACATGTCAAATAAATTTGCATCAAATGTTTAAAGCTGCATAGTCTGATAAAAACATCAAATTTTCAAAACCAAAACATCTATATTTAATTCTACATATCTAACTTAGATACTGGTGCACTGACTGAACATTTGTCGTCCCATAGAAGGGAATATTGAGGCAATCTAATATGACCTTTTACTGCAGAAGTCAATGCGATCAGAGTTTTGGCATGCTTGCCAAAATCAATTATGCATGGTCACACTTCAAATATCTCAAAAGTTAACCATTTAAAATGTTGAAAAAGGTACTTGAAACTAAAGTAAGATAGATTACAATGATCGACCTAATATATTGATCTAAGAAAATGACATAAACTCAAAACCATCGGACTTTGCAACGTTAACCATTGCAACGTTATCCAACTTGGAATATGTATGATTTAGTTTTGATTTCGAAAATTTAATGCTTTTATCGGATCAGTCAGCTTAAGAAAATAATCATCTCAGGTGTTAATTTTCTGCCTTCCACGTCCACGTTGGATTAAAATATTTAACCTGTATCAGCTTCTACTCAAGCCTAAGCAGAGCTACGATGCAAAGTGTTGCGTCTCTGAACAGAAGAATCAATACATTGACGAGATTATATATATATATATATATGTACACAGTAAAACCTCTCTAACCGACCAGTTAGAGATTTACCACTTTGCATTATCGATCGCTTTAATTAGGACCCAAATGATTGCCCATACAATACCGTTGTAACGATAAAAAAAGCCTACCTAAACCGACCACCTCCCTAAATGAACCATTTAAAGTCCCATCGTCGGTCGAATTAGAGAGGTTTTACTGTATATATATATATATATATATATACAGTAAAACCTTCGAACCGACCACCTCCACAGATCGACCACTCCCCTATATCGAGCGCCTTATTTGGGTCCCAACAATACCATTGCAACCATAATCTAACTCCCTAAACCGACCACCTCCCTAAATGTACCACTTAAAGTCGGTCCCAAGGTCGGTCGATTTAGAGAGGTTTTACTGTATATATTTATATATATCTATATAATAACGAGGCCTAATACCCATCTGATATGGGGTCAAAGATTCTACTGCACAGCATACTATATAAATAGGTCAGGCACAAAATCACGTAAACGCCAATAAAATAAAAAAGAGATAAACATTGGAATCAAACCTTCAAAAAGTTCATCTTTTTAGATTCCTATCTTTTGGTTCATTGCTCCATAATCATTTCATCATAAGAAGAGTGGAATTTATGAGAATTAAAATTATCCTCAGGTACAAATCTTTTATTTTATTATATTTTTGGATTGGCATTTAGTGGATTTTGTGCCTTTACTCTTCATATATTATACTCTTTGAGGGGATCCCTTATTGGCTGCCATGTATATTGTACACAGTGAATACCCCAGTTATCGCTCAAGAGACATTCTTAAAACATGAAGCGCTACTGGAAACAGCGCTATACTAGATCATTATAACATGACACTACTTAATACCTCAGTCACACTAATGCTTACAACAACTTTGCAAACACAAAAAAAAGGGGTGGTCGCAAAGATGTCGCAAGTGGTCCTCATTTGTCGCCCACCTTCTTGCAACCAAAATATTGCACTAAAAAAAGCTTCTTGCGACCAAAATGGTCACCCCAGAGTTTGGCGATCATTGCTTTGGTCACAATGTCGGTTCTTTAGTCCAAGGTGGTTGCAAACTGTAGTGTGACTGGGGCTTAAGACTTTTAGTTAAAGTTGCATAGTCCGATGCTTTTGAGTTTCTGAGTTAAATATATTAAATTGATTGTTATAGCCTCCCTTACTTTAGTTTGAAGTAACTTTTATTTTAAATGTCTAACTTTTGAGATATTTGAAGTGCAACCATCCACAAATAATTTTGGCAAGCAAGCCCAAACTCTGACACCATAAGCTTCTGCAGTTACAGGTTCTATTAAATGGGCTCTGTATGCCATTCTATATGGTGACAAGTGCTTAATAAGTGCACCAGTATCTAAGTTGGATATGTAGACTCAAATCTGGATAATTGTTTTGGTTTTGAAAATTTGATGTTTTCATTGGACTATGCAGCTTTAAATGTTCACCGTTTACCCATGTAACACATGCGCAGTGCTAACCAGAACAGCACTAACTGGGGCATGCCTTTACTGCCTTAGATTCCCTCCACACCATGCTCAATATGGGCAGAGTTCATTTCCCGTACATTCACACTAACATAGCTTTGTTTACATAACTCTTCAAAGCCATTGACTACAATAATTTTTAAAGTAAAGCATTTGATATTTTATTTTGTATATATTATGTCATGATTAAAGGTCTGTTCTAACGTTGTATAGTAATTCGAATATGCAATATATATTTACAGTAAAACCTCTCTAACCGACCTCCACAGATCGACCACTCCTCTATATCGATCGCTTTATTTAGGTCCCAAATGACCGCTCATACAATAAGATTGTATCGATAAAAGAAATCTCACTAAACTGACCACCTTCCTAAATGGACCATTTAAAGTCGGTCCCATAGTCGCTCGAGTTAGAGGGGTTTTACTGTACACACCCGAAGACACCGTATTTCATAGATAAAAAGATTCACCCCTACCCAAGGTAGAGGTGAATGACAGCTATGTCTAAATCCCAGCAGAAACTGCTTCAAACAGGAATTAACTGTGGATGTAGTGGCTCCAATGTACCGCATTGGTCTACATTGGAGTAGAGTTGGGCAATGTGCAGAGTATGCAAACATACAAAATGGCCGCCACAGAATCCTCTCTATTCGAGTTATAAAGTCTATTAATCTACATTATATAATACATTCTTTATTCAAAAGTAGCGGGTAAATATAAAGAGGTATGGGATGAATATATTTTGCTTCTAAGATTAACAAGATGTTGTAATTTCATTTACCCAGCCTTCTGGCACTTTTTCTAACGGGGTGTTCAGCAGCCGTCTCAGAGACAGGGCGACAGGAGCAACTACGTATATACGTGAACAAACCGGAAACGGAACGCATGAGGCAAGCACATAACTGGGTTACCAGGACCACGTTCAGGGTCTGTCTCTGATATGGCCGTGACGTCATGCTGATCTGAACCACAATGGCCATTTGCAATGGAAAAGCTGCGCTGTGATTGGCTCAAACTACTGAATACGGCGGGCATTTTCGAGGCACTTTTCATCAACAGTGTGAAAAAGGAGGCATCCCTGAGATGCACCCTTAACGCGAATAGGCCAAAAAGCATCGCCGAGACGTCCCCTGAACAGGTACTAATTCGAGCAACATTTTTCTGAGATAATTATATTAAATTAATTGTTTATAATCTACCTTACTTTAGTTTGAAGTAACTTTTATTTTAAGTGCCTAACTTTTGAGATATTTAAAGTCCAAACATGTCAAATTAGTTTTGCCAAGCATGCCAAAACTGACACCATAGGCTTTATCAGTAACAGGTTCTATTAAATTGTCTCATTATTTCCTTATATGTGGCAATACCCCCGTAATAAGTGCATCAGTATCTAAGTTAGATATGTAGAATCAAATCTAGATAATTGTTTTGGTTTAGAAAATTTGAAGCTTCAGTGGACTATGCAGCTTTAGACTCCTGGTTTTACAACATATCACCATAATAATAAGCAGCTACTGTATTCACCCATGGCTCACGAGAAGTAGCGCTAGTGTCAATATTATAGCTACAGTGTGTTTCCAGTTATTATCCAATCAGCGAACTTCTCTCAAAGAATTAAAAAACAAATACAAATTAATTGTTTGTTTCTAGTTACCAGTCAATGGGCAAACTTCTATCAAAGAATAAGCAACGAATACAAATTAATTGTTTAATGGTTTGTTTCCAGTTTCTAGTCAATCGGCAAACTTCTATCAGGGAATAAGCAATAAGTACAAATTAATTGTTTGTTTCTAGTTACCAGTCAATCGGCAAACTTCTATCAAAGAATAAGCAATAAATACTAATTAATTGTTTGTTTCTGGTTACCAGCCAATCGACCAAACTTCTATCAAAGAATAAGCAATAAATACTAATTAATTGTTTGTTTCTGGTCACCAGTCAATCGGGGAACTTCTATCAGAGAAAAAGCAATAAATACAAATTAATTGTTTGTTTCTAGTTACAAGTTAATCAGCGAACTTCTATCACAGTATCAGAGAATAAGCAATAAATACAAATTAATTGTTTGTTTCTGGTCAATCGGCAAACTTCTATCAGAGAATAAGCAATAAATACAAATTAATTGTTTGTTTCTGGTTACCAGTCAATCAGCAAACTTCTCCCAGAGAATAAGCAATAGATACAAATTAATTGTTTGTTTCGTTACCAGGCAATCGGTGAACTTCTATCAGAGAATAAGCAATAAATACTAATTAATTGTTTGTTTGTGGTTACCAGTCAATCGACGAATTTCTATCAGAGAATAAGCAATAAATACAAATTAATTGTTTGTTTCTGGTTACCAGTCAATTGGCAAACTTCTATCAGCGAATAAGCAATAGATACAAATTAATTGTTTGTTTCTAGTTAACAGTTAATCAGCAAACTTCTATCACAGTATCAGAGAATAAGCAGTAGATACAAATTAATTCGTTGTTTCTAGTTAACAGTTAATCCGCGAACTTCTATCAAAGATAAACAATAAATACAGATTAATTCCATTTACGAGCCAATTGGCAACCTTCTCTCAAAGATAAGCAAAGAATATGAAACAATTGTTTGTTTTAGGTTTAGAGCCACTCGGCGAACTTCTATCAATGCTAAGCAATAATGTGAACTAATTGTTCATTTCTGGTGACATATCAATAAGCGAACTTCTAGTAAATAGTGTAGTGGTCTGCACTGACCTCTCAGGCAAGTAACCACATAGACAGGTAGGCGTGGGAAGTGTGTTGATATCAGGGAGCCTAGGTGGTGTAATGGTTAGCACACTGGCCCGGAATGCAAAGAGATGTGGGTTCGAGTCCCGCTCTAGGCGCAATATTTCCCATTTTCATCACCCCCACGACACTGGTTGCCGTGATCAGGATCCTGTACAAGCTTTGCGCTGTATGGTTGTTGAACCTACCCTGTGTACGTATGTGTTAGTGCATTGCCTGTATGTATGTAATTGTAAGCATTACAAGACTTACAATTCCAGGGGGACGAGTGTAGTGGTCTGCACTGACCTCTCAGGCAAGTAACCACATAGACAGGTAGGCGTGGGGAGTGTGTTGATATCAGGGAGCCTAGGTGGTGTAATGGTTAGCACACTGGCCCGGAATGCAAAGAGATGTGGGTTCGAGTCCCGCTCTAGGCGCAATATTTCCCATTTTCATCACCCCCACGACAATATTAAGCAATAAATACCCCCGCCCCACACACACATTCTGCGTACCCTCAAATTATTTTCTTGCGGAAACCCTGACGTGCACTAGGATGAGATGTGAACGCGGTTAGACTGAATGTTAACGGTTGCAGTCAACAGCATGAAACCCTGTATTAACCAAAGGAATTAGGCAACTCCCACATGCTGCCCTACTAACCTATTAAAACTGGACCAGTTCACTCAACTCGATCAATCATCAATCAATAGTTCCGTCCTCTAGTCGAGGGTTGGATGCAATGGTTCTCCACTTGTCCCGATGGTGTGCTGTTCTGATAGACTGAATATTTCAAGCCTGTTCACTGTGAAATATTTGTAAACCATGATGTTCTTGGTATCCCTCTCCCTCTGCTGCCATTCACCTTCCCTTCCAACAATGTATGGTATATTGAACTCTGATGAATGATGTGGCCAAAATAAATAAGTTTCTTTGTCTGTGTAGTGGCAAACAAGCATTTCTCATTTAAAATCTTTCTGAGAACTTCTTTGTTGGTGATCTTCTTTGTCCATGATATTTTCATCATCCAGCTATATACAGGGATGAAAGTGGTCTACAGCAAAAAAAACCACCAGAAAGCAAACCCAAGATTCTCCGAATTTCCGTGAAAATGTGGATTCCCCCCCGCCTGCCCCCCACGATAGGATTAGCACTGTCAGGGAATCGTGGACAAATGCCGGAAGTCAGGTTTCAACTATATCCTTGTGCCTATATTATCGCCCATACCTAACCCACTCTTGTTTGGGTTTTATGTTCTAGCAACATCTAAGGTCATATAAGAATGGGATTCAAACTACCCAATATATATATATACATCCTGATTCTTTCGAATCGTTGGTATTTTGTTTTTAACATTAATCGGTAAATATAAAAAATCACAGAGATCCATGAAATCTCAGAGATCTTTCATCCTGTATATAAAGGAAGGGTTGGGGGAGTGGTGGAAGCATACTGGATTGTCACCAGCAGTTTTCTTTTTGTACGTCTCTTTTTCAAGCATTTACCAAAGCAGTACATTCCCGCCAAACAAGGTTGTTTGTTTTGTTTGTTGTTTTACGTCCTAGCAACATCTAAGGTCATATCAGGACGGGGCCAAACAAGGTGTGTGCACGAGGGGGGGGGGAAGAGTGCACACAGGGGACTGGCGCCCCCTGGCTGGTAAGACGCGTACTACCAGATCGAGGCAAGAAGCTCAGGTGGCGCCGCCTCGCGAGCATTGAATGTACCAACTGCTAGCAGGACGTTGATTCTGGCTTGTCACAGTCCCAGAATCCTCCACAGGTCATCAAGTACACCTTTGAATAATAACGGCTGCAAGGATACACTAATGCAGGTAGTGTCCTGCTGTTGGAATGCATTAATGCAGGTAGTGTCCTGCTGTCAGGATGCACTAATGCAGGTAGGGTCCTGCTGTTGGAATGCATTAATGCAGGTAGTATCCTGTTGTCAGGATGCACTAATGCAGGTGGGTTCCTGCTGTTGAAATGCATTAATGCAGGTAGTATCCTGTTGTCAGGATGCACTAATGCAGGTGGGGTCCTGCTGTTGGAATGCACTAATGCAGGTGGGGTCCTGCTGTCAGGATGCACTAATGCAGGTGCACATGGGGTCCTGCTGTTGGAATGCATTAATGCAGGTAGTGTCCTGCTGTTGGAATGCACTAATGCAGGTGGTGTCCTGCTGCGGGGATGCATTAAATGTAGGTGGCGTCATCAAATGTATGCACAGCATATATAATGACAGCGAATCAGCCTGCATCTAATGATCAATGACCCTGCCAGCATTCAGGATATGACGGTTGGGTCTCTGGCATTGAATTATATTCAATGTCTAACATATGCACTTCCATAGTTCTAAAGTTCTAATCATGCAATAAATTTGCGTCTGACCAGCGTTATTAGTATGATTCACACAATATTCGCGTGAAGGTATTTGCCCCCTGTCAGTTTGTAATATAAATTGCGTGTCCACCTTGGAATCTGACACCCACGACCAATCATACGAGTGGAGAGGTATAGAGGAAGAGGTAGAGATTGCGCCGTCGCAGCGCCGCTTCCAGAAGCGGCCAATCACGGAACTAACAAGGCAGCATAAACACTGTGGCCGCAATCGATTAACACGACCCAGGCGACTCGGGTCACATGAGTCGTCAGAATTTCAAATAGAACACCGCGAGTGGAATCGACAAATACATGTGCCGTGTACAAAACAACCCGACCCGAGTAAGCCACCTCTCGGCTGGGGTGGCTAGGAGCGATGACGTCACATTTGCGCTGCTACCATCCTGCAGGATAACAGCCACCGGTACCAGTCATACATGTTTTTTTTGGGTAACAACATAGATTAATTAAATGGAAATATAACTAAACTATGCCACCATAAAACAATTTAAATCCTATTTTGCTGTAGTTATATCAGTTAAAAAAAAAAGGTTTTGGATTTAGCCACCATTTTTTCCACCCCGAGCATGGAGAAGTCTATTCGATTATTCGACCCGAGTCTGTAGGATGTGCGCATGTGCCAAAAAAGTGGCTCGGGTGACCCGAGTTGATTAATCGATTACACCCTAGTGGCAAACTAAACCATAGAATATAAATGAAAGGCGGGTTTCTTCCTCTGATCAGGTAGTGACCATAAACCGAAATGTAAACGAGTAAATGCGACTTGATAGTTCCGGTTTAAATATATATATATATTTATATACTTACATATATTATTATATTGCTCATGTGCTACATATACACAGTAAAACCTCTCTAAATCGAATGACCTTGGGACCGACCTTAAGTGGTCGATTTAGGGAGGTGGTCGGTTTAGAGAGTTAGAATAACCTTACAATGGTATTGTAGGAACCCAAATAAGGCGATCGATATAGGGGAGTGATGGATCTGTGGTGGGGTCGGTATAGAGGTTTTACTGTATGTATATATATATATATCATGACTACATACACATATATATATACTTATAAGTTATAGATATTTGTATATATACACGTATATATACATGCTTTATGTATATATATGTAGTCATGATATATTGATATACATAGCACATGACCCATATATGAAAATTGTAAGTATAATAATTAAATATGTGTATAACCAAATATATATATATATATATAAATTGGAAGTATCAAGTGGCACAGATACTTGAAATACAGTGAAATCCCGTTAATGCGATCGTTGGGATCCATACAATGCCATTGCGAAAACAGCAGGGTTGCGTTAATTCAGGGCTTAGTTTACTGAATTACCTTTGAATTGAGGAATTCTGGGTCCAATGAAGCATCGCGTTATATCCGAAATTCATGTTAAATCAGGGTGCGTTAGAAGAGGGTTTCACTGTATATGTAAAGTATGTTTATTTAGGTGTATATATACCATTACATATATGTATATATATATCTATGTGTGCAGCAATGATATATACATATATATATATGCATATATATATTCATGACGCGGGCCCCAGAGTGAATAACCCCGTCATAGCTCGTCCTTGTCGGCATGCTGCGCGGACACAGGCTGGGCGAACTTCGCATCCTTGTCTATCTTGATCTCAAAGTTCTTGTATTCGTCCGTGTCCTGAAAGTAGAGGTTCGTTGGTGAAGTAAAGCTAGTTTTATTTAATGACACCTCTAGAGCGCATTGATTTTTTATCATCGGCTATTGGACGTCAAACATATGGTCATTCTGACATATTTCTTTGCAGGAAACCCACTGCTGCCACATAGGCCACTCTTTCCGATAAGCAGCAAGAGGTCTTTTACATGCACTTTCCCACAGGCAGGACAGCACATACCACAGCCTTTGATGAACCAGTTGTGGACCACTGGTCGGAACGGAAAATAGCCCAAACTGCAAATGGGTCCACTGAGCAGGATCGATCGGATGACCGACACCTTCACAGATGGACACTCTACCGCCCGAGCTACGTCCCGCTCCTGGTTGGTTAGTTGGTTTTTGGAGTTTTATGTTCTGGCAACATCTAAGGTCATATCAGGACATGTAGCGACTTGTGACAGTGCACGCTCATATACTGCATTATTATTATTAAGTATTTGTTGCTGCATAGAAGGCAAAACTAATCCTATTTAATAGACCCTGTTACTACTGAAGCCGAGGCTATGGTGTCAGAATTTTGACAAGCATGACAAAATTAATTTGGCATCTTTTCACTTCAAATAAATCCAAAGTTCCCCATTGAAAATAAAAGTTACCTCAAGTTTGTTTGTTTTTGTTTTACATCCTAGCAACATCTAAGGTCATATCAGGACGGGTACCTACTTGTGACAGTGCACACTCATGGCAACTTTATAGTGCTGTCCCACTGGGAAATCAGACCGCCAGCACCATGACGCGATATCCCACTCAGTCGCATTATCCTGACACCGAGCCAACCAGTCCTTGCCCTATCCTAATAATGCTGAGCGCCTGGCTAGGAAGTGACAAGTATCTATTTTGTAAGTCATTGGTTTGACTCAACTGGGAATCGAACTCCCGACCTTCTGTATGAGAGACCTGCGCTCTACCTGAATGTAGAGTAATAACTACATTAATAAGGCTGGGTGTTTGGAGGGTTAACCCGGTGTGGCGGTTTCAGCCGTGCGCCAGTTTCAGCCGTGCGCATAGACTCAAACTGAAGGCATTGTCAATGGTCGCGAGCAATCTTCATACAGAAAATACCTGGCAACATGTAAAGTCTTTTGGCGCTCGGCATTACTAGGATATGGCATGGACTGGTTAGCTCAGTATCGGGATAATGTTACTGAGTGGGATATTGATGTTGCTTGGACGTAAAATCCCCACAACCAACCAACCATCTAAAATCTTACCGACTTGTGACAGTGACTTGACTTGACTTCTGGGGTGTTTGTAACCTTATGACGGTTACCGGCTGCAGAACTGCAGCATTATAGAGAGGCACCGATAAATCGGCCCAATCTTAGGTTGAAAGATAATCTTCTGGTGGGATGGTTGTAGAAGATGGGGGATGTCTTTACAATGATTAAACGATGAGTCATTGGGGCGGTCCAGAAAGTGATAGTGTGCGCTCATGACAGCTTTATACTGCTGCCCCACTGCGTGCTGGCACCATGACCCGATATCCTGCTCAGTCAGATTACACTGAAACTGAGCTAACCAGTCATTGCCCTTTCCTGGTAATGCCAAGAGTTAGGCTAGGTAGTGATAAGTATAAACCTTTAGGTCATTGGTTCGACTTGGTCGGTGTTGCCGTTTCCGCGGTACGCCAGTTTGCGAGGGACACATCGCTTCTGCGCATGCGTCAAAATCGAACAGCATCGTCACTAACCTTATAAATTTAATATAATGTTTTTGGTAAAGATGTTTTCTGTATGTGTACCAAGCAATTTGTTTCTAGGTGGCGTGGTTTTAGAGATATTTCACTTTTTCTGTATTTTCTGTATTTTGCTCACGACCTTTGACAATGCCTTGAGTTTGACAGTACGCACAGTGAAAAACATTAGTTCTATTCAAAATTAATAGAAATCAAGAACCCTAACCGTATAAATTTAATATAATCTGTTTGTTGAATATGTTTTCTGTATGTGTGCCAAGCGGTTTGTTTCTAGGTGGTGAAATTTGAGAGATATTTGACTTTTTCTGTATGAAGATTTGTTCACCGCCTTTGACAATGCATTTGAATGTATGTAGACCTCGCAAACTGGCGTACCGCGGAAACTGCAACACCGGGTTTCGAATTCATGACCTTCCACACTGGAAGCCTGTGCTCTACTGACTCGGCCACCGCGTCTAGTCTGCATATATATATGCTATATATACATTACTATATATGCATTGATAGATGCAACATTCTTTTAAAAGAAAAGCATTTCTTCTGCACACGTAGGCCGACTTTAAAGTTGCATAGTCTGATGGTTTTGAGTTTGTGGCATTTTCTGAGATAAATATATTAGGCTGATCGTTATAATCAACCTTACTTTAGCTTGAAGTAACTTTCATCTGAAATGGCTAGCCTATGAGATATTTGAAGTGCAATCATGCAAAATTAATTGGGGCAAGCATGCCAAAACTCTGACACTATAGCTTTCTGCAGTGACATGTTCTATTCAATTAGCTCACTATTCCCTTCTGTGAGGTGATAAATGTTTAATAAGTTCATTGGTATCTAAGTTAGATGTGTAGACTAAAATCTAGATAGTTGCTTTGGTTTTGAAAATCTGATGTTTTCATCAGACTATGCAGCTTTAATTAATAATACACAAAAGCTTGTTTCATTTAATGGGTATTGGATGTCAAACATATGGTCATTCTGATATATTTCTTTGGGAGAAACCCACTGCTACAACATAGGCTATCTTTCTGATAAGCAGCAAGGGGTATTTTATATGCACTTTCCAACAGACAGGACAGCAGTTGAACCAGTTGTGGACGACCGGTTGGAACGGAAAATAGCCCAAACTGCAAACGGGTTCACTGAACAGGATCGATCGGATGACCTACACCTTTACAGGTGGATTAATAATCCACATCAAAGACACTATAATACTAAGACGGCTCACTCCCTATCTCTCCCAAGGTAATGTAAATTTCGCAGTGCCACCTTGTGGTGGGTTTGATCAGCCCAGCTGCTGGTTGGTGTTTCACATGTAAACACATACAATTATATTATACATGAGATAGGTAAGTATAAATACACATCAATATGAAATTTCTATGAACAAATACACATAATCATCAGCATCATCATCAGCAATGCCATCATCACACATCTTTCACCTTCATATATACATTTATACATATAATATAGCACCTGTTTAACCAAGAGAACAGCCAGCACACCAAGTGGTGGGTTTGATCATTTTGATTATACAGTACAGGCTGAGTGAGCCGTCTTAGTATTATAGGGTCTTTGTACACATGCACAGGTGCACATGCACCTACCCACACACACGAGCACACATACACACTCACACATACAGACACGCCTTGACACATTTTCCACTGTGTATAGCAGTCAATTAATAATAGCCCCTATTTATGCTAGATAAAATATTCACCCGTACTTCCAGTACAGGGGTGAAAACCAACCGATTAGAAAAACTGGAGAAGAATTTCGATATGCTGGGGAAATGAACTGAGCTGGTAAATTCTTAATTTAAGAAGCAAAATAAATTTTTTCACATAAATCTTCATATTAACCCGCTACTTCTGATTTGGAAAATATTAAAAAAACATGTAGTTTAAGGAACTTTAAAAATAAAACCGACGGCATTTTATCGCCACCATCTTGTCTTTTTGCATTCTCTCTCATTTCACAAACTCTGCACCGATATATGTAGCCATTTGATCCTGAAACCAGAGTTTCTACTTCCTGTTCCATACTAAAGCTATTTTGCCAGTGTTTAGACTACGTTATGGTTCACCCCTGTACTGTAAGTATGGGGAGACTCTTTTATCTATATTTATGCATGACCTGTTCGAATTCAAAATGAGGCTCCGACAGCCTTTGCAACACAAATGCATTATGTAATGCCCATAAATGAATTAGTGACTACATATGGATTGTGTGGGAAGTATGGGGGGGGGGGGTACTTGCAAAAAGTGTGTCTTTCAACAATAATAATAGTAATAAATATACGATATTCTTCTCATGAGGTAGATCTATATCCTCTTGCAAAATGATTACCAGGAAAAATGTCTAGTTTTATGATAGGTTGGCATAACTAAATTAGATAATGCATAATCTACAACATAAAATCAATCGAGTAATGGTTATTTTACAAAGTCAATCATTACATAAATCACCATTTTATAATCACTGGAGAAATGTGCTATAATATCAACCTATTAGGTTCTAATGTAAAGATAAATGTATGTATGTATGTATGTATGTATATATATATATATATAGATATATATAGATTAGTTAGACGAATCTTACCTGGGTATAGATGATGGATAACTATTGTTTTACCGAGGTAGGAGCCTCGGGTAGACGTGGGCGAGGGAGAAGGAAGCACATCCGGCTCCAGCAATCTTTACCTACTAATTCAGGATAAAAATGATTTAAAAAAACCAAAAAACTATGGTCATGTGACCTGATGCGCGAAAAGGAGGAAAGCAAGACAGGGGTGGAAAAAGAGACGTTTATTGAGCGCCTCAGGAAATACAGAGGACAGGGTAGATACAATGGTACAAAAGGTAAGCGGCTCATGAGGAGCAATGCAATAGGACATGTAAACAGGGGCTCATAAGGAGCAATGCAATAATGAGGATAAAGGGCTCATAAGGAGCTGGTAAGAGAGTCAGTGTGGGGCTAGATGGGTAACAGGGAAGAGAAGTAAATAAAGAACAAGGATAAAATGATGATGAGCGGAGTAACTAAGGAGCAGAGTTCAAAAGTCAGTGGAGTGAGGGGGTGCCGAGGAGACCTCCACCAGAAGGAAGAGAAAGAAGAGAAAAGAAGAGAGATGGGTGGGTGGGTGGAGAAAAAGGGGGAAGTCTGGAAGGCGGCAGGAGGGCGAGTGCCTGAGGGAGGCCGGAGGCGGCCTTATAAGGGAAGGGAGGAGGGCGACAGCAGGTGAGGTGTGAAGGCTGCCGGCCCGGGGGAGGGGGGGGGGAAAGGTGGCGAGCAGCGGGCGTCGGGTGAGGCGCGAATGCTGCGCGGCAGAGGGCGGGGGAGGGAGCGAGTCGCGGCGGCGTCGGGCGAGGTGTCAAGCTGCGCGACAGCCGGGGCGGGGGAGGGTCTCCTCCTTTCCTCGCATCAAACGTAATGCTACGCATTACGACCGATGCGCGAAAAGGAGGAAAGCAAGACAGGGGTGGAAAAAGAGACGTTTATTGAGCGCCTCAGGAAATACAGAGGACAGGGTAGATACAATGGTACAAAAGGTAAGCGGCTCATGAGGAGCAATGCAATAGGACATGTAAACAGGGGCTCATAAGGAGCAATGCAATAATGAGGATAAAGGGCTCATAAGGAGCTGGTAAGAGAGTCAGTGTGGGGCTAGATGGGTAACAGGGAAGAGAAGTAAATAAAGAACAAGGATAAAATGATGATGAGCGGTGTAACTAAGGAGCAGAGTTCAAAAGTCAGTGGAGTGAGGGGGTGCCGAGGAGCCCTCCACCAAAAGTAGGAGAGGGCTTGAGGCGCGCCTGAGGTGATGATCCGAGGCGGGGGTCCGGAGGTGGAGGTCTGGGCGGAGAAAGCTGGCGGCGCGCCCGAGGCGGAGCAGGTGGGGCGGGCCGGCCGAGCGGTGGGCCGTGTCGGGGGTCAGGCTCCCTCTCGGGGCGGGGAGTGTCGGGGGCCTGCATCGACAGGGAGCGGGCGGCCAAAAAAGGGAAGGCCCGCTCCTTGGCGGGATCCGGTGAGGAGGTCCGACCAGGGTCGATCAGGGGGGCAGCGAACTCTTCGGGGCTGGATGGGGTGGTGGTCGGGGTCTGGGCGGAGTTGAAGGCGGTGTCGTGAGGATCGGTGGCAGAGGGTTCCTCCTGAGGCTGGGCTGGGATGCGGTCCGAGGTGTGATGCCCGAGGTGATGATCCTCGGCTGGGGCTTGGCGGCGCTGCGTTCGATGGTCACTGGGAGGTTGTCGGCTGGGCTTGCGGGGCTGTCGGCAGTGGTGGGGGTGAGGGGGTGCCGACCGGGGGGAGGCCGGCGGATCAAAAATCCGCCGAGGTGGCGGGGGTCTGGCGCTCACGGGTCTGCTTCGTGATGCAGTCGGCCTCGCTGTGCATGGTGAAGAGGTGCCTCACATTGGCGCAGTATGCGCAGACGTGACGGCGCGTGTCCCCCGCCTCACCGTGGGCCTCCCCGAGGCGGGCCCGATCGCACGAGGCGGGGGCGCGGTTCCAGGCCGGGCAGGGGGCGCCGTGGGTCTCCCTGTCGTAGGTGGCGCGGGCATCAGCCTGGGGTCGGGGGAGGTGGGCGCCTCGGTGGAGATGGTCGGGTAGGCGGGCCGGGGCGGCGGTGGCTTGCTCCTCGGGCATGGCCAGGCAGTCTAGCCTCATGAGGTTGAGGGCCACCGGGTCATGCCACCCCTGGGGGAGGGTTCCGTCCGCGATCGCTGTAAACACGGTCTCGGAGTACCGGCGGACGGTTGCCCAGGGGTAGATCAGGTTGTCCCGGCAGACTGTGAGGTGGTGGTGGTGGAGTCCCTGGGCGGAGTGGGCGGGGAAGTCTGGGTGGTCGATGAGGGTGAGGAGGGCGAGGGCGTATTCGTCCTTCGTCGCCTTCCCCCTCTTCACCGGCTTCCTCTCGGGCCCTCGCTTCACGAGGTCGGAGGGGAAGATGAAGTTGGCCGGGATCCCTTGGCGCCTGGTGGAGTGCCGCGCCTCGGCGGATGCCAGGATGTCCCGGACGGCGTCGGCCGCGGAGGCCGGGGTGTGTCGGGTCCGCTCCTCTTGGTAGAGCGGCGAGGTGACGGGGGAGGCTTGGGAGAGGTGGCGGTACCTCTCGTACTCCGGGTGCGCGGCCCCCGGCGGGGGCGCCTGAGGTGGCGGCCGGGGCCGGGCCGTGGTGCTGGCGGGCGCCCGAGGTGTCGGCGGGGCCTCCCCGGTGCCCAGGGAGTCGATCCGGGCGTGGAGGTCGGCGGCCGCCTGGCGTTGCTCCAGCTGGATGCGCTGGAGAGCCTCCAGGACTAGGGCGATCTCGGCGCCCGAGGCGGGGCCCGAGGTCGCCGCGGGAGATGCCGAGGCGGTGGCCGGCGACTCGTCCCTCCTGGGAGTTGGAGAGGGCCCCGGGGTGCGGGGGGCGGCCCGGGAGCCCTTTCGTCCACGTCCCTTCCCTTGAGGCATGCTGCAGCTGTGGGGCAGAGGTCCGAGGTGGAGAGCCAAATGTAGAAAAAGGGGGAAGTCTGGAAGGCGGCAGGAGGGCGAGTGCCTGAGGGAGGCCAGAGGCGGCCTTATAAGGGAAGGGAGGAGGGCGACAGCAGGTGAGGTGTGAAGGCTGCCGGCCCGGGGGAGGGGGGGGGGGGGGGGGGGGGGGAAAGGTGGCGAGCAGCGGGCGTCGGGTGAGGCGCGAATGCTGCGCGGCAGAGGGCGGGGGTGGGAGCGAGTCGCGGCGGCGTCGGGCGAGGTGTCAAGCTGCGCGACAGCCGGGGCGGGGGAGGGTCTCCTCCTTTCCTCGCATCAAACGTAATGCTACGCATTACGACCAATCTTGGTACAAGTGATTGAGTAGACCTGGCAGGGCGTGGTGGGTGGGCCCTCGCCCACGTCTAACCGAGGCTCCTACCTCGGTAAAACAATAGTTATCCATCATCTATACCCAGGTAAGATTCGTCTAACTAATCTATTTTACCTCGGTATACCACCTCTGGCTAGCCGCAGGCTAGGGAGACCTTTACGTAATATCATTTTTATCCTGATATTCCTGTTAGTTACTATTCTATTATCAAGTCTTATTTAAGTATGTTTGTACAATTGTTATGACAAAAAAGCGAAAAAGTGCACTTTGTCTCACCTGTGTCTTTTAGTTGGTGAGTAGCCTCTGTGCGATAGGTTGAGGCTTCTCTAGTCGCTTGTGATAATGTTTTGCAAACGATCTAGCAGTTTTCCATCCTGCATGAGCCAGGATCCGTTTCACGGAAATGCCAAGTAATCTGGCCTTAGATACCATTGCACCACGTGTAGAGTGCGATGAATATCTGTTTGTGTTTACTCCTGAAAGTTTTAACACAGTCATGGTCCATCTGGCGAGGGTGTCCCTCGAAATGCCCTTGTGTGGCTTAATAAAGCTCACCAAAAGCTGCCATGAGTTGCGTATTGTTCGTGTCTTGGATATATATGTCCGTATTGCGGAGACTACACATAACTTGCGATCCTCTGTGAAACTAGTGACACTTATTGTCGACAGGGGATCACCTAAACGATTTGATTTCAACAAAGTTGTTAGATCAAACGTTGCTTCCTTGCTATCGATTTCAAGACCATTGAGCGACAGGGCGACTATAGTTTGGCCCCTGTGTCCTGTAACGAGCAGAAGGAGCAAAGCTACTTTGAAGCCTAAAAGCTTAACGTCCAGGAACTTATTCTCTGGCCAGTCCTTGAAGAGTTTAAACACAAGAGAAACATCCCAAAACCTATTAAATTTGGGTTTGGGAGGGTTCCTCTGATAAATTGATCGTATGATCCAGCAAATAACATGATGTTTTCCCATTGTTTCGCCATTAATCCTAGGTAGGATTATTGAGAGCGCACATCTGGCTGCATTGATAGCGCCACACCCTAAACCTTCGTCTTCCAAAAAACGTAGGAAACGTCCTACCTGGGATATTGTTGGGTTCATAGGCTTAACTTTCTTAAGAAAGCAATAAATACCCCATTTCTTTAAATACGTGGTATACATTTTTACAGTTCCCTTCCTCCAGGCGTGAGAGACCAAACGTTGTTGTGTAATCTTATCCAAGCCGAATTGTTCCAAATATTTATTTAAAAAAGGAATGCTACCAAAGGAGTCGTCGACACGTTTCCGTGGCGCGCTAACAGTCCCTGATGTTTCAGATTTCCTCGGTATCTTGGGAAGCGTAGCATGCTTTTGGCCGTCGCGACTAGTCTCGCTAGCCAGGGTTGAGTGTCCCATTCGGGCGTGTGTTTTCTCCATTAGTATCTTTCGGGCGACTTTGCTAATAATGGTAAAAGGGGGGAAAATGTAAAAGAAATGATTTTGCCAAGTTAGCGAGAAGGCATCTATGTGCCAAGCATTTGGTTCTGGGTGCCACGAAACATATTTCTCCAGTTTAAAGTTATTACGTGAAGCAAATAAATCTATATCCGGCCAGCCCCATAATTTACAGATTTGTTTGAAAATTGATGGGTTTAGTGACCACTCTAAGTGGTCATGGAAATGGCGACTCATCTTATCGGCAAGGCAATTCTGCGTTCCGGGTATGTGTGTTATTGTTAACCAGTCGTCAAACTTTAGCGCCCAATTCCAAATGAGTAGTGCCAACTCGTTACACTTAATAGATTTTGTACCTCCCATATTTCTGACATAAGCCATGGCTGTGGTGTTATCCGTAAGGATACAAACATTATTTTTGGGTACTTTAACAAGGCTGGTTAAACCTAAGTAAATGGCTCGTAATTCTAAAACATTAATATGTTCAGAAATTTCCGATTCTAGCCATCGTCCCCCCGTTGCTACATCATTGCGATGTGCCCCCCAACCTTGGAGTGACGCGTCAGTCGTAACTGTAGTATTGGGCTCACCCATTCGAATGGGATTGGGGGAGTTATCAAAGTGACTTAGCCACCAAAAAATGTCGGCTAGTCCACTTTCAGAGATAAACATTGTCTTTTCAAAGTTACCCTTGGCGCAGGCCAAAGCTAGATTTTTATCGATTTCCAGGGACTTAATGTGTGCGGCCCCATATAGAATAGCAGGGCTGTATGAAATCATTATACCGATTAAGACTGCGACCTGTTTTATCTTTGGCCTAGAAATGTCTAACAGCTGTATCGCTGTGTCCCGCAGCTTATCTTTCTTTTGTTGTGTAAGTGACACGGTCATGGCCGTCGTGTTCAAAATGAAGCCTAGACACTTAAGCTGCTTAGTAGGAGAAAACACAGATTTCTTAGCATGGATGAAGAAACCCAAGTTTGAGAACAGTTGACATAAATCTTGAACGGCGAGCTCGCATTGTTCGAAAGATTGTCGCATAATGAAAGAATCATCAATGTATGGAAACATACAATGACCCAGTTTAGCCATGTGTGAAAAAACTGGTTTCAACAACTTAGTAAAAAGTCGTGGCGCACACGCCAAACCATTAGGTACGCAGGTAAATTCAAAAAGCTGGTCATTCCAAACAAACCGTAAATATTTTCGAAACCCCTCTTGATTAGGGACGGTATAGTAAGCATCTCTTAAATCAACACTCGCTAGCCAACACTCTGGGGTGATCAGATCACGAGCTGTTTCTAAAGAAAACATTTTGAAATGTTGGTATTCAATGATTTCATTCAATTTAGTTAAGTCTAAAATCATGCGAACAGACCCATCTGGTTTAGGAATGGAGAAAATATTGGAAATGAATTCACCTTTAGTATGTTGTAGTCGTTTGACAATGCCTTTGGCTTCAAAAACCCCAACCTGTTCATTTAGTTGGAATTTTTCGTGTGAATTGAACTTATATGGAAAAGGTGCTCTTTTCTGTACAGGGAATTCTGTGAAAGGAATAGCAATGCCTCTAACAATACTAAGAACCTCTGGGTTAGTGGTTAATTGGTGCCATTGTTCTAAACAATTAACAATGTTGCCCGCTTGAAAAAGGCTTACGTCAGTTTGAGTTTCCTCTGTGACCATGTCAGGGCCAGGCTGCTGAAAAGTTTGTGTGGCGTTCTCTACTTGTTCCCTGGTTTGGGGAACTGCGGCTTGGGGACAAAGTCCCGTTTGTAACCGCGGTTGTCGTTCCAGTTTGAGGATTGTCTGTCGCCTCGACCTCTTCCCCTCTGGCTGAATGCGAAGGATGGGCCTCCCCTGAACGGCCTTCCTCCGCGGCGGAAGCGAAAATCCGTGCGGCTGCGGCGGAACCCGAGTGGGTTTTGTGATTTACGGCCCTTGAGTTCCGTGTTCTTAGCACTCTTAGTGTCCACCTCTACCTGCTTGTACAAATAAGCAAGCTGACCCCCAAACATCTTGGACTTGTCCAGAGGTTTGCCTTTGATGGGGGTAGGTCCGGAATAGACGGTGTATTCCTTGCCGTCATGGTCCGTCATCTTCTTTGACCGGGCGACCTCTTTGCCCGCGTCGGTGGTGACGGATTTAAAGACATTTTCGAAGCGGCGATGTGTCATATAGTTGCTCGCTGCAGCGAGCAAGGCAATGCCCCTATCCATTACCCGAGCTAAGGACGAGAACTTATTCTCGGTCTGCATGCGGTTAGCAATGGGGATAATAGAAGTCAAGGAGCCCAAAACTGCCTTATGAATTACAGAAAGGGCAGTTTCATAGCGGCGACGTTCGTCGGACAGATGGATGCCAGCATCCATCTCCTTACACACCGTAGCGGGAATACCTTTGACGCCGGAAATCTGTTTCGTCAATTTATTAATGACCTCAACTGGTTTGAACGTTGTAAAGTGGCCATTGACGGTATTCCTCATCATGGTTGTGGTACGCACCTTCTTCGCCTTTTTCTTGACAATCTTCTTGCCAACCGTAGCGCCTATTTTGGCGTACACTCCCGCGCGTTCCGCATCGGAATCTGATTCCGTGGAAGAGGAGTCGTTTGACGAGTCCGAGGACGAGTCTTTCTTTTTCTTTTTCTTTGACTTCTTAGGGCGTTTATCGTTCGAGGCTTTGGTGAACTCGTCACCTGAGCTGCTCACAGTGCGGCGTTTCTTGCCGCGCGCTTTCGGTTTCGGAACCTCGGGGGCCGACACCGTGTCCTCCTCGTCATCCGAAAAGTCCTCCCAATCCTCATCAGGGATTTGGGGAGGGCCCGCAAAGGAAAGAGCCTGGAATTGGCGCATCTTGTCCTCCATCATGGCTGCCATCTTAGCCTCCCAATCACTTGGTTGAGGTGGCTGGTCACTGTCCCGGTCGGAAACCTGTGCCCCGGGCTGTGGAGACGGCGGAGCCGTAGGCGCTGGTGACGAATCGTAATCCGTAGGGGCAATGCCCTCTGCTGCCGCAGGCTGCTTATTCCGCTGAGTGGCCATCGGTTCCTGTAACGACAAAGGTGTTACTTAACCGGAATCATCTCAACGACACAAAGTGTAACCAGTAAACTGGGTTGAGGTATATGGTACAGAATAGCGTGTATTACAACGTTTCAGTACAGGCGTGAAGCTAAGTTTTGCCGTAGGGTTATGGTAACGAAACCAACCAAACGGGGGGTATCGATCCAAAGATCGCCCACACTCTCTGTTCCGTACACTTCTCCCACCCGCGGCTACGACGCCAGCAAGTTGGAGAAAATATTACGAAACTCGGAGGTTCGCCTTAAAACCGGTCTGGGGTGTTTATTTTGTATTACTTACTTTGTGATTAAGTAGAGTTAGTAGATAAATCCTGTTGGAGCAACTCACAAACGTCCTCCCGTTGTGAGTCACTTATGCTAATTGCTGGACCCGGATGTGCTTCCTTCTCCCTAGCCTGCGGCTAGCCAGAGGCGGTATACCGAGGTAAAAAATATATATATATATATATAGCATAGTTATAAAAATATTACCTCGTACACATAATGAATAAATGGCATTTTCCCGAGGTACTTGCCTCGGATAGTCGTGGGTTAAGGAGAAGGAAGCACATCTGGGTCCAGCAATCTTTTACATACTTTATAGGATAATGTTTGTTTGTTTGTTGTTGTTTTATGTCCTAGCAACATCTAAGGTCATATCAGGATGGGTACCGACTTGTGACAGTACTCATGGCAATTTTATAGTGCTGCCCCACTGGGAAATCAGGCCACCGGCACCGTGACCCAATATCCCACTCAGTCACATTATCCTGACACTCAGGTAACCAGTCCTTGCCCTATCCTAATAATGCTGAGCACCAGGCTAGGAAGCGACAAGTATCAATTTTTAAGTCATTGTTTTGACTCGACCGGGAACCAAACTTGCGAACTTCCGCACGCAAGGCCTGTGCTCTTCCCATTCGGTCACCGCACCCGGTATTTTATAGGATAAAAAATTATTTTAACTCTAGATGGATAGTTATTGTGTTTTCGTTTTGGTTCCAGCGAAATGTGATAGTCGTGGTAGGGTAGGGTGGGCGGGCCCTGACCCACGACTATCCGAGGCTAGTACCTCGGGAAAACACCAGTTATTCATCATCTGTACCCAGGTAAGATTCGTATAACTATACTATTTTACCTCGGTACTACGCCTCTGGCTACTCATAGCCCAGGGAGACTTCTACGTAATCTCATTTTTTATCCCTTTATACTTTAATGTTGGAACAATACTATGTATATATATAAGTGCACAACTTTTAATTTTTTTCTCACCTGTCTTTAGTTGGTGAGTAGGAAAGTCACCAGGCTGCTTGGTTTTTCTAGTTGTTTGTTGTAATGTTTTGCAAACGATCTAGCAGTCTTCCACCCAGCGTGTGCAAGAATTCTCTTTAATGAGATTCCTAATTATCTTGCCTTGGAGATTATGGCTTCACACGTTGAGTGAGATGCATAGCGTCCAGTGTTGACTCCTGCCTGTTTAAGCACCATGATGGTCCATCTTGCGAGTGTGTCTCTCAAGATAGCTTTATGTGGTTTAATAAAGCTGATTAGTAGCTGACTTGAATTTCTAATTCCACGTGACTTGGATATATAAGTCCTAATATATCCGTTTATCTTCCGGAAATTATTTACATGTACTGTGGACAGTGGGCCCCTGTGCGATTCGATTTTAGCAATGTCTCTAAATCAAATGTTGTTTCATCCTTATCTATTTCTAGTCCATCCAGTGAGAGTGCCACAATCATTTGGCCTCTGTGTCCAGACATTAGCAGTAAAAGAACTGCCAACTTAAATCCTAGTTCCTTCATTGATAAATGCCATGACTTGAATAACTTGAATACTATCGACACATCCCAAAACCTATTATATTTCGGTTTGGGTGGGTTTCTTTCATATATCGATCTAATGAACCAGTGTACCAACTGATGTTTCCCAATCGTTTGTCCATCTATTCTTGGTAGAATAATCGATAACGCACATCTTGCTGCATTAATTGCACCATATCCTAATCCTTCATCTTCTAGAATTCTTAGAAATCTTAATACTTGGGCTATTGTAGGTTTTAATGGGTTGACTCCTTTGAGAAGGCAATGAAGTCCCCATTTCTTTAAATAACTTGTGTATAATTTCACCGTTCCTTTCCTCCAGGCATGTGAAATAAGTCTTTTTTTCGTTATTTTGTCTAAACAAAATTGTTCTAAATGTTTTCTTAAAAAAGGAATGCCCATTGGGGTATTGTCGACACGTCTCCATGGAGTGTAAGTGGTCCTTGATGTTGAAGGTTGTTCCTTTCTCTTGGGAATCTGATCAGTTCTTTTGCTACTGATGTTATTGCCGCTAGACATGGTTGTGTTTCCCATGCTGGTACTATCAGTACTGCGTGGGTGTGATCCATCTTGATCTTCCTGGCCACTCTGCTGATAATGCTGAATGGTGGAAATTTATAATAGAATTTATTATTCCAAATGAATGAGAATGCGTCTACTCTCCATGCTTCTGGCTCTGGATGCCAAGACACATATTTTGGTAACTTTTTGTTATTGCGTGATGCGGACAAATCAATATCTAGTTTGCCCCATTTGTGACAATTGTTGCTGAAAATATTCTGATTCAAAGACCATTCTAAATGGTCATGAAAATGTTGGCTTTTCTTGTCAACCAAATATTCTGACTGCCTGGAATATGCGCAACTGTTAGCCATATTTCATGTTTCTCTGCCCAATCCCAAATGAGTTTAGCCATATAGTTACATGGTTTGGAACGAGTGCCTCCCATATTACAGATATACGCCATAGCAGTTGTGTTATCTGTTAAAACTCTTACATGATTTTTATGGATGTGAATCAGACTAAGGAGTCCTAGATAAATGGCTCTAAGCTCTAATACATTGATATGAGCGGAGATTTCATCTTCCATCCAATGACCACCTGTTGCCCGTTGGTCTCTATGAGCCCCCCAGCCTTCTAATGAAGCATCTTTTGTAACTGTAGTGTTGTGCTGTCCCATCCTAATGGGGTTGGGTGAGCTGTTTATGTGTGAAAAGCCACCAGATTATATCGTTCTGGCCTTCTAGCGAGATTGTCATGGGCTGCTCAGTTTCCTTTTGTGCATGCCAACGCCAAGTTCTTATCTATCTCTAGAGATTTAATATGAGCCTTGCCATAAATCTTCAAGAAAAAACAAAAAAAATAGCTGGTGCATATGCTATCATTATTCCTAGCAATACTGCGACTTGTCGTATCTTTGGTTTGTTCAATTTTAGTAATTGATTTGCTGTTGTAAATTTATCAACTTTTTGTTCTGTTAATGAAATCGTTATTTCTGTGGTGTCAATAAAGAAACTTAGAAACTTTAACTTGTTTGTTGGTGTTAGTACTGATTTAGTTTCATGTATGTAGAATCCTAGTTTTGTAAACGTTCCACATAATTTGTCTACTGCTGTCTGGCATTGTTGTTGTGTTTGTGCGACAATAAATGACTCATCAATGTATGGAAACATATTATGTCCTTCCTTAGCCATCAGGGAAAAAAGTTGGTTTAAGTAACATAGTGAAAATGTGTGGACAGCAAGCCAGTCCATTCGGCATACAAGTTAACTTATAAAGTTTGCCGTTTCAACAAAATCTGAGATACTATCAGTCAAGTTTAGAAATGGGTATTGTAGTATGCATCTTTAAGATCAACGCTGGCTAGCCAGGCGCCTTGTGTAACTAAGTCTCTTGCTGTGGCTAACAAAAACATTTAAAAATGTTTGTATTCAACGAATTTGTTAAATAACGTTAGATCTAAAATTAGTCTAACATCTCCATTTGGTTTCGGTTTCAAGAAAATAGTGGAAATGAATTCCCCAGCAAAGTGTAGTGCTGGTTCTATAATGCCTTTTTCACCAAATTTAAGGACTTGATTGTCTAATGCTTCGCATTCTGAACCGTGAAATTGGTAAGGGAAAGGTATACTATTTTGAATAGATTCTTCTATCAAAGGGATTCTTACCCCTTCGGCTAGGCTAAGGATAGTTAAATTATCTGTAACTTTATTCCGACAGCCAGTTATTGAGGTTACCTGTGGGCGGGACTACTCGACCTCATTTTGCGCGGGCGCGCATTTTGCGTGGGCGCGCATTTTGCACAGGCGCGCATTTTGCGAGGCAGGGTTCCCTGCTGTAAAGCGTTGCTTGGATACGTCGATTGTGACTATCCTAGCAACGATAGAAGGTCGGGCGTTCGGACCCACACCCATCGGACGTGTTTTTGCATGCTCCGATGTTTTAGCCGAGACTTAGGCCTTTATTATGGAAATTCCAAACTTATTTAACTTAATTATATGGGAGGGGATTTGACTTATAACATACATTCCACTGTTGAACTATATTTAAATCATAACATAAGTTATATTGCTGAATTCAATCTGTTAGTAAGAGGTAAGAATAAAATGGTGAGCTCCTAAGAAGTGACATGAACGTTCCTTGCATTCTTTACTGTCCTCCAGACTTATATTATTAACCGCTATGGTCAACTTCAGATTGCTATTTGGATCGCTCTCTATAATCTTATTTAATTAAGGGCCTTCTGCCCATGGTCTGTCAGGAGTCGAACTCTCCACCTCGGACATTGCTAGTCAAGGGTCAGGCTGGCAGGATGACAGACAACCGGCAGCAGGAGGCACAGGTCATTCACATGGAAACAATTATTTATATTAACACGTAGGGTCACCTTAAGCGGGGGTGGAATAGCCCGACGGTTAAACCAGCTTGAAATATTTTGCTTAGTGGTGTTTGTGTTGCCACTTCTATTTGTTCCCTGGGCAGGGGAACGTCTTCTGGGCATTGAACTCCCTCTTAAAGGGTCTGTTACCATTGTTCCAGCCGAACGACTGCCTCTGACCCCTTCCCCTGGCCTGGAAGCTGAAGTTTGTCCCAAACCGGGCACCTTGCTGGCCGGTTCGTCGGTTTAGAAAATCCTGCCTCATCTTCTTGAAGCGGTTAGGATTCGCATCCAATGACTTCTTTTTGTCCGTTTCCATGTGTTTGCCACACTTGGAACTTGTCTCCACTTGTTTAAACAAGTACTGGAGCTGACCACCGAACATCTTAGTCTTGTAGAGTGGCTTGCCCTGAATGGGCTTCGGTGCAAGGAATAGGGTGTGTTCCTTCCCATCATTGTCCTTAATATTTTTGGACCTAGCCACCTCCTGCATCAGTGCAGACCACCTTAAAGACGTCTTCGAATCTCCTGAATGAGAGGAAGTTCCTTGTAGCTGTCAGCAAAGTAATCCCCATTCATGTCATCACCTAGAGACGAGAACTTGTTCTCGGCCATCATCCTATTTGCTATGGGCGCGATGGCCATGAGCGCCATGAGTACACCTTTGTGTACTGTATGCAGTGCAGCCTCAAACTTGTTATGCTCCTCGCTGAGCTTCACTTCTAGATCCATTTCATTAATGGCAGATTCCGGGATCCCTTTGATCCCCGTGAATTTCTCGGTCACCTTAATGATCACTTCGGCCAACTTGAAAGTATTGAAGTGCCCCTGGATTGTTTTCCTCATAAGCGTCGTTATGTGGATCTTCTTGCGCTTTTGCACCTTGCACTTCTTTGTTTCCTTACCACAGGATTTCGCGTATTTTCCCGTGTGCTTGGTGTCAGAGTCAGAGCTCGTTGAAGATGAGTCTGACGAGGAGTCAGAGGAAGAAGATTCAAACGAGGGGTAGGGACCAGTGTAGTGGTATCCTCCCACACGAGAATAACAATTGGGGAATCTTAAAGAAACCCAGGGAAAAAATTTCTAGCGATGTAACTGGCTCCTGCCAAACATCTCTCCGTTTGGCAAAGGGTGGCTTGATTAATAACTGAAAAACGGATGCATGGTTGTATCGATCATATCAAATATGATCGAAACTAAGCTGTAAAACAGAAATTATCGAAAAGTTTCAGAAAACTTTGTATGTGAATGGTAACATGAACTGAACCAACGTATCGAGTTTGAAAGATACTAACCTATGTGGTTTTGTAGTTAATGTAGAAAAACTGTCGGAGCTGCTCACAAACACCCTCCTGCTGTGAGGTGATGATGCTAATTGCTGGACCCGGATGGGCTTCCTTCTCCCTGGGCTACGAGTAGCCAGAGGCGTAGTACCGAGGTAATATATATATATACATAAAACATTACCAGGCACAGCTGGCATACAAGTGCTATAGCCTATGACTACTGGCTCCGGTGTGGCCGAATCTAGAACTACATGCAGCATGCAGTTAAACCTAGATAAATGGTATATAATAATACTTTAATAGAGCAAACTGAAGAGAGTTAGTGTCCTTTTTATATTCCCATAATAGATAATAGAGCACATATTATATATATATATATATATATATATATATACACATATAAATTAAAAGTGACCATCCGAGTGGGTCTGGATGTGATATCGACCAGGCACAGCTGACCTACAAGTGGTCAGAGTCCCTGACAGGTGGCGCCGATGTGGCCAAATCTGGAACTACACAGGTTAGCAACTGGCATAGAGTAGCCAAGGTTGGCGATATAGGCCGACTAATAATAGATATAATTGAAGAGTGATAGAGTCCTTGTTTATATTCCATTAATAGACTAGAGAGTATTTTCGGCGGTAAGTGAATGAGGTTAATGAGCAGAGGTTAACGAATGGTGGCGCCACTGTCAGAGCTGAGGTTGAGTAGGTTGGATCAGTAGATGAATATCCCCAGGCTCCATCAATATAATCAGCACATCTTATGCCATGTGCATTTAGATTTAGACAAATCTAGGCACTCAGACTACTGTTAGAGCCATAGCCAGATTCAGTTTTATTTATATTATTCATGTTTTTATTTATATTCTATGGTTTATGGAAAGTTGTGACTTAAACATATTCATTATATTATTATATTGCATCCTTCCGTCCATGTTTATGCCAAATTGCTATGTATTTCTAGAGAGTTTGAATAAAATGCCAGTTTTGCCCTACGCGTATCGGCAAACTCAATGGACATACGCCTTTGCTTTGCTCCCAACGCCGTTTTCAGCGCATGCGCAGTCGGAACCGTGATGTAGTCTATTAAAACCCAGAACCCAACCCCCCCTACCCCAACCCCTCTACCCCAGTGACAGACAGTGCGACGGTGTACAAACCATCAGGTTCTTCTTCTTCGGGATGGCTCTGATGCCCACACAGGCGCGTGACAACATCTGACAGACGCGCACCTTCAACGCAGGCATCGCGCCGTCCGACTTGACGTGTGCAATCAGGATCTGCTCCATGTCCTCGGCATACTCCTCTGTGTGAAAGGAGCGGGCAGAGCAGGGTGAGTGCTAGCACCTCCGGAAATGGGGCCTTCTTTTCTATTCAGTAAAATGAGGGGCTTCTTCTTCCTTTGCTTCCAGTTCATTTTTTGCTATTGCGGACATTCCTCCCAAATTTCCTATTTTGGATACTCCCAGTGAAAAGAAATTGTGGGCTTAACAAAAATAAAAGGTGTACTTTCCAATCTTTTTTTTTGGCATATGACATTTTTATTTTAATACTCGGGCTTATTACTTTGTACAAAACGCGCAAAACTCGCACGGTAGACAGGTTGGTTGTTGGAGTTTTACGTCCTGGCAACATCTAAGGTCATATCAAGACTTGGTGGGGGGTTGGGGCGGGGGGTAGGCAGTTCTTGCCTACCCCAAATTTCCCATTTGGGTGCTCTGGTGAAAACAATTGTGTACTTCAAAAAAACTAAGTGTGCTTTCAAAATATTTCTTTTGCATCAAAATTTTAATTTTGCGTCTTGGCATACTCTCGCTTAAAACAATGTACAAATCACGTAAACTTTGTATGGGTTGGGAGGTCTTCTATTGATTCATTCACATGACGACAGATGGACAAATGAGTTAGAGCATCCGTCTCCCGTGTGGTAGATCGTGGGTTCGAATCCTGGTCGAGTCAAACCAATGACTTAAAAATTGATACTTGTCGCTTCCTAGCCAGGTGCTCGGCATTATTAAGATAGGGCAAGGAGCAGTGGAATGAGGAAGATCACACCTGCAACTGAAATTTCCTCTGCTTAAACAACTAATGTACCCCCCCAAAAAAAGGTTTTGAGCACTGGTCTTCTGGCCCTAGGGTTAGATGCCAAACAACCATACTTACCTTTCTGCCAACATCTGAAGTTTTTTTTATACTTCTTCTAAGTATGAGGAGACCACCACACTCAAACACGAATAACTCAGTCAAGAAGTAAATCAATAGGGAACAATCTTACCATAAACATATTTCATCAAATAGTCGGGTTGCATAATTATCTTTCTGACACGATCAGGTTTGTTTTGTTTGTTGTTGTTTTACGTTCTAGCAACGTCTAAGGTCATATCAGTACGGGTACCAACTTGTGACAGTGCGCACTCATGGCAACTTTATAGTGCTGCTCCACTGGGACACCAGGCCGCTAGCACCATGACCTGATATCCCCCTCAGTCACATTATCCTGACACTGAGCCAACCAGTCCTTGCCTATCCTAATAATGCCGAGCACCAGGCTAGAAAGCGACAAGTATACATTTTTTAAGTCATTGGTTTGACTCGACCAGGATTCAAACCCATGAACTCATGGGTTCGGATCTCCCGAAACAGGAGACGGACGCTCTACTCATTCGGCCATCCAATATCACGAGTTATTTAGTTATATATTTTTATTTTGTTCTTCAAAATATGAGGATAAAGACAGGATGCTACTACTTAAAGATTACCACACTCAAACAATAAACCAATAAATCAATAAAAGAACAGGGTACAATCTTACCATAAGATACCCTCTTAGAGAGGGCTAGAGGTGAGTAGCGGCTATAAATAAATAATGAATAACTGAATGAATAAATACATAAAAAAATAAATGAATGAATGAATAAATGAATGAATAAATAAATGAATGAATAAATGAATGAATAAATGAACAAATAAATGAATGAATAAATGAAAAAATGAATGAATAAATGAATGAATAAATGAACAGGGCACAATCTTACCATAGGATACCCTCTTAGAGAGGGATCGAGGTGAGTAGCGGCTATAAATAAATAAATGAATGAATAAATGAATGGATGAATAAATGAATAAATAAATGAATAAATGAGCAGGGTACCGTCTTACCATAAGATACTCTCTCAGACAGGGCTAGAGGTGAGTCGCAGCTATAAGTATAAATAGAGAAATAAATAAATGAATAAATGAATGGATAAATAAATAAATGAATAAATAAATAAATGAGCAGATACCGTCTTACCATAAGATACTCTCTCAGACAGGGCTAGAGCTGAGTATCAGAGGCTTACCGAGTAGATGCTTGCAGGCGCGGACCATCATGGAGGGCCGGTGGGTGTAGGTGGTGAAGTGGCTGGGGGAGCAGATCTCCTCCAGGGCCTCCACGACTCGCACCTCCAGGTACATGGCCGAACGCGCTGTCAGCTGGTTGTGCAGCTCTGTGGAGAACAGGGGCGACATGTGCATTACTGACGGCACCACCGTAAGCACTACCATTGCTATTACCATCGTTTTTCCAATCGTCATTACCATTGTTATTATTATCAATACTATTGCCATGATTATTACCATCATTATTACCATCGTTATTACCATAATTACTATTGCCATAATTATTACTGTCGTTATTATCATCGTTATTGACATCATTACTATTGCCATAATTATTACTGTCATTATTACCATCATTATTACCATCATTACTACTACCATCATTGTTCATGGAGAGACAAACATGGGTAATTTGTGGCAGGACGGGGAAGTGGTAGGGACATGTCCCCCTCGAACTGTCCCCATTGCTCTCAGTGACTTTACGTAGCCTTAAGGGCGCATTCCTTACACGCGGTATGCGGTATGCGAATGCGAATGCAACAAAAAATCGAAACGCCTTGAAGCCTATGGGCTACATTCCTTACACGCGGTATGCGGCATGCGTCAACTCGATCGGTCCCTGTAGCGATCGGTGCGGCATGTGGTATGCGGCATGCGGTGTGTGAATAAGAACATCAGTCGCACTTGTCCATTAGTTTTAGACGAGGAGAGGCGACTGAGCATTACGGAACGGTCACACACAAGGGTGCTGAGGGGAAACATATGGTAGTGGTGGTGGTGGGGGTTCGGGTTGGTAAAAATGCTACCAGAGCCACAAAAATATGAATACTTATCTATAATTTGGTAATTATAAAGTTAGGAACCCCCATGTGACGTACTAAGAGGTACATAGATATAAATGCAATATTAGGTCATATTCAGTGCAGTATTGAGTATACTTGTTTATTTTTATTTTTTAAATATAGCCAGTCGTGTGCCGCATGCCGTGTCTAAGGAATCATGCCATTCGCATACCGCATGCCGCATACCGCGTGTAAGGAATCCGCCCTTTAATCAGCTGTCACCTAGCGGTATTCTTCGGCTCCACCCCTCCAGGGCCTTAGCCTCACTGTCACTTCCTTTTGGCCACCATCCTCAACTCCATACATGTTATGTTGCTGCCACCTAGCGGGTCTGGTCCTCTTAGCTTTGATTTCAGAGCCCATTCACTGTTCTAACGGTCAGTTGCCGCTTGGACACGAACCCGCAATGTCAAGCCAATCACCTAAACTTACCCCCGCCACCCCTCAGCTACGAAATGACAAGCAGATCGGTAGGATTAAGAGAGCTTGAGTTTCCCTTGTTCCCTGTAATGCTGAGTCTGTGTTGTCATTTAATAAAGCAATTTGTACCACTTCCTGTCTCCTCGTGAATTATTCCCATAATTTTTTTTTTTAATACATTTTTTATTGAGGCTGTATTTATACTGTCTATAGCATATAAGCCCGGGTACCCAGGCTTGTTTTCAATGCTGGCCAGTTGTAGTGTTGGTGTTATCTTACCACACAGTGGCTGCTGATAAGGTATTTGATTGCCAGCATTTCAGTAGCAGATAGATAATTGGTTAGTATGGTTAATAGCCTATGGTAGTTACTAATAATTACTATTACCATAATTATTACAATCATTACCAGTCTTATTATCACCATCGTTATTACAATAATTGTTATTACCATTGTTATTACCATCGTTATTATTATAATTAGTATTATCATTATTATTACGATTGGTATTACCATTATTACCATCCATATTACCATAATTATTATTACCATCGTTATACCCATCATTGCTATCTTATTACCATCGTTATTACCTTCATTATGGTACCCATCCATATATGACTTCAGATGTTGCCAGGGCGTAAAATTCCAAACTATGGGTCAATTGGCACAGCATGTTTGGGATATTTTGAATCTGACCAACTGGGCGAGATCAGAGCAGATCAAAATGGTTGGATGATCTTAATGATCATTGGTGGAATTGGTCGGGGCGTGAACAGACTTGGTTGGTTGGTTGTTGGAGTATTATGTCCTGGCAACATCTAAGGTTATATCAGGACGGGTACCGACTTGTGACAGTGTGCACTCATGGCGACTTTATAGTCCTGCCCCACTGGGAGACCAGGCCACCAGCGCCATGACCTGATATCCCACTCAGTCACATTATCCTGACACTGAGCCAACCAGTCCTTGCCCTATCCTAATAATGCTGAGCACACATATACACATACTATTTCCATAGTCTGCTGCTATCATGTACCCAGAAGGTACAGTGGCACTTCTTCCTCTACTCAGTAGTCTTTGCTTTCTAACAGATGCTGTCACTTCTTCCACTGCCCACGAAACTTTGCTCAGGTCGAAAAGAGACCGTACAATGACCATAGCTCTTTGTTGTGGTCGCTCTGTTACAATTTTTATCGCGACCATTGCACGTTCTCCCCTTGTTTGGGGTGTCTCTTGTTCGTTAATAGGCGACACTTTTGTTTAGACGTCAATGGTGCCGTTTGCTAAAAATAGAACTACTCAAAGTGCGAATGTTTCCCCAAAGCTATTATTATTAATCATTGGAATTTTTCTATTTCTGAATAAACAAAACCAAAAAAGGAGCTCCAAAACATTTTTGCAAGTACAATGTGGGAGTCACGTAGTGTCAAATTTAATTCCTGTTATCTAGTACATTCAGAGCAGGATATTTTAGTTTAAACAAAAATAGGTTCAGTACAATTTTGGTCCCATGGACCCAACCTGTTTGGCCCGAGAATGTCATATCAGCCTAGGAATCCATCCAAGTTTGCCACTAATTGGTGGTTATTTTAAGGTGCTAAACATGTCCAAGATAGCCTTACATATCCACAAATATCATTATCCAATAATGCTATTTATAGTGGGTGTAATTCTGAAACTAATTTTTCTCTGGGGAGTTGAAGCATGGCTTCTGCATTGAAAGGCCTCTGTGTTCAAGCTAGGACTATGAGGGTCTGTCAGCCCAGTGAAATAATCTAAAAACAGTTGGAAGAGTGAGTGTGATTGGTTGAGCTTTTACATTCTAGCAACACCTAAGGTCATATCAGGACGGGTACCGACTTGCGACAGTGGTTGGCTGGTTGTTGGAGTTTTACATCATGTTTCTTTGTTTGTTTGTTGTTGTTTTACGTCCTAGCAACATCTAAGGTCATATCAGGACGGGTACCGACTTGCGACAGTGGTTGGCTGGTTGTTGGAGTTTTACATCATGTTTGTTTGTTTGTTTGTTGTTGTTTTACGTCCTAGCAAGATCTATGGTCATATCAGGACAGGTATCGACTTGTGACAGTGTGCACTCATGGCGACTTTATAGTGCTGCCCCACTGGGAAATCAGGCCACCGTCACCATAACCCGATATCCCACTCAGTCACATTATCCTGACACCGAGCTAACCAGTCCTTGCCCTATCCTAATAATGCCGAGCACCAGGCTAGGAAGCGACAAGTATTAATTTTTAAGTTATTGGTTCAACTCGACGGGAACCGAACTCGCGATCTTCCGCATGCGAGGCCTGTGCTCTACCGATTCGGTCACCGCGCCCGGTTTTACATAATGAGAACGTCTAATGTCAAATCAGGATGGGTACCAACTTGTGACAGTGCACACTCATTGCAACTTTATGGCGCTGTCCCACTGGAAATCAGGCCATCAGCACCATGACCCGATATCCCACACAGTCACATTATCCTGACACTGAGCTAACCAGTACTTGCCCTATCCTATTAATGACAATCGACAAGTATCAATTTTATAACTCATTGGTTTGACTCAACCGGGAACCAAACTCCGGATCTCCCGCACGTGAGGCCCACGCTCTACTGGTTCGGCAACTGCCCCCGGTCACTTGCGACAGTGCGCACTGATGGTGGATTTAAGGTATCGTCCAGCTGGGATACAGTGCTGCTGTAACCATGGCACCATATCTAACTCCGCGACTTTATTCCAACACTATGCAAGTCAGTCCGTTCCCTAACCTTGTCAGAGAATAACTTGCTTAACCACTGGTTGGCTCAGTGACAGGATAATGTGACTGAGTGGGATATCAGGTCATGGTGCTGGCAGCCTGGTCTCCCACTGAGTCCCAGTGGGGTAGCACTATAAAGGCGGCATAAAGTCAGTAATCGTACTAATATGACCGTAGATGTTGCCAAGACACAAAACTCCAACAAACAAAGAAACAAGACCTTTCAAGTGCTTAGCATTGAAATACATATTGAAATCATGTGACACAATCTTTAAAACCTTTTGTAAATGCATAAATTCCACAACGCTATCCGTCTCATTACTGTCGTGCATTCGTGGGTTTGACTGCGGGCTTCAGGTGAAAATAGTAGTGATTAACATCTAGTTCACATCTACCTCAGAGAGTTTGACGCCCCTGCCTTGCAGAGTTGTAAACCAGTGCCTTGTGGTACAGGTTCTTGACCGAACCGAAGGTTAAGGGAACAAACCCTGAACAGAAAACCATGTCACTGTGGCAGCATTAAGGGCGGTTGATGTATGGAACTCCCAACATCTCCCAACTAGCCACTGCAGGGACAAATAGTTTTGCGCCTCTGGACATGTTCTTGCCGGTGTGAAACCTCTATTTGCTCCCCGAGAGATTGCCGCTGGTAACTTGCCAAAGCCAGCAGCACTTCAACACTTTTGCAGGCAGCTTTCATGAAATGTACAACTGCCCAAAACACCATACCGGCTCGGTTGTCGCCCGGGTTACCAAGGACCGTGCTGCTCGGCAGAGCGGCAGTCAAGTAATGAAAGCAGTCTTTGTCGCATCGCGACCGACAGGATGATGATGATGATGATGATGTGCACTCCGAAACAAATAACACAACCTTCTTGCTATAATTATCAATATTTCACCAAAACCTTCCAAGATCCCCATCCTGATTTCACCTCAGATGTTACCAGGATGTAAAACTCCAACAAACAAACAAACAAAACCCTCCAAGTGCTCGACAATGAAATACATGTTAATATCAAGTGACACAATCCTTAAAACCTGCATTTTGTGTATAGATTTCACAATACTATCTGTCTCATTACTGTCGTGCATTTGTGGGTTTGACTGCGGGCTTCAGATGAAAATAGTGATTAACATCTAGTTCTCGTGCACTGCCAAACAAATGACACAACCTTCTTACTATAATTGTCACGTGTAATTGTAATGTGTTTCAAACGAGCTAAATGTCACACGCACCCGCCTCAGAACATGACCAATCGGTGGGGGTAGGGGTGGGGGTGGGGGTGTGGTGGAGGGCGGGGCGGGTGGAGTAGGGGGTGGGGTAGATCAAAGATTCACCCCATCCTGACAGTACAGGGGTGAAAACCAACCCATTAGAAAAGCTGGCGAAGAATTTCGACATGCTGGGGAAATTAATTGAGTGAATAATGTCGTAATTTCAGAAGCAATATTTATTCTTTATATATGTTTTTATATTTCCCCGCCACCTTTGAGTTGAAAAATGTAATAAAACATGCAGTTTAATAGACGTTAAAAGTGAAATCGACGGCGTTCTATGGCCGCCATCTTGTCTTTTTGCATTCTCTCCCATTTCACCAACTCTGTGCCGATATAAGTAACCATTTGACACAGGATCGGGCAAGGACTGGTTGGCTCAGTGTCAGGATAATGTAACTGTGATATTACTTGGTATTACCTTAGATGCTGCTAGGATGTGAAGACCCCAACAAACAAACATACATCTTTCTCCCCGTCCCCATTCTTCTCCTTCTCCTCTTCCGGTTCTTCCTCTCTTTCTTCTGATGTATAGTTTATAATTGGTAGTTGTTACTGCTTGGTAATTACATTTATTTGTATACGGGTGTAATTATAACTGAGATCTATGAGTATGACAATTACTATTAGAACCAGACGCGGTGGCCGAATCAGTAGAGTGCAGACCTCCCGTGCGGGAAATTGGGAGTTCAATTCCCGGTCGAGTCAAACCGATTGTAAAATATTCCGATAAAACGCATCGGTGGGGAATGTGAAATAATGTGAAATGGTCTATAAAGGAGTACAAATGGTCTATTAATGTAAATGGTGTATAGGGCCAGGTGCATGAATGTATTTATGTAGTTGCTGGTGACTCTTTACTTGTAATCAATAGGCATTGTGTATTAGATAGATAGTGTGAAAGGGGCACTACTGTTAGTGTAAGGCGCCCAAGAGCTGTACTCACTACCCCCTCCCCCCCCAACTGTTAGTCACGGATCACCACACACACACAGCAGGCAGGTGCAGGCCAAGCAGCCACACTGCATGGTGGTGGTGGGCAGATCACAGTAGCCATGGTGACACAGGAATGCTTACTGTTCATTGGTGGAACTAGAAATGCTTGTTGCTGATTGGAGATAATGGTCAGGTGGTATGCCATATCAGATCCACGTACCACTATATAATAATAAACCTGAGGGTGCAAGCTCTCACTCTACTTTCCCTCTTTATACTCTTTCTTTCTCTTCTTGCCTGTATGGATTTCATATAGCCTGCCTACACAAACCACAGATGCCAGCCATTGACTTTATGACATATAACATTAATACTTGTTGCTTTCTAGCTTGGTGTTCAGCATTAATACGATAGGGCAAGGACTGGTTGGCTCAGTGTCAGGATAATGTGACTTTGTGGGATATCGGGTCATGGTGTTGGTGGCCTTTATTTCCCAGTGGGACAGCACTATAAAGTTACTCTGAGTGTGCACTGTCACAAGTCAGTACCCATCCTGATATGACCTTAGATGTTCCCAGGATGTAATATTCCAACAACCAACCAAATACTAGTATTGCTGCTAATAGTGTTCCCATTTATATTTCTACTATTCATAAATACCAGTTCTGCTCTGGTGATTGTCCTATTAAATTGTATGTCCATTTTGATTTCACTATATACAATTATATTTATAATCCATAGGTAGGTGTCAGTCCAAATAGCCGAGAACCAGTGGTCCACAACTGGTTCATCAAAGGTGCTGTCCTGTCTGTTGGAAAGTGCATATATAAAAGACTACTTGCTGCTTATCGGAAAAAGTAGCCTGTGTGGCGACGGCAGGTTTCCTCCAAAGAAATATGTCAGAATGACCATATGTTTGTCGTCCAATATCCGATGATAGAAATCAATGTGCTCTAGAGGCGTCGTTAAATAAAACAAGCTGTCCTTTACATAGCCAAGTGTCAGTTGATTAGTAACTTTTCTGCACACGATATGGCCTTGACCTTGTCGGCCAGGTACTTGAATCCAAGATAGACGGTAGAAGTAAGGGCTAAACTGCAGGTGCCGTATATCAGGGATGCTTCAATATGGAGGCTACTACTTCCCCAAGTAGGCGGAAGGGGGCGCCACCATTTTGCACCTGTTTTAATGTGTTAATAATAATATTTGTTTGCTTGTTTGAGTTTTACATCCTAGCACCATCTGTGGTTATATGAGGATGCATACCCACTTGGAACTGTGCGCACTCATGGCGACTTTATAGTGCTGCCCCACTGGGAAATCAGGCCATCGACACCATGATATCCCGCTCGTTATCATGACACTGAGCCAACTCATCCTTGCCCTATCCTATTAATGCCGAGCGCCAGGCTAGGTAGCGACAAGTAACAATTTTTTTTCAATGTATTGATGTATTCATTGGCTTGACTCGACCAGGGTTCGTACCACGGGTTCGAATCCCACGATCTATCATAACGGGAGATGGACGCTCAACTCATTCGGCCATCCCGTCTGGTCTGCAAGTTTAAGCCTAATGCAGGGAAAGGTTGCACGCGCTCATGCGTGACACTGTTTAGATACCCACGCCTCACTTACCTCACGTATATAATGCATGGCTCATAATTTCTATAGTGATGGGCCAATTGGTACACTCTTATCAAATGACTAGATCATCATTCCAGCCGCGCGGTGCATTGTGGGATGCGTGGAAGGAAAACAAAACCCCAGCGAAGCACATGGCTAATGCTAAGACACTGGGTGCAGCTATGAAATGTGCTAGTTTCAGTTCCTCTCAGCTCTTGTTTAAAACATTAGAATACCAACTAAAAAATATATATATAATAAATTAAGATGTTAATCTTTTGTCTAGCATTGCATTTACATCTGGGCACTCAGACTAGTCTTAGAGCAACAGCCAGAGTCAGTTTGACTTATTTTATTCATGTTTTTATTCATATCCTACGGTTAATAACATTTTTTGGGCTCGGAAATGGGTAGGGTTAATCACACATTGGTTATATATTTCTTTGCACCAAATTTTTGTTGACATATTTGACATTTTAATATTTAGAACAAAATTACTTATATATAATCAATGGTGATGTAAACATCAGCCTGTAAAGTAACTGAAATTGTATGTTTCTTAGCTCAAAATGCTTAATTATGGAGAGTTGTGTCTTAAACATATTCACTATATCATTATATCCATGTTTGTGCCAAATTGTTATGTATTTTTATAAATTTTAAATAAAATCGAAGTTTTGCCATACGCGTATCGCCAAACTCAATGGCTGAGCGCCTTTGTTTTTTCTCTCGACACCGTTTTCAGCGAATGCGAAGTCGGAACGGCGATCTCGTCTATTCCTACTCCTAGCTGAGGCCCCCAACATGCATGTGCAAAAATGAAGTCACTGCTAAGGTGGCCAGTTAACTGCTGGTTCATTGGTCACCCAGGCCCCTTGTAGGCTAGGAAGCAGGCTAGGAAGCATAAGTATCAAGTTTTAAGTCATTGGTTTGACTCGACCAGGGTTCGAACCCACGACCCCGCGATTTACCAACATGGGAGACGGATTCTGTGTGGGAAATCGAGAGTTTGATTCCCGATCGAGTGAAATTGGTACTTGATGCTTCCTAGCTTGGCGCTCAGCATTAAGAGGATAGGGTGAGGACTGGTTAGCTCAGTGTCACGATAATGTCACTGAGTGGGATATCGGGTCATGGTGATGGCGGCCTGATTTCCCAATGGGACACAACCAACCAACATTGTCCTTTCACATATTAACTACAACACTCAACAAGTAAAAGGATAGCATACAAATGATATTGATAATAAATGCTATTTCTTTACTTTCATTACCAAATCAGTGTCAGAATGAGGCGTACATACAATTAGGTGAACAGCTTCGATTGCTGTAAGGAGACATACTTTCATGAGGTTTACCCTACACCAGACTGCCGAGAACCAACACTGTGTCAATATTGGGGTGAACCATCAATCCTCCTAATGGACCAAAGGACAATCAATGCACTGTAGATTCCTATTGAGCCATGGGTCGTGACCAGTTTATTGCCACCAGTAAGAGAGGTGAAATATCATTGCATATCCAGGCGCTGATATAACCGCCAGTGAGCAGGGATGCAGTTGTTGATGTTGGTTGTTGTTTCACATCCTACCAACATCTAATGTCATATCAGGACGGGTACCGATTTGTGACTGTGTGCACTCATGGTGACTTTTATAGTGCTGCCCCACTGGGAAATCAGGCCACTGGCACCATGACCTGATATCCCACTCAGTCACATTATCCTGACACTGAGCTAACCAGTCCATGCCCTATTCTATTAATGCAGAGCACCAGGCTAGGAAGCGACAAGTATCAACTTTGTAAGTCATTGGTTTGACTCGACCGAGAATCAAACTGCCGAACTTCCACATGCGAGGCCCACGTGCTACCGAATCGGCCACTGCGCTCGGTCAGCAAGGATGAAAGATCTCCGCGTTTTCGCGGAATACTGAGATTTCTGCTTATCGCCGAATAACTGTTTCAAATTCAAAATGCCAAAGATAAATGAGAGCAGTAGGTTGGTCAGAATCGGCTATGCAAAGGCTGGAGTGTCCTCATATAACCGAACACATTAAAAATCAAAACGCTTCTAGATTTGGTTGGTACCTATCCTGACATGACCTTAGATGTTGCCAGGACCAAACAAACAAACCACATGTATACAGACAAGTGGCGGCCATTACAACAATTAAAACCTCTAATGGAGACTAATCAGAACGCAAAGATAAATATAACGGTTAGAGATGTGTGCGGGGCATCATTACAATAATAAAATATAATATTGTATAATGAAATATCACTTTAATAAAAATAACTGTTAATAAATAAGACAATATAAAATTAAAGCCTCGGTGTAAAAATCTATACAAAATGATAAGGATATAGCCATGTAAAACATTATTTCAACAACAGTGACATTGTGGTTGTTGTATCAATAATTACAGTTGCGAATGTCTTCGATGAACATTCTGGAACGCGCAGGCTTCCCAAACGGAAAGTTTGGAGTTCGAATCCCGGCCGAGTCAAACCAATGACGTACAAAATTTATACTTGCCGCTACCTAGCCTGGCGCTCGGCATTACTAGGATAGGACAAGGACTGGTTAGCTCAGTATAAGGATAATGTGACTGAGTGGGATATTGGGTCATGGTTCTGGATCTTCCAGTGGGGGCGGCACTATAAAGTCGCCATGAATGCGCACTGTCACAAGGCAGTAGGTACCCATCCTGATATGTTGCTAGGACGTAAAACCCCAACCAACATTTCAGCACAGTTTGCTATTGATCCAAAATCCACTTGAGTGAGCAGCTCTTGGAGGCTTAGTGAGGCAGCTGTTGACTAGGTTGGTTGGTTGGTTGTCGGAGTTTGACATCCTGGCAACATCTATGGTAATATCAGGACGGCTACCGACATGTGACGGTGCGCACTCATGGCGAGTTTATAGTGCTGCAATCACTGGGAAATCAGTCCACCGGAACCATGACCCGAACTCCCACTCAGTCTGCATTAATGGAATAGGGCAAAGACTGGTTAGCTCAGTGTCAGGATAATGTGACCGAGTGGGATATCAGGTCATGGTGCTGATGGCCTGGTCTCACAGTGGGGCAGCACTATAAAGCCACCATGAGTGCGCACTGTCACAGGTCGGTACCCGTCCTGATATGACCTTAGATGTTGCCAGGACGTAAAACTCCAACAACCAACCAACCCGCCACGTTGCTTTTTTAATTCTAGTTGTATTTATCACTCCCTGTGTCCATTTATCGGCGTTAAAGGAGGCAGTTTGTAGTTTATTACCAAATGGTTCCCCAAGGAGCAATTTGTGCAACCGTGTCGAGATTTAGTGATGCTTCTATTTTTTTTTCTGTTTTAAGAAGAAGAAAAGGGAAGAAGAAAAAAGCTTAATTAATTTTGCTTGTCAACAATGGTCGGCTGGTAACTGTTTTGTAATGCAATCTGATTGGTCGGAGAAGGATAGGGTGAGAGTTGGGGTGGGGGGTTGTGGAGGGGGGGCGGTGGTCTTCATGAGGTAGGGTGTGTTCATCATTACACATGCCATGTGTAATGTGTAATGACATGTGACATGTGTGGACTCCAAGCAACATCTAAGGTCATATCAGGCCAGGAACTGACTTGTGACAGTGTGCGCTCATGGCGACTTTATAGTGCTGCTCCAATCGGAAATCAGGCTGCCGGCACCACGACCCGATATCCCACTCAGTCACAGTATCCTGACACTGAGCTAACCAATCCTAGCGCCAGGCTAGGAAGCGACAAGTATCAATTTTAAAGCCATTGGTTTGACTCGACCAGGAACCAAACTCCCGACCTTCAGCACACGAGGCCCGCGATCTACCCATTAGGCCACCGCGCCCAATCGTTCAGGCATGTCAGAACACCTCCAGTTACGGCCGTGCACACACGATGCGTGTCCCCCCCCCCCCCCTTCGTGTCTCAGTACCACTTTATATTCATATGCGCAGATGCGCGCAAACACACACACGCACACACACACCCGACAGGTGCTGATGTACTAAAGAGGTATGGGACGCGGTGGCCGAATCGGTAGAGCGCACGCTTCCCGTGCGGAAGGTCGGGAGTCCAAATCCCAGCCGAGTCAAACCAATGACTTGACAACATTGATATTTGTCACTTCCTGGTCTGGTGCTCGGCATTAATAGGATAGGACAAGTTTTGGTTAGCACATTGTCAGGATAATTTAACTGTGTTGGATATTGAGTCATGTTACTGGGGGCCTGGTTTCCCAATGAGGAAGCACTATAAAGTCACCATGAGTTCGCACTGTCACAAGTAGGTACCCATCCTGATATGACCTTAGATGTTGATAGGATGTAAAACCCCAACAAAACAAAACAAACATAGGTGACGCCTCAAGTCAGTGGGGCAGTACTATAAAGTCACCATCAGTGCGCACTGTTAAAAGTCAGCACCCGTCCTGATATGACCCTAGATGTTGGAATATGTAAAACAACAAACAAACGTGTACTGACAGGGGTTCGGCGTGTGCCTTACTGTGCCGGAAGAATCAATACCCCCCCCGCCCCCTCGAACAATGGAGGTGGACCACTGCCGCGCGTTGATAAATGAGTGATGTGGCAGGGGGATGTATGCATGACGTGGCATGCTGTCAGGGCTGGCACATTAAAGCTAAAACATCAAATTTTCAAAACCAAAACCATTATCTAGAGATGAATCGTACATATAAATATATATTGTTGTCATTTTTGGCTTAAATTGTTGTCAGTCTTTGGTTTAACTTCTTGTCGAGTCTTTGGCTTAAATTGTTGTCAGTATTTGGTTTAAATTATTGTTGAGTCTTTGGTTGAAATTGCTGTCAGTCTTTGCTTGAAATTGCTGTCAGTCTTTGGTTTAAATTATTGTTGAGTCTCTGGTTTAAATTGCTGTCAGTCTTTGGTTTAAATTGTTGTCAGTCTTTGGTTTAAATTATTGTTGACTCTTTTGTTTAAATTATTGTTGAGTCCTTGGTTTAAATTGCTGTCAGTCTTTGGTTTAGATTGCTGTCAGTCTTCGGTTTAAATTATTGTCGAGTCTTTGATTTAAATTGCTGTCAGTCTTTCGCTTAAACCATTGTTGAGTCTTTGACTTAAATTGTTGTCAATCTTTGGTCTAAATTGCTGTCAGTCTTTGGTTTAAATTGCTCTCAGTCTTTGGTTTAAATTGTTGTCAGTCTTTGGTTTAAATTGTTGTGAGTCTTTGGTTTAAATTGCTGTCAGTCTTTGGTTTAAATTGTTATCAGTCTTTGGTTTAAATTGCTCTCAGTCTTTGGTTTAAATTGCTGTCAGTCTTTGGTTTAAATTGTTGTCAGTCTTTGGTTTAAATTGTTGTCAGTCTTTGGTTTAAATTGATGTCAGTCTTTGTTTTAAATTGCTGTCAGTCTTTGGTTTAAATTGTTGTCGGGTCTCTGGTTTAAGTGGGTTAGTGATTGAACTCTTCACTTCCCAAACAGGATATGCACACTCTATTCACCGGGGAACAAACTCATTAACTGCCAACCCTTTTATCTTTGTCAATTCACCCGGTTAAGGAGAGGGCTGGAGTCTAGGGGGAATGACATGGAATGATGAGGGATGGGAAATATGATGAGGAATGGGATTGGAAAGAAGTTAGAACCAGAGCGTGGGATGAGGAGTGCATAAGGGTCAACAGTGGAAGAGAATAAGGGTCAACAGAGAATAAGAGATGAATTGTGGGATTTAGGATTAGTAGATAAATGGAGTGAGAGAGATATGAAAAAATATGAATGGGATAAAGGATAGAAACAGATGATGTTTGCCAGAAATTGAGGAATGGAATGAGGTAGGGAGAGAATGGATAATTGAAAGAATGAGGAATGAGATGAGACTTGAGAGCGAATTAGAAATTGGATGGGATGAAAGGTTGGAGGAGAAAGGGATGGGGAAAGAATTAAAAATAGATGGATTGGGGTGAGGGGTGAGGGGTGAGGATGAGGATGAGATCACAGCAGTAACAAAACCTACCTAGGACCTTCCAGGACAGAAATCCCAATTATTGATATCAAGGCTTTCAACATTTCCAAGGATCCTTCGTAACCCAGTAAGAACATTTCGCATTGATTAACTGATCGATCCCCCCACACATTGCTCCACCCACAACCTTCTCCTGGCACAGGGCGTCAATAACAATATAGAGTATCCAGACCCACAACGAGGCCAGTACCAGTACCAGTGCCATGGCACATTGCACACACACACACCGGAAGTGCATTCTGGGACATGGAACAGCATCTGAGAGTTCCAGATATTTCTCCAGTGTACTCCTCAGATATTGGTTGTTGGTTGTTTGTTTGGATGTTTACGTCCTGGCAACATCTAAGGTCATATCAGGATGGGTAGCGACTTGTGACAGTGCATGCTCATTGCACCTCAATAATTTTACAATGCAAACAATATGCACAATCTTTTTACAAATGTAAAACATGAAGACATGTTAGCATTCCCGAGGACACCTGGGCTGTATCACCTCTTGTAACTGAAAAAAAAAGAAACCATTGGATTTGACCATAGATTGGCTATCAAGTATCATCAGTTTGCAATTCATGGTAGGCATTAGCAAATGATTTGACCTGGTGCTCAGGCCCTCCTTATTAAACACGAATCTAGTATCGAACACCATTTTGGAAGGGATACTCTGCCATCAATACAAAAGCACAATTAAAAATATTAATTTAAAATTCGGGTACTTATAATCGCATTTCATCTTCTAATTATGTAATACTTTGTGTGGAAATAGTTTTAAAATCCCCTTAAAAACAAACAAACTTGCATAATGCCTTATACAGCATATATATATATATATATATATATATATATATATATATATATATATATATATATATATATATCTGGGTCGTTCTCAGAAACTGTGTACCACTTGGGGTAGTCTATTTGAAATCTGCATTGTCCTGTAATTAGCAGTACTAAAACTGCTAATTTAAATCCTAGGTCTTTCATTGACAAATGTCTGTTGCTAGGCCATGACTTGAATAACTTGAATACTATTGACTATTGATACATCCCAAAAGGTTTGGGTAGGTTTCTTTCATACACCGATCTAATGAACCAGTGTACTAACTGATGTTTCCCAATGGTTTGTCCATCTATTCTTGGTAGAATAATGGTTAGGGCACATCTCGCTGCGTTAATAGCACCGAATCCTAGTCCTTCAACTTATAATATTCTTAGAAATTGTAACACTTAAGCTATTGTAGGTTTTAACAGTTTGACTCATGTGAGAAGGCAATGAAGGCCCCATTTCATTAAATAACTTGTGTATATTTTGACTGTTCCTATTCTCCAGGCATGTGATATTAGTCTTTCTTTTGTTATTTTGTCTAATCCAAATTGTTCTAAATGTTTCCTTAGAAAAGGAATGCCAAAAGGGGTGTTGTCAACATGTCTCCATGGACTGTTAGTGGTCGTCAATGTTGAAGGTTGTTCCTTTCCCTTGGGGAGCTCATCAAGTCTTTTGCTGCTGATGTTATTGCCACTAGCCATGGTTGTGTTTCCCATGCTGGTACTATCAGTACTGCGTGGGTGTGATCCATTTTGATCTTCCTGGCCACTCTGCTGATAATGCTGAATGGGGGGAATATGTAATAGAATTTATTATTCCAAATGAATGAAAATGCATCTACTCTCCAGGCTTCTGGCTCTGGATGCCAAGACACATATTTTGGTAATGTTTTGTTGTTGAGTGATGCAAAGAGATCAGCATCTGACTTGCCCCATTTGTGACAAATACTGCCGAAAATGTTGTGGTTCAATGACCATTCTAAATGGTCATGGAAATGTTGGCTTTTCCTGTCAGCCAAAATGTTTTGACTGCCTGGAATATGTGCTACTGTCAGCCATATTCTGTGTTTCTCTGCCCAATCCCAAATGAGTTTAGCCAGGTTGTTAGATGGTTTGGAGCGAGTCCCTCCCATATTACGAATGTAAGCCATAGCTGTTGTGTTATCTGTTAGAACTCCTACATGATTTTTAGGGATGTGAATCAGACTGCGGAGTCCTAGGTAAATGGCTCAAAGCTCTAGTACATTAATGTGGTCGGAGATCTCATCTTCCATCCAATGGCCACCTGTTGTCTGTTGGTTTCTATGGGCCCCCCACCCCCCAGCCTTCTGACAAAGCATATGTTGTGACTGTAGTGTTAGGCTCTCCCATCCTAATCGGGTTGGATGAGTTGTTTATGTGTGAAAGCCACCAAATTATATCATTTTGGCCTTCTGGCAAAATTGTCATAGGCCACTCGAAATTTCCTTTTGTGCGAGCCAGTGCCAAGTTTTTATCTATCTGTAAGGATCTGATATGGGCCTGGCCATATAAGATAGCTGGTGCGTAGGTTATCATTATTCCTATCAAGACTGTGACGTGTTGTATTTTTGGTTTGTTCAATTGTAGTAATTGATTTGCTGTTGTTGTGAATTTATCTACTTTTTGTTCTGTTAACGAAATAGTCATTTTTATGGTGTCAATAAAGAACCCCAGAAATTTTTGTTTCTTTGTTGCTGTTAGTACCGATTTAGTTTCATGTATATAGAAACCTAAATTTGTAAATGTTTTACATAATTTATCTACTGCTGCTTTGCATTGTTGTTGTGCTTGCGCGACAATAAATGAAGCGTCAATGTATCGGAACATGATATGTCCTTTCCTAGCCATTAGCGAAAAAATTGCTTTGAGTAACCTTGTGAAAATGCATAGAGAGGCCAGTACATTCGGTATACACATGAACTCATAAAGTGTGCCATTTCAACAGAATCTTAAATACTTTCGATCTTGTTTATAGATGGGTAGGCATCTTTACGGTCAACGCTGACTTGGTAGCTTTGTGTGACTAAGTCTCTCACTGTTTCTAATGAAAATATATGAAAATATTTGAAAATGTTTGTATTCTACAAATTTGTTAAATAAAGTTAGGTCTAAAATTAGTCTGACATCCCCGTTTGGTTTCGGTCTTACGAAAATATTCTAGATGAATTCCCCAGCAACGTGTAGTGCTGGGTCTATAATGCCCTTTTCGCAAACTTAAGGACTTGATTGTTTAATGCTTCACGTTACCTCTTCTGCAAGGCTAAGGATAGTTAAGTTATCTGTAAATTTATTCCATTCCGAAAGACAGTTATTGAGGTTACTGGCGTGAAAGGTATTGCTTACTGTTACGATTGCTATTGTCGCCACTTCTATTTGTTCCCTGGGCCAGGGAACGGCTTCCGAGTGTTGAACTCCCTCTTGAATGGCCTGTTCCCATCGTTCCAGCCGAATGACTGCCTCTGGCCCCTTCCTCTGGCTTGGAAGCTGAAGTTGGTTACGAACCGGCCTCCTTGTTGGCCAGTTCTTCGGTTGTGAAAATCCTGCCTCAGCTTCTTGAAGCGGTTGGAGTTGCCATCAGCCGATTTCTTTGCGTCAGTTTCCATGTTTTTCCCCCACTCAGAGCTGGTCTCCACTTATAGGAACAAGTATTGTAGTTGTCCGCCAAACATCTTACCCTTATCCAGCGGCTTGGTCTTAATAGGCTTTGGTCCTAGGAATAGTGTATTCCTTTCCATCATTGTCCGTAATATTTTTGGACCGCGCCACCTCTTTTCCAGCATCTGTGCAGACCGCTTTAAAGACATTTTCAAACCGTTTGTAGGAGAGGAAGTTGCTGGTTGCTGTTAGTAACGCAATTCCTCCATTCATATCGTCACAGAGTGATGAGAACTTGTTCAGTGCCATCATCCTGTTGGCGATGGGTGCAATGGCTGTAAGAGAGTACCCCGTTGTGTACCGTATAGAGAGCCGAATTCCAGAATTCACTTAATTCCTGAGATTTTCTCCACCATCTTGATTGAAGGTATTAAAGTGGCCTTGAATGGTCTTCCTCATGAGCTTTCTTATGTGTATTTTCTTGGGTCTAAGCACTTTACACTTTTTCGTTTCTTTCCCACATGATTTAGCGTATTTGCCGGAGTGCTTGGTGTCGGAGTCTGAACTCGTCGTCAATGAGTCTGATGACGAGTCCAAAAAGGAGGATTTGTGTTTCCTCCTCTTCTTAGACTTTTTCTTAGTCTTCTTCACGAGGGGCTTCTTTTTTCGGGCTCTCGTGTACTCGTCTCCTTCTGAGGAATTGTCTCTCTTCTTGTGTTTGCGCTTCCGTGCCAACAAAAACACCTCCTCCGCTGAGTCGTCGTCTTTTGAGGCCTGATCTTCCAAAAAGTCCTCCCATTCTGACTCATCGGAGTCTTGCGGAACCTTGGTTCGCCTTTTCTTTGACATACCCACTCTAGATGGTAACATCTCTTCCATCTTCTGTAGCACTAGCCTGGCAACCTGCTCCTCTAGGTCCCTATCCATGCAGCGGGGCCGGTATTGTACCCGTTGCCTCCTCAGAATCCCATTGTTCTGGTGAGGGCAACCTTTGTACCCGCACAGGCAGTGTGGCGTCATCATCCACACTGAGTGCATGAGTTGCCTCTCCCTTACTCCACTTCGTAGCCATGGCTCCGAGTCTGTGAGTAAAACAATGATTAGGCATTGTCTTAGGTGAGATAGCACACTGATAATTAGAGTATAATTATACTAGGTCTGTATTTTATGGCGTTAAATCAATTTTTAACACAGACATATGGCTAACAGACAGTCGCAGGATAACGGTATGGGTAATCAACCGATCCTAATGAGGGGTAGGGACCAGTGTAGCGGTGCCCTCCCACACTCTAAGTATCTATAAACTTCTCCCACCTGTGGTTTTTTTCAGCCAACAAGTTGAAGAAAATACTATAGGACTCGGAGGTACTCCTTAACGAGAATCACAAATGGGGAATCTTATTGAGACCTAGGGAATGAATCCCCAACATTGTAACTGGTCCTGCCAAACATCTCTCCATTCGGCAATGGGCGACTTAATTGATAACCAAACAATGGAAACATCGTTCTTTCGATCATGCCAATTACGATTGAAACTAAGCTGTAAAACAATATTATCTTATCGAAAAGTTTTAAGAAACTGTGTACATGAATGCTAACATGAACTAAACCAACGTATCGAGTTTGAAAGATACTAACCTGTTTGGTTTTGTAGTAAATGTAGAAAAACTGCTAGAGCTACTCACAACACGTCCTCCTGCTGTGAGCTGATTATGCTAATTGCTGGACCCGGATGTGCTTCCTTCTCCCATGGCTACGAATAGCCAGAGGCATAGTACATTGGCGAATGTTTCTCAGAACAGGACTGACAATCCTAATTCATATAATAATTTACTTCTTTTTGATATTTATTTACTAGAATAAAACAAAAATAATTTCTTACCAGTTACGACGGCCTCACATCCATCACAGTACACCTCTGGAATAAAAAGATAAGATTGGCATATTAGTACATAGAATGACGAATCAATACCGTTTGACTTAAATACCATGTATATGTTATACTATATGAGGTGAGAGGGGTGGAAGGGGATTAAATTGTCAAAAAACAAACAAATACAGAATTGCCTTTGAAAGAAAATAAATAACGCCCTTCTACATCAATGCAGGTCACCTGTGACAAGTATTTAAGTCATTGGCTTGACCCGGTGTGGATTCGAAACACCGACCTTCTTCACGGGGTGGGGTGGGACAAAACGGGGTGGCCAAATGAGTTGAGTGTCTGTCTCCTGTTTAGGGAGATCGGGGAATCCAAACCATGGTCGAGTCAAACCAATGGGGACCTTTCAGTTTGCATGAGTCTCTCATCAGATGGCACACCATGCCGGTCCTTGTAATGCTTTGGTTGGATAGAAGCAGTTCCTTCTACTATCAAGTGTGAGGATTTGGGTATGTGTGGTGGGGGTGCATAGGGATTTACAGGTGTGTGGTGGGGGTTTAGGGATGTGGTGGGGGCTTAGGGATGTGGTGGGGGTGTAGGTGTGTGTGGTGCGGGTTGATGGTGTGTTGTGGGGGTGGAGGTGGTTTGTGGTGGAGGTGTAGGGGTGTCTTTAGCATCCCTAAACCCCCACCACACACCCACCACACCCATAAACCCCCATGACACACCCCACGACACACACCTATACCCCCTACACCCCATGACACACACCTATACCCCCAGTACCCCTTACACCCCAACCACACACCTAAACCCCCACCACACACTTACACCCCCACCACACACCTACGCCCTCACCACACACACCTACACCTCAATCACACACACACCTACACCCCACCAAACACCACCACACACCTACACCACCAAACACATACCACACACCTCAACCCTCAGCACACACCTACACCCCCACCACACACCTATACCCCACCACACACCTACACCCCCACCACACCCCTAAACCCCCTCCACACACCTACACCCCCACCACACACACCACACACACACCACACACCTATACCACCACACACACCAAACACCTACACCCCAACCACATCCCTAAACCCTCACCACACACCTACACCCCCACCACACCCCTAAGCCATCACCACACACCTATACCCCCACCACACACACACCTACACCCCCATCACACCCCTAAACCCTCACCACACACCTACACCCCAACCACACACACACACCTACACCTCCACCATATCCCTAAACCTCCACCACACACTTACACCCCCCACACCCCTAAACCCTCACCACACACCCAACACACACCTACACCCCAACCACACACACACACCACACAACTACACCCCCACCACATCCCTAAACGCCCACCACACACCTACACCCTCACCACACACCCAACACACACCTACACCCCCACCACACACATACCTACACCCCCACCACATCCCTAAACCCCCACCACACACCTACACCACCAACACACACACCTACACCCTTCTATCTAACCATGATGGCCGACTTGGACCGGGAACGGGTGCTGCCACCAAGTATATAGCGAGAGAACTGGCTCATGAAAGCTCCCCATTGTAAAAATATACATATTTTCGGTTCGGAATTATATATTTGCAGAGAGCAATATTATTCTTGGGCGACGGAGTGGGGAGGAGGTTATGTAATATAAGAGCAATGATGCCCCACTCACATTATGACATGATATAAGCTATGTGAAATATATGTTCATACATGATGCCTAAGATTAATGAAGAGATATTCTTATATAAGGGACAGTTCAGGTTTGGTGAAATTTTCCTCTATGTATTCATAAAGAATGCAATTGGAGAAAATGGACATTTTAATTCCAGGGCTTGAATGACAATGGGAGAGCCCGTAGTACAGGAGGAGGCCGCAGGTGGCGCCACCAATAGCAGGAGTAGATATAGGAGGTGAATACATCGAGGACAATGGTAGGTAAGATAGAGGAAGAATAATAATAATAATAATAATTCCCTTCCGCGCCTTTATACTCGCATAATGCTTATACATCACATTTGTAACTGTTTGCAACTACCTGTTACCATGGTGCCGATGGGCCAGCACACCAGCCTAATCAACATATACACCGAGGCGCCACCTGCAGCTGGGTTGAGTCACCACCACCCCGACTGGGTGGTGCCACCCTCCCAGGCTGTGGGGGGGTGCTTGATTGGCGGGCTGTGGGATGTCCAGTCACCCCCTCCCCTCTGGCCTCTGACCACACTCGCCTCACTTGAATTGATTATGAAAGACCGATGCTCCAGTCACACTGGACAGCGGCACTCTACTCCCGACTCTGGAGTGAGACAGACCTACTCTAGAGCAGGACCCCAGACACTCTGTCTGATGCTAGCAAAATTCACATATATCCAAATTGAGTGTGTGCAACAACCATAGGACTCCGGTTCAATGGGCTGTAGGCACTGGTTCAGAGACAGACAATAGAGGCAATGAGGTTCTGTGTGGGCAGAAGGTAAGAGGTTAGGGTGATAGGTCACTGATAGGTGAACAGGAGTTGCTGCCAATAAAGCACAACACCCTCACTGTCTATCTGTGTGACTTGTCTTCCTTTCTTCTTTAGGTGTGGTTAATGAATCTTGCTTTGAATAGCAGCATCACAGGTGAAATGAAAGGGGAAGAGTTTGTGGTATTATCTGGTGTTCATGATGGCCGGAACCCAGTAATATTATACAATGACTTAAAAATTGATACTTGCCGCTTCCTTGCCAGTCACTTGGCGCACATGATTATTTGAAAGGCCTTATATTACAATGTACATTACGTACATCACAGGCTAGAAAATGAATAGAAATGACCTTGAAAACTATTAGGTGTGTGTGTGTGCGTGTGTGTGAGATGGGTGTATTTATGCTGCCCATAATGGTTAAGTCTAATGTTTCCACCGCTAGACAGTAATAGTCTTGTGATTCCCCTTGTTTTATCACTTTCACTTGGTGTGTAGCTATCTATTGCATGCATTCTTTCTCTGTTTATAAGCATTCTCCCACATCCCCCAACCCTCTGTGAGTTGCAAAATCAAAGCCACGATTTTCTACTAATGACTAAAGAAACACACAAACTGACCCATAAGTCACTGATCCCAAGCTATAATTTCCCATTGAGAGCCAGCCTTGTGGTGTATTCCTCTGTGACTCGTGTTTTTATCACCCCTTGCTTGCTGGCCAGACAGTCAGGGCCGCGTTCAGGGTACGTCTCCGAATCAACTCCGAGTCTGCTCTGCGACGTCTTGTTGGCCTCTTTGTATTCAGGTTATGCTACTTTTCAGGTAGGAGGCAAAAAGTGTCCCGAAAACGGCCGCCCGATTCAATGGTTTCAGCCAATCAGAGCTGTTGTTATCAATGGCAAATGGCTGCCCCCTATGGACTATGGAGGCCACCATTTTCGAGGCTCAAGTTGTTCAGACTAGCGTGACATCAGGGCCCATATGCATGGGCTGGTGCTAGCGCCCAAACCGCGGCTAGGGTGGCACCACATGGCTAACAGTGGAAAATCTGCATGCATGAGCCGGTGCCAGCGCTAGCCGCCAACCGTAGCTACTCTGCTTTCAAGTCAAGTTTAACTGCAAGCCGCGCCAGTTAGTGTGCCGTCCGCCGATATATTAGAGCCAAATCTATTCAATGCTATCATATTTAACAGAATTACATACTATTTGATCAAATTAACCCTAAAGTTGAACCAATATTAATGCCGCAGCTACATCGGCGGCGATATTAATATTATCGAATCGACGAATGTAAACTAAACAAATCGCCGCCGCCGCCCGCTGCAGTGCTAGGGGCAACAGGCTCAGCAATAGCAAGGCTGGCTGGTGCCCGGCGGTGTTAGGTACCGATTAGGCCCAAATCTATTCAATGCTATCATATTTAACAGAATTACATACTCTAACAGTGATATTTTATCAAATTAACCCTAAAATCGAACTGATATTAATGCCGCCGCCGCATCGGTGGCGATATTCATATTGTCGAATCGACGAATGTACACAAAACAAATAGCGGTGCTCGCCGGGAACAGGCTCAGCAATAACAAGGCTAGCTGGTGCCCGGCGGTGTTAGGTACCAATTAGGCCCAAATCTATTCAATGCTATCATATTTAACAAAATTACATACTCTAAAAGTGAAATTTTATCAAATTAACCACAAAATCGAACCGATAACGGCGATATTTACACTGCTGCTACATCAGCGGCGATATTAATATTGTCGAATCGACGAATGTACACAAAACAAATAGCGGTGCTTGCCGGCAACAGGCTCAGAGGGATTTCCCAAATCTATAAATAAGTACACAGTTAGCTATCCGCACCAGTTTGGACATCGGTGCATCCGGCTTGACCTAATTCACCAAGCCCCTCCTAGCCGCGGATAGCTACCCCAGAGCTAGTGTGTAGCACCGGCTACGCGTAGCACCAGCCCATGCATACGGGCCCAGGAAATTCTCTGAGGCGCCTCTGAGGTATACCTTGAACGCACCCCTGGTTTAGACAGTTTCTGTTCTCGGGTCGGCCCGTATCCAGCCAGCCTCTAAAACATCTTGGTCACTAACCCGACCCCACCCCCAACTAAACACGCTCCAATATGCAATAGAGCCCACACACCCGACTCCCACCCCGACACTCTCCAAGCACATGCTCGCAATTCAAACTCGCTCCAATAGCCGTGGAATGTGCTTGAAGAGTAACCGCCTTTCGGCTCTCCTTCGTCAATAATTATATGCGATTGGCAAGTATGTTGGCCAGGGTTGAGAGCGTTTGTTGTTGGTTGGATGATTGGTTATTGGAGTTTTACATCCTGGCAACATCTAAGGTCATATCAGGACTGGTACCGACTTGTGACAGTGCACACTCATGGCAACATTATAGTACTGCTCCACTGGGAAATCAGGCCGCCAGCACCATGTCCCAATATCCTAATCAGTCACATTATCCTGACACCGAGCTAGCTAACCAGTCCTTGCCCTATCCTATTAATGCCGAGCGTCAAGCTAGGAAGCGACTATCAATTTTGTAAGTCATTGGTTTGACTTGACTGGGAATCGAACTCCCGATCTCCCACACGGGAGGCTTGCGCTCTACCGATTCGACCACCGCGTCCTCTCTCTGATAGCCGTGGAATGTGCTTGAAGAGTAACCATCTTTTAGCTCTCCTTTGTTGATAATTATATTGGCAAGTATAGCCCCGTTCACATAGCACAACTTTAGGCCGAACTAGATAAGGCAAACTAGATGAGGCGAACTAGGCGTGAAAGTGTGTCGTGTCCACACAGGCAGTACTTGGGTCAGTTTAAGGTGGAAATCGATGTCTGCGCATGAGCAAGTCCATACTAACCAGCGCCAGTTTCGGTTTGTCGATGTCACCACGAGAGAGTGTGGGTTCGACCTAGATATGTATGGACTGAATCGTATTGGTTTGGAACGGTAAAAACTTCTGCTGGGCAGTGAAAACCTTAAAATAAATCATGAAAAAAATATCTGTGCACCTCTAGCCGGTTCATAGACTAAATTATATAATATGCGCTTTTGATCGACCGGAAAATCAACAAACTCAGGTCTCGACTGCGCATGCGTGTCATGAGCTTAGGCCGCCTCAACTAATCCGCTACCGTCCACAGAAGGAAGTTGGGCCGACTTAAGCTAGTTTGCTTCATCTAGACTACTTCGCGAGGTGGTTTACTTGAGGCGAACTAGCCCTAATTCGCTTCAGCGTAGCGTCCACAGGGCGAATGTGAGGCAAACTAGACAAGACGAACTAGTTGCGGCGACTTAACGCCCGTGTGTGAACGGGGCTTAAGTCGGGGAGGGTTGAGGGTGTTTATTGTTTGTTTGTTGGAGTTTTACATCCTGGCAACATCTGACTGGGATTGAAGGTGAGTGCTCTTGACATGAAGCTGCGTGTGGCACATGCACAGTGGTGGCTATCGCGCAGACGATGGTCAGCGGGGGGCAGCAGGGGGAGTGTGACGGACAGGCAGGCCATATCACTGGTGTTCCCCTTTTTATCAACCTTCATTGGCAGCTGTTTTTTTGCTTTTTTCTTGAAGATATTTAGAGCCTGAATAGACTTGTTTTCACCATTAGACAGTTGGTCGATAAAAAACGCGAGCCTACACTTTTACTGACCCAAGGGATTTTTAACCTCCCACACCACATAGACATGGTATGAGAGCAACTGGCCTTTGATGACACTGAAAAATTGTAAGTTATATTCAGTGGTGGAAATCCATGAGTCTTACCTAGAAAAAAGTCAGACATTCTAATAGGTACTGGCAGCGAAATAAAAAAATATGCCTATGGTGTAATATTTTTATTCCTTCCTATAGACGTTGAAATTACAAACCCAAATCCAAAGACAGTTAGGCTATATATGTTATTGTTCTTGAGACAATAATTCTTTTAGATTAAATATATAAAAATGTATTACTTCTGAATTAAAAGTGGAACTTTGACCAAATATAATTAAAAAAGTGGAAGGATGTGAGGGGAGTTCTGCAAACCAATTTCCATTCTACATATATAAATGAATTTAAATTGTCAATAGCTAAATCAGTCAAGGAGATTTTTAATAAGACAATGTCAAAAAGTGCAATTCATAAGAAAAAAATCATTCTGATTTGGCCAAATAGCCATTTTCAAAGCATGGTCTTTGGAAAACTGCAACAAGCCTGAATAAATGCTACATAGTTTACACCTATTCATAACAGTGTAACACCCTATTTTTTTCAGACCTCTATCTGCAGAGAATCAAAAGATATTTGCATCCTAAAATGTCAAAAAGTGTAATTGTTTGCATGTAAACAGCATCCGTAAGTGAATTATTTTCAACATTTCAATGTTTGAAAGCTCATTGCAGTAAAACAATCTTTTGAATCTTCCACATATTTGGCACAGTATTACAATAACCATTCTCTAAGACAAATAGATATTATTTATATTAATATTATATCCAAAAGTATGGAAAATATTGAATTTGGTTAAACATCTAAAGACAAATTGTCGGAAAACCAAATATATCAATTTGATGAATCTTCAAATGCCATTGTAGCTTCACCAATTGGTTAAACTTCCTATACATTGACAGTGCCTATCATCTGGAGGTAATACCCATCATCGTGTTAATATTCTGTCTAGGAATACAAAAAATTCATTTTGATTGCACATACAAAAGAAAAGTGGACAAAAATATAAAATAAAGATTTGTTCATCAAGCTTTGAACACTCACTGCGTTTCATCCAATAGATGGATCTTCTTCAAATTTTGCACACATAGCATATGGAGCTAATGCATATTGCATATCCCAATAATTTTGCTAAAACTATTAACAACAATCAGCATTTTGATGTGCAAATACAAATTAAAAGTGTCTGAAACGAAAAATATTGATTTAAGTAAATCTTTAAATATTCACTGTGCCTAGAGCAATGATTGGATCTTCCCCAAATTTGGCCCAATGTTAGATTATAAATTCTGTAATATATCCCAATAGACATCAATGTCATGTACATGTTACTACATGGGTGTTACCATTGAGAACCTAGTGTGGTCAGCAAAGGTCCAAACAAGTTGGTTTGTTTGTTGTTATTTTACGTCCTAGCAACCAAACAAATTGGTGTCAATATTCTATCAGTGGAAAGGGAATCAAATTGTGTATCTATCCATACCAAATCTTATTAGGTTTTAAATATTTTTTAATTCAGTAAATAGGTTTTACGTATGTTGAGGAGACAACATGGTTAATTTGCGAACGAGGCAAAGTGATGTCACCCAGCAAGTGACCCCCTCCCCTGCCCTCCCCACTCCTCACTTTTCACCTGACAATCGCACTGGTCACTTCTCTCTCCCACCCACCCACCCTTTCTTCAAGGGTTAAGTGCTGATGGTCTGGTGTTCTTTTTCCCCTTCCCCCCTGCCCTACCTCCAATTATCCCTTACCCTTCTACGTGTATAACTACTCTGCTTAGCCATTATCTGCTTATACATGTATCCCTGCTGTACTTATCACTTACCTACTTATACTGATTTATCGGCATCACCTTGACGGCAGCACTCACCAACACTGTACTATGTACGGAAGCCAGCCTACCTCGATACACGTGCCTGTCGCACGAATTGCTAAGCCGACTCGTGCCGACCTCCCACGATGTCATGATTACTAACCGATGACTCATATCGTGTTTACTTACTGGTCATTACTTTGTTGAAATATTACTGATATATATAATTTAAATATCATAATTATCTATATAATCCAATATATTCATTGAATAAATTTCGATCCCCAAACTTGCCTTCTGTACTTTTTCCGAGTGATGCGAATTAAACTTTCAAAATAATTTAAATTGCAGAATTTGACATGATTGCCCTTTTTGACCTATGGCAAACTATATATGCACAGATAGCGGAGGTCATTGCGCTTCTTGTGATACCATCCATGACTTTATATGATGTAGTGCAAGGAAGCGCGAGCCCATTAAAGATACCCTGTTTTCAGAGTAGTTTTCATTGACACCAGTAATGAAGGAATATTCACTAAATACACTCATCATACAAATGGATTTTACTTAACTACAAACTCACTATATATTCAATGCAACAATAACATTGGATAGAACATATGTTGATCCTCTAGGTTATGCAATTTCATCAAAATCAAATACATACAGAAATAGTTACAAGCATGTGAATATTGATGAAAAAAACACCACTCTTGCACTTTTTCATGCCGCTGCATGTACCAAATTCTAACCGGTCCGCCACAGAGAACACCATAGTTGTCTACGCTTTTTCTGGAAGAACACTCGCCCCGTCCCCCAATCAATGCATATATTATTATTATTATTTCATGCATACACAATAAAACCTCTCTATCCGACCACCTCCACAGATCGACCACTCCCCTATATCGATCGCTTTATTTGGGTCCCAAACGATCGCCCATACAATTTCATTGTAACGATAAAACACACTCCCTAAACCGACCACCTCCCTAAAGTCGCTCCCTTGATCAGTCAATTTAGAGAGGTTTCACAGTATTATTAAATGGAACATTATTAAATATTATTGATGCCATCTGTCTTTATGTTTTTGCTGGTCCATACAGTTGGAGCTACCTGGGTAGCAGGGCAGCTCTGGTAAGGTAAGCCAAGCAGTGGGTTGACTGCTGGCAGGCCAGATCCTACAGGCCACCGGTGCACAAAATTACTTATGTATATCACATGAATAGATCACAAGACCTTGCCTAATATTAAGGCTGTGGCCAGTAGTCCCAGAAGCCACAGTGCATGCATATTTGAAGTGTTGGCCCTGGGCGTGGCCTACTTTCTGAGTGAATTAAAGCTGCATAGTCCGATGAAATATCAAATTTTCAAAACCAAACCAATTATCTAGATTTGATTTTACATATCTAACTTAGATACTGATGCACTTATTAAGCATTTGTTTCTGCACAGAAGGCAATAATACTGAGTCAATTTAACAGAACCTGTTACTGCAGAAGTCTATGGTGTGAGAGTTTTGGCAAGCTTGCCAAAACTAATTTTTCATGTTTACACTCAAAATATCTCAAAAGTGTACCATTTGAAATAAAAGTAACTTTGAACTAATGTAAAGTAGATACTAGTGATCGATCTAATATATTTATCTCAGAAAAAATAAAGAAATTCAAAACCATCGGACTACGCAACTTTAACCAGTAGTAGGCCGGATGGGGCAGTGTATCTGAAGTGTGCTGCCAATCTGGGTCTAACACAAATAAATTGGTGTACTGGCCTAACAGTAGGCCTAGCTGTGGAGTGAACACGCCATTTTGTTATTGGATGGTCAACTAAGAAAGAGTGCTGGCTGGCTTCTGTGTTGGAGGTTGTAGGCTCAAATTCTGACTTGAGTACAAAATTGATACTTGTCACTCCCTAGCCTGGCGCTCGCCATTACTAGACTAGGGCAAGGACTGATTTGCTTAGTATCACGATAATGTGACTAATATCCCAGTCACAGCAGGCCTGCGTTTGCTTATGATCGGTTGGCGACCACCATACGGCCTCCTTACAATCGGTCAGCAAGTGGTCACCAACCATTTCGGAAGATTTTGGTTGTAAAGAGGTTGCAGCTGCTGCACTTGCAACCTCCTTGTGACCTGTGCGGTCGGTGAATGGTCATGAGAGGTTGGCAACCACTCGGCAACTGTCACGCCAGGAGCATGATAATTTTGGTCGCTGGGCAGTCACCGAGCAGTCGCCGACTCGCCGATCAACCCCCCTAAACATCGGTGACCGCTCGACGACCGACGTGCCAGGAAACATCAGAATTTTGGTCAGTGACCGATCGGCGACTGGTCGCAACCAATCTCCCTAAACATAGCCAACTGCTCGGCGCCATTTTTGTCATAAGGCAGTCGCAAGCAAACGCTGGCCGTAGTGTGACTGGGGTATGAGTGTAATATTGGGTCATAGTTTCCACTGAGCCAGTATATTTTGTAAAGCCGCAGTCTCATGATGGCTTGAGACCACTTTGAGACCATTCTGGGCCAAAGAATCCACATTCATCAGTGACCGCCTTGCGACCAAAGCAATGGTTGCCGACCTCTTGGTGACCATTTTTGTTGCAAGGTTTTTAGTGCCACAGCTGCAACCTTGTTATGACAAAAATGGTCGCAAGGAGATCGGCGACCACTGAGGACCACTTTGCGACCAACCCTTTTTTGTGGTTGCAAGCAGTGCTTAGTGTGAGGTAGGTATAATACTAATAATGCTAATAGCTTACATATGAATATGAATTATGATCTGAAAAGATCACATTATTATCATACTGCACAATTACCTTTTGAGGAAGACCTATTTGTAAGTTTATGACTTGATTGCAGGCAACTGACTTTATGATTGATTGATTGATTGGTTGTTGCTTTACGGCAGCATAGGCCATATTCACAGCGACATTGAAAGGTCACTGATCCCATACTTCTTTTTTTATAAAACTATTGTAAAACTATTGCAGTAAAATAGCTTGCAATGGTTTAAAGGCTAGATCGCTAATGGCCCCCCAGACCAAACCAAAAAAAACGCAATCAAAGGAAGCAATCTAAGGATCACCTGTAGAGATGAAAAAAGCACATTGCAAGGAAGAGACACTTGAATGTCAAAAGAGATTATAATACTCTGTCGGTGTTGGAATACTAAATAAATTTGATTCTTTTTCTTCATCATATAATAGCAAACCTCATATGCTATTATTAGGGCAATATGTACTTGTTCAAATATTTTAGCTTTCAAATCTTACCCATTTCTATTAGTATTACTATTAGCAGGAGTTGAAAATTCTATGCATTTTCAAGTAATATCAGCCATAGCAAAATACCAAAAAGACAAATTCAAAGACATCAGACTGTGCAACGTAAGTAAACCACTGGCTAGAGGCCATAGGGAACGCATTATCGACAAAATTAGGCATAAGTATACAGACATATCTATACATATATATATCGTATATATATCGTATATATATATATATATATATAGTATAGTTATACGAGTCTTACCTTGGTACAGATGATGGATAACTGTTGTTTTACCGAGGTATAAGCCTCGGATAGATGTGGGCTAGGGAGAGGTAAGCACGTCCGGTACCAGCAATCTTAACCTACTTATTGAGGATAAAAATGACTTTCAAACAATGGATACTATTACTTTACCGAAAAGGTACACCAACGGAATAGATGTGGCAGGGTGTGGTGGGAGGGCCCTAGCCCACATCTATCCGAGGCTTATACCTCGGTAAAACAACAGTTATCCATCATCTGTACCAAGGTAAGACTCGTATAACTATACTATTTTACCTCGGTAAACAGCCTCAGGCTAGCCTCAGGCTAGGGAGACCTTTACATAATTCATTTTTATCCTTAATATCATTCTTTCTTATTATTATAACATTCTAAATTTTTGTTCTCACCTATTCTTGTTAGTTGGCGAGAAGACGCTTTGCAATGCCGGTAGGCTTTTCTAGTCGTTTATTATAATGTTTTGCAAACGACTTAGCCGTCTTCCAGCCTGCATGCGCTAGTATTCTTTTCACAGAAATACCAAGCACCCGTGCCTTGGAGACCATGGCTCCTCTAGTTGAGTGGGAAGAGTATTTACTCGTATCCACTCCAGCCAATTTCAACACCGTAATTGTCCATCTGGCAAGTGTGTCTCGTGAAATCGCCTTATGTGGCTTTATAAAGCTCACTAATAGTTGTTGTGATGCACGTAAATCCTTTGTCTTGTATATATAAGCCCGTATGGCCGACACAACACATAATTTCCGATCATTCGGAAAACAGTCTAAGTGAACCGTTGATAAAGGGTCACCTAACGTGTTCGATTTAAGCAATTTTTCTAAATCAAACGTAGCTTGTTCCTTGTCTATTTCTAATGCAGTTAAGGATAAAGCAACAATCGTCTGTCCTCTGTGTCCGGTTACTAACAATAACAGGACCGCGACCTTAAAACCTAACTGTTTTATATCTAACCATGAGTTGTGAGGCCAAGCCTGAAACAACTTAAATACTATAGAAACATCCCAAAACCGACTATACTTTGGTTTTGGAGGATTCCTTTGATAAATTGAACGAAGTAAATAACAAAGAACATAATGTTTTCCAACTGTTTCGCCATCAATTCTAGGTAATATAATTGATAACGCACACCTCGCCGCATTAATCGATACAAAGGAAAGTCCTTCATCCTCTAGAGAACGAAGAAACCGAGCTACTTGTGAAATCTTTGGATTTGTTGGCTTAACTTTCATTAACAAACAATGTACACCCCATTTCTTTAAATAGGTTGTATACATTTTGACAGTTCCTGGCCTCCAGGCATCCGATACTATCCTATCCTCAGTAATTCTGTCCAATCCAAATTGCTGTAGCTGCTTCCTTAGAAAAGGAATGCCAATAGGGGCGTCGTTGACACGTCGCCGTGAACCACTAGCGGTCCGTGGTGCGTCAGATTCCCGAGTTTTCTTGGGAATCGTATATGATCTTTTGCCAGTTGTGAAACTGCTGGCAGCCAAGGTTGCGTGTCCCAATCGGGCACCACCAGTATCGCATGTGTCCCTTCCAAGCCGATTTTTCTCACTACTCGGCTGATAATGCTAAATGGTGGGAAAATATAAAAATAATTATTTTCCCAGGTAATAGCAAACGCATCTACTTTCCAAGCATCCGGTTCAGGATGCCAAGAAACATAACAGGGTAACTTGTTATTATTTCGTGATGCAAATAAGTCAACTTCAGGTGTACCCCATTTTTCACAAACGAAGTTAAACAAAGGTGTAGAGAGAGACCACTCTAAATGGTCATGGAAATTTCTACTTTTATAATCTGCAAGTGTATTTTGTGACCCTGGAATATGCGCTACAGTCAGCCAGACTTGTTGAGCCTGTGCCCAGTTCCAAATCAGTTTAGATAACTGATTGCAAGACTTTGATTTGGTTCCACCCATGTTACGAATATATGCCATGGCAGTAGTATTATCAGTTAGTATTCTAACCTGTGATTTATTTATCTTTACTAAACTACGTAAGCCCAGATAAATAGCACGCAATTCTAGTGCATTAATATAGTCTGATTTTTCATCATCAAGCCATCTACCTCCTGTTGTGACCCCATCTCGATGAGCTCCCCAACCTTCTAACGAAGCATCAGTAGTAATTACTGTATTAGGTTCCGCCATGCGGATTGGATTTGGTGAACTTGTTATATGTCGCATCCACCATCCAATATCCTGTAACCCTTCTTGCGAAATAAACATCTTTCGCTCAAAATTGCCTTTAGTTCGTGCTAACGCTAAATTTTTATCTATTTCTAGCGACTTAATATGGGCCTTCCCATATAACACCGCAGGTGCATATGATGTCATTATGCCAATAAGAACAGCAACCTGTCTAATTTTAGGCTTTGATAACTTAATAAGCTGAGTCGCTGTAGTCATAAACTTAATTAGTTTTTGTTCTGTTATCGACACTGTAAGGGACTGTGTATCCAGAATAAACCCTAAACATTTGAGTTGTTTTGTTGGTTTAAACACTGACTTTTGTCGATGTACATAAAACCCCAATTTAGTGAGTAATGCACATAAATCCAAAACTGCATTCACACAACCAATTTGTGTTGATGCTATAATAAAAGAATCATCTATGTATGGAAACATTATATGACCCTTCCTCGCCATTACCGAGAAAACAGGTTTAAGCAATTTAGTAAATAAACGTGGCGCACAAGCTAAGCCATTCGGCATGCAGGTAAACTCATAGAGTTGGTTATCCCAAATAAATCGAAGAAATTTTCGGTATTGTTCCATTATGGGAAGCGTATAATATGCATCCTGTAAATCAACACTAGCCATCCACGCATCTGGTGTAATCAGATCCCGTGCCGTATCTAGAGAGAACATTTTAAAATGTCGATATTCCACCCTTTTATTAAGGATTGTTAAATCCAGGATCATTCGAACATCACCATTAGGCTTCGGTCTCGAGAAAATGTTTGAAATAAACTGTCCTGAACAGTGTGTCACTTTTTGTATAATTCCTTTCTCAAAGAATTTATGTACCTGTTTAGTTAGTGCGTCTCGTTCAACTGGTTGAATGTTATATGGAAAAGGTATTATACTTTGTACAGGAATTTGTGTGAAGGGAATGTGAACACCCCTAACTATTTCTAAAATTTCTTGGTCACTAGTAATTTTGTGCCACTCAGAAATATGATTACTAATATTACCAGCCACAAAGTTGCTTACAGTTTGTGTGTTTTTAGAGGCTGCAGGGACTTGTAAAGTTTGTGTTTGGACCTCTACTTGGACCCGCCCCTGGGGAAAGGTCTCGCTGAGTTGAACCCTCGACCTATTGGCCGTGCGGTGTTGTCGGTCCAGCCTGGGCGAGCGCCCCGGCCCCGAAACCCTTGACCGAAGTTTGAACTCGGTCTGGTTCCTCTGGTGAACCGTCGTGGACGAAAATCCCCTCGTGACTTTTTGAAACGAGGAACTTCCTGTTTCTTCTTGCCATCCATGTTTTTGCCACTCTTGGCTGCAGTCTCTACCTCTTTATAGAGGTATTGTAGTTGACCGCCAAACATCTTGGTATTATCTAAAGGTTTCCCTTTAATCGGCTCTGGAGCAAGATAGAGCGTAAACTCCTTCCCCTCATTATCGGTAACCTTCTTAGAGCGAGCCACTTCTTTGCCAGCATCTGTGCAAACTGACTTGAAGACATTTTCATATCTTCGAAACGACAGGTAATTACCTGCCGCCGCTAGTACTGCAATGCCTTTGTCCATTGTCTTAGCCAAAGACGAGAACTTATTTTCACTCTGCATCCTATTAGCCACAGGAACAATAGCTGTTAGGGTAGCCAACACTGCCTCATGCACTGTGTGCAACACATCCTCAAACTTCTTACGGTCATCCGTCATATTGACATCCCGATCCATCTCTTTAATGATGGAGTTGGGAACACCCTTTATGCCTGTTAACTCATCTCCTAACTTGGAGATAACCTCCGCCGGTTTGAACGTGCGGAAATGACCATTCACGGTCTCGCGCATAAGCGTAGTGGTTTTAACCCGCTTAGCCTTTGGCTTCTCCACCTTCTTAGCCACTTTAGTGCCAATGTCCGCATAGACCCCTTCATATACGGTGTCTGAGTCTGATTCCGTAGAAGTAGACTCAGTGGACGACTCAGAAGAAGAATATTTCCTCTTCCTCTTCTTCTTTTTGGACTTAGTCTTCCGCTTTTTGCGCAAACCAGACTCTGCCCGCTCCTTGGTGAATTCATCACCCGAAGAAATCACCTGTTTCTTCTTCTTCCTCCGTTTAGGAGAAGGAGGAGGAGGAGCCTTAAGCTCCACCGCCGAGTCTGTGTCCAAGAAATCCTCAAATGAATCCTCTTGGACACTCGGCCTACGCCGCTTCCGAGACACAGGCGATTTGGCAGTCAAGATGTGGCTTTCCAACCTTGGAAAGCGAGCCTCCCAATCTGGAGGCGCAGGCACATCAGGCACTGCGTCCTCGTCCGGGTCGGAGAGGATATGCGCCCGGGGCTGTGTCGACGGCCCTGCCGACAACACGGGTGAGGAGTCGTACTCCTCGTCCACTCCACTCGGAACACGCCCCTCGGCTGCTGCTGCACCGCGCTTACTCCGCTTCGTGGCCATCGGGAACTGAAACAAACATTTTTGATCAGTCCCGGTATATATATATGTCACAATATGGTTGTTTCAAACTCATTTGGACATCTATTGGTGTTAAAGAACGTGTTTATACCGTTATAACACAGGCGTAATAAGCTAAATTTGTGCGTGGGTTGTGGGTCAAGCCCAAATCTTTACGCGGGGTCGGGACCAGTGTATCGGCCCGCCCATCCCTCTGTTCCGCACACTTCTCCCACCTGTGACTACTACGTCAACAAGTTGGAGAAAATGCTACGAAACTCGGAGAAACGCCTGAAAAATTTTTGTCTAGGGGAGTCTATAAAAGAAACCCAGGAGCATCTCCAACATTACTCTCTATTAGAGTACGAGAGAATTTCCACATGAGATAGGGCGAAACCCACATCTCTACCCATAGTCACACGGTGACCCGGGTGTTGACAGAACCGCTAATGACCGGTTTGGTTCCTTCGCGAAACCCACTCGAGTGTTCTATCCTTGGTTGTTTATAACCAAATAACTCGTCCAAATTGGACCAACGAAAGTCTAAACTTTCCATATTGATGCTCTAATGCATCATAATTAAGCTAACCACAGTTTTTATTATACTTACTGCGTATTTGCTTGTATGTAGACTAATTTTGCCGGAGCAACCCAACGACACGTTATCCAGTCGTGAGTTGTATATGCTAATTGCTGGTACCGGACGTGCTTACCTCTCCCTAGCCTGAGGCTAGCCTGAGGCTGTTTACCGAGGTAAAATATATATATATATGGGGGATATAATGTTCCGGACTCAGTAGCACATGAGTATTCAGAGAGAGATGATAAGAAATAAGACTTACAAATAAGTTTGTTTGTTTGTTGTTGTTTTACGTCCTAGCAACATCTAAGGTCATATCAGGACGGGTACTGACTTGTGGCAGTACGCACTCATGGCAAATTTATAGTGATGCCCCACTGGGAAATCAGGCTGCCGGCACCATGACCCGATATCCCACTCAGTCACATTATCCTGACACCAAGCTAACCAGTCCTTGCCCTATCCTAATAATGCCGAACACAAGGCTAGGAAGTGACAAGTATCAATTTTTAAGTCATTGGTTTGACTCGACCGGGAACCGAACTCACGATCTTCCGCACGCGAGGCCTGAGCTCTACCGATTCGGCCACCGTGCCCGGTGTGTATGTAATAAGCACTATTAAGAAGAATTAGCATAACATACACTGACAGTGTTGAGCCTGGGTCGGTTTGATTTCCACAAGCCGGCGTGCGCCGAACTCTCACTGAGATGGCTGTATGCAAGTCAAACGAACGAACCGTGCAGGCATCAACCTATCTATCTAGATCATAGTAGATGGGCGTTGACCGGGCAGGAAGTAGTAACAACAACAACAGCAGCAGCAGCAACAACTAGCAGCCGCTAGCATCACCACAAGCCAGCACCACAAACAAGCCAGCCAGCCAACCAGCCAGCCAGCCAGCCAGCACCACCGCCTCACCTTGAGTCAGTCCTGACGGCAGTTTCAGCCCAGAACCACTTTGCACGGCGTACACAAACTGGAACGCTGTCAACAGCCGCAGCCAGTCTCCAAAAGTGAAGCCCGTCTCCATGGTTTAATGTCCTACAGTGGGTGTATTTGTCAACACTGTCAACCGCCTCCCCACTGCCAATCCTCTATCAGCACGCTGCACACGATGCAACGTTTACAAATGCGAGAGAGCTTGCTGCTTGGCGCGGAGAGAGAGAGAGAGACTGCTCGCAGCGCTGCACGGCGCATGTGTTTGGAGAGTGTGCCGTACGTCTCACGTGGGGGCTCTTTGGTGGCGGTGTGGGGAAACCTGCTCGGAGAGTGAAGGATCAGCAACAACGTATTAAAAGGGGGAGGCCGGGGCGACATGGTAGTTGCTATTTGTGGATTCAGCATTTGAATCTTGCTTGCATACTTGCTTGCTTGCTTCTTAGATGGAAAAGTTTTTTTTGGGTTCTGTGTGGATGAATTTCAAAGATAAATTCTGTGCATATATGTATAATAGGCCTACTAGTCTATACTAATATATGCCATGAACCTACTCATATCAATTATCATTACCAATCCGTCTAATATTGAATTGATATTAAAATAATGTATGTAACTACACCGGTGTTATCATATTGCAGTGGTACTTCATTATGCTAAATGCTGTCATTTGTGTATTTAACTAATATTGCTACCTTTAATACTCTAATAATATACTAATTGTACATAATATATACCGGGCGCCGTGGCCGAATCGGTAGAGCGCGCGCCTCGCGTGCGTGGGATCAGGAGTTCAGTTCCCCATCGAGTCAAACCATGCAATGACTTATAAGATTGATACTTGTTGCTTCCTAGCCTCGCATTCGGCATTAATAGGATGAGGCAAGGACTGGTTAGCTAAGTGTCAGGATAATGTGACTGAGTGGGATATCGGCTTCTGGTGCTGGCGGCCTGATTTCCCAGTGGGGCAGCACATGGTCAAGCGAGCACTGTCATTCGCTCTGCATGTAGACGGCCACAGCTACGGAACGCAGAGTCGCCCAATGGATACTACCTGAACTAGATATATGTGGTGTCTTACGCACAGTGAGGGGGAGCCACCATGCTCTGTCCCTTACAAACAGATATACATCTGTATATCTAAGCTATATTTATATATGTGTGATGTATAACGCATTATACGAGTATAAATGCTAAGGAAACACATATACTTTGCTACTTCCTCCATCAGCGCATTGGTGGAGTACCGCCTCCCAGCTATCGGGGAGTTGTATATGGGTGGCCCCCCTCCCGCCACACACACTGAAGGAAAAACAAAATTATACACAGTAAAACCTCTCTAAATTTCTATATTTAGCTCTACAGAACGAAAGCTGTTCTAGGTTAAAGTTGCATGGTCCGATGAAATATAATTTTGTCAAAATTAAAAAACTACTTATATTTGATCATATATATCCAACATAGATATTGGTGTATTAGCTCATGATTTGGGACTTGGTCAATTCGATAGATATAAATCAAATTAACTTTTCTACAAAATAATATTTTGTTAAAAACCCTAGTGCCACGGGCCTATGGCACCAATCCGTTGCCAGAATGTTCAAACCCTAAACAGAAATACCTACCTACAGCCCTGTCAGGTTCCAGGTTTAGTAGGTCATCTCACATCACATGGTCACCGCGAGATGACCATCTGGGTCATAGCGACAGGACTCTTGGCAAGCTTGTCGAAATTATTTTGGGTTCTTTCAGCTCAAATTGCTTCAAAGCTAGTCATTTTTCATCAAAATGACTCCGGACTAATGATTAGTAGCTCATAGCGATCAATTTGATATATTTATCGAAAAAATGAGACACAAATTCAAAAGCCATCGGACCATGCAACTTTAACCAGAGCTCATAATGGGGGGGGGGGGGGGGGGGGGGGAGTACCAACAATACTACAACACGAAGATGGGTCATAAGTGCCGTTCACTCATGTGGCGCCACCCAGCGTCAAATGTGTAAACTCAGTTCACCGGCAATTTTGTCATATGCGTATACTTTATAGTGGAAGCTAACCCTAAAAACTAAATACAGACAGTTTAATCTCACTGCCATAAATGGGTGAAAGAAATTGTGAAAATTAAGACAGGGGGGGGGGGTCTAGAAACCAAAGGTATACACAATTAGTCATGCTTTGCTTTAATTTTGAAGCAATTTGAGCTGACAAACTTTCCAAAAGTCCTCTAGCTATGACATGTATTGACATCTCGCGATGACCAAGTGATGTAGGATGACCTAATTCAAATGTAGCCTGGTGGCTAATGAGGCCATGAGATTGACCTAATTGGTTAAAGTTGCATAGTCCGATGGTTTTGAGTTTCTCTAATTTTCTGAGATAAACATATTAGGTTGTTCATTATGATCTACTTTACTTTAGTTTGAAGTAACTTTTATTTTAAATCGCTAACTTTTGAGATATTCAAAATGGAAACATGCTAAATTAATGTTGGCAAGCTTGCCAAAACTCTATCACCATAGGCTTCTACAGTAACAAGTTCTATCAAAGTTGCATGGTCCGATGGCACTTGAATTTTTGTCTTATTTTTTAGATAAATATATCAAATTGATCATTACAAGCTACTAATCACTAGTCCGGAGTGATTTTGATTAAAGATGATTAGTTTTGAAGTAATATGAGCTGAAAGAACCAAAAATAATTTCGACAAGCTTGTCAAAAGTCCTGTGGCTATGACCCAGATGGTCATCTCGCGGTGACCACATGATGTGAGATGACCTGGAACCTTACAGGACTGTAGGTAGATATTCCTGGTAGGATGGGGACATTCGGGGAATGGATTAGTGCCATAGGCCCATGGCACTAGGGTTTTTAACAAAATATAATGTGTGTCTTGTCTGCTTGTGTCTGTCTATGTATGTCTGTATGTATCTGTGTGTGTGTATGTCTGTGTGTGTTTCTCTGTATGTGTGGGTATGTATGTGTGTATTTATGTGGGTGTATGTGTGTGTATGTATGTGTGTATGTATGTACCTTCCTACTTATTTTTTTCCTTATTCTTTTCATATTCATGTTCAGATTTGATGAAAGAAATAAGGGAAATAAAACAAAACTGTGTGCAACTTTGGGCTTTTTAGTTATGAACTGTTTTTGTACCAAAAAACCCCATTTTACAGTCAGCCATTTGTAACATGACATATGGGACATGGTTGAATCCTTATAAAAATATATAAATTTAATGTCTTCAGAAATAACATTACAAATTTCCGTCACACGTGTAACCGTGGTGTCTGGATGCCACACAAATATTGTACACTAATTATTCAGTGAATAAGCATGGCTGGGAATTACTTTTTTTTTTATCAATATAAGCACTAGATATTTCGGTATATTATGCCATGATTAATATGCTTCTAAGTATGATATTATTTAATTCTGATTAGATATTTATTAAGCATACTGTGTGGTGTCCTAAACATGTGTTACATGTGTGACATACATGTTATACTGCCATAAGAGATATCTTATTCATGGACTACACCTTTATTTTTTATCTCATCAATTTATATTTTACATAGATGTAAAGGGGAGATTTCCAGCTTTCATTTGCAACCAAAAAATGTAAAAAATTCAAATATTAAATTGTAACTCTCCATGTGACACTTCTGGCCAGTTTTCAGGAGAGTGACCCATGTCTGTATGTATGTCTGTGTGTGTATGTCTGTGTGTGTCTGTCTGTGTGTGTATGTCTGTGTGTATGTCTGTCTCTGTAAAGTCAGGTCAGGAAACACACAGACACATACACACACATCCACCTCATATCCCCTTCCCCTCTATGGTCCTGCATAGTAGGCCACTTGGTTGGGCGGAAGCTAATGAGGTCACGAGATTGGCCTAATTGGTTAATGGCCTTCCTGCATAATGGGTGTTTCAAACTGAGTGTTCAAAGGGGTGAGGTTATAAACTCACTGGCCATTCTGTATATACTGTCCCAAATCATTAGCTAATACACCAGTGCCTAAGTTGGATATATAGGATCAAATGTAAGTAGTTGTTTTAATTTTGACAAAATTATATTTCATCGGACCATGCAACTTTAATTGACTCAGTATCCTGTTATGTGTGGCGACAAATGTTTAATAAGTACACCAGCATCTAAGTTAGATATGTAAAATCAAATCTAGATAATTGGTTTGGTTTTGAAAATTGTATATTTTCATCGGACTATGCAGCTTTAATGGTGTTCTTCCTTTTATGCGTGTGGAGGCAGTCCGTGTCGATCGGGAGCAGTAGTAGAAGTGCGGAGTGGAGTGGTCTTTGAGTTCGAATCTTGGGTGTGTGACCGCGTTTTGGCGGGAAGTCTGCAGCCGGGTCTCTAAGGCTAGTTCAGGTTTTTTCCACAAGGTGGCTCCACCATAGCGTACCCGCGCCTCCGCCCGAAATTACCCATGTTACAAATAACATGCACACTTGGTTAATGGTGTTCTTCCTGTTATGGCTGTGGCAAAGTAAGTATCCAAAGGGATGGGGTAATAAATTCACTGATTATACTGTATTTGCTGTCACAAATCCTTAGCCAGTGCACCAGTATCTAAGTTGGATATATAGAATACAATCTTGATAAATGTCTTGGTTTTGAGTTTTTTAAATTTCATCAGACCATGCGACTTTAAGATATAAAGATTATATAAGATAAGCTACACCTTCGGCAAGGATGAACCCCAAAATTGAAAAACCGCCTGATGACAAGGTTGCTAGGGAAGCCATTGAAATCGGCATCACTGACAGTGACAAACAAAATGCCATCACAAACAGTGACCTACACAACAAATGCAACTCTACACAGTCTTCCTGCTGTGGAGAGTGCAGCTCAACAAAATCAAAGGGAACGTGGGTAGAATGTAATTTCTGCTCTAAATGGATGTGCAACACTTGCATGAAACTTAGCGAAGAAGAGGCTAACCAGAGAGTAGGAATAATTAAAAGAACTTTCCATCGCCTCAACAAGAACAATTTTCTCATTCTATTTAAGTCTCTTGTTAGGTCAATTTTGGAATACTGTCCACAAATTTGGAGCCCAATTTTTCGGAAAGATATTCTGGAGATCAAAAAGGTTCAGAGACGTGCAACAAAATTAGTTGCAGTTATAAAGGACCTACCCTATGAACAAAGGCTTAGGGAATTGAAACTTCCTACCCTTTCCTACAGAAGGAAAAGAAGTGACATAATTGAAGTATTTAAGATTATGAAGGGTTTTGATAAAATAGATATGAACAAATTTTTCACCTTGAATAAAAGAGAAGGCAGTCGGGGCCATACTCTCAAACTAGTAAAACCCAGAGCCATTCTCCCACAAAATGTTATTGATGCCGAGTCAATTAATTCATTCAAGAATAGATTAGAAAAAGCATGGGCTGATGATCCAGGGAAATTTGACCCCTTATTCACTACATGCTAATAATTACTCATTGTGTTGCATATTTACTTGCACTCAAGCAAAAATGAGAGACAAATAAGTATTCACACTTCCTGTCTACCATTCGCTATATATACTTCGAATAACACCGTTCTAGTAAAATAAATTAAAATTGATAATCAATTAATTACAGGGTCAGGGGACAAAATCTGAGAGAACAAGCCATACATTTCGCTTCCATGAAATAATTGCACATCTAATTCACAATCGTTATAGTTAATCAAACAACCCTTTAATTTATCATTTCCTTTCAATTTAATAAAACTATTTGTATATTGAGTAATTTGATCACACCACCGACACATGAAAACGTGATGTATATGTTCCATTTTTATTTTACATGGATAGAACAAAGTTGGAATGGCAAATATCGTGTGTAATTATGTAGATTATGTAATAGTAAACCACATAAAAAAACACACAAATCTACAAACCAATGCACACGTGGGAAAGTTCGCCGACTTGGACTTATCACATTGGGCCACCGTACCCATGCTCGTAGCTCATTCAGGTTGTTGATGCTACGCTTGTCCCAGCATCTTAATAAGGGTTATCTCGGACATTGGTGTATACATGGCGAACTACTTAGAGATTGAGACGTCTGTCAATCAAACGTTCAAAGTCGGCCGTGGTTGTCAATGTAAACACGGGCGCTTCTGCTGACACGGTTCGATGTTCATCAGGCAATTTATGACAGAAATACCGAATTAGGATCGCTTTTAGAACGGTGATTTACTATCGGTGAAGTTCAGAGGAGTAGACTGGCTTGGGCGTACCAGTGTGCAGGGCGTAGTTCCGATACGTAGGCTCAGTCGCTGCCGCTCTCGCCATTTCCAACTGTCAGATTAGTGTAGATCTCCGCATGTGAGTGAGGGACTGATCGCAGCTCTCAACAAGGTCACATCGGGCGTAAGTCACTAAAGCCGTGTTTACACGGGGAATTGTGAAACGATGTAGACAAAGCGATTCATATGAAGCGTTTTGGAAGCGTGTTTACATGGCGGAGTTGAAAAGTGTGTCGACGCCGGGAATCAGCAGGCGCCTGTAGCCGGCTAGCACTGCTGTTTGTTTTGTTTACACTTGGTGATTCGACGCCGATGTTGCTGCTACGGTAATATCGCTTGGAATTTAAGGTTAATTTAATTAAATTTCATTATTTGAGGATGTAATTCTGTTAAATATGATCGCATTTAATAGATTTCGGCCTAATTGGGCCCTAACACTGCCGGGTACAAGCGATTAGTTACTGCTCCATCTGTTGCTGGCAAGCCCTACTATTTTATACTATCGCCGCCCGGGAACCAGCTGAATCGCTTCAAATAAACCACCTCCCGAGGTGGTATAGATGAGGCGTTTCATATGAAGCCATTCAGCCCTAAAACGCCACAGAACCGCGTCTACACGGCAAATGTGAGTCGATCTAGGCAAGGCGTTTCATATGTGGCGTTTTAAATCTCCCGTGTAAACACAGCTTAAGTGTATGATGCTATTGAGTGTTGTCTATTGAATGATGTGTTGTCTATTTAATGGCCCTGTCACACAACGACGTAAGGCGTCAGCGTAGGGACAACGTGAAAATAAATTAAATATGTCAAACTTCTCGGCATAATATGCAAATTTGGGACATCAATGCCGCATAGTTGACGTGAGCTTAACGTCAGTAAAGCGTAGTGATAACGTTGTTCAACGAAAGAGGACAATGTAATTACGCTCACGGTACGTTATATACGTTATTCGATCGCCAGAACTAGGTTACGTTACGTTACATACACCATGACATGGTGGCTAAACGTACGCTGGATGTACGTTAGGCGTACGTTATCATTATGCGGACTGTACTTTCCCACCGCCTTTGAAGGAGGTCAACGTAGTGCAATGTCATGAGCAGCGTTTGACGAACATAAGTCTAACATCGACATAACGTACGGCGAATGTAAAATCCTTACATTGTCCAACGTTCTCGTACGTCGAAAGTTTTCAACATGTTGAAAACCTCGACGTAACTCGACGTCTGCCTAACGTAACCATGACGTAACCCGACATACCTCAACGTAATGACGAAACATCACCTACGTCGGGTTACATTGGCTCGTTAAGTCATAGTGTGACAGGCCTATTAAGTCTGATGGCAAACACAAGCGTCTTGTACCACATTTCATTGTCATAAGCCCCGTTTACACGGGCGATTTAAAACGTTTCATATGAACCCACTTGCCTAGATCGACTCAGATTTGGCGTGTAGACGCAGTTCTGTGGCGTTTTAGGGCTGAATCACTTCATATGAAACGTTTCATCTAGACCACCTCGCAAGGTAGTATAGATGAAGCGTTTCAGCTGGTTCCCGGCAGTGTTAGGGCCCGATTAGGCCGAAATCTACTGAATGCGATCATATTTAACAGAATTTCATACTCAAATAATTAAATTTAATTAAATTAACCTTAAATTCCAAGCGATATTATCGTAGCAGCTACATCTGAGTCGAATCGACGAGTGTAAACTAAACACATAGCAGTGCTCACCGGCTACAGGCGCACCACAGGCTGCTGGTTCCCGGCGCCAAAACACTTTTTAAACGCTGTCCGTGTAAACGCACCTCAAAAACGCATCATATAAATCGCCTTGTCTAGAACGTTTCACAATTCCCCATGTAAACACGGCTTTAGTCTAGTCACAAACCCCTGAATGGGGGTGGGGGTTCCTTTAGACTATAGCCCGAGGGCCTACTCTATGGCCTATTTAGCTATTATATATATAATACTACTATGAATAAGCAATGCTTAGGGAGCCTAGGTGGTGTAATGGTTAGCACACTGGTCCAGAATGCAAAGAGATGTGGGTTCCTGCTATGGGCGCAATATTTTCCATTTTCATCACACCCATGACATATGCATGGATGACCATTTATCTATCTACTATCTATCTGTATGTATATGTACATATATGTGTACATATATATATATATATATATATATATATATATATATATATATATATATGTGTGTAGGCATGCATAAAAGTGCATGCATGCATGCACGTATATGTGTGTAGGCTAATGCAAGTATGTACATTTATTTATGTATTTATGAGTGAGCTGACTATTAGTATTACTGTACGGTTTCCTCCATACTGTTCTCACCAATAATCAACTAGGAATACTGCCCGATATTCACATAACTTTGAAAAGGTGCAATATGGTGGGTAGTTCCATTGAATTATTGAATTAACTAGACGTTCAATAATAGTTCTACACACTCTATCAAAAACAAACAAACATTGAATTGAACTCAGAGATAGGCCTACCTTCCTTAAAGTTGCATAGTCCGATGGTTCTGAATTTCTGTATTTTGAGATAAATATATTCGATCGATCACTAGTATCTACTTTACATTAGTTCAAAGTTATTTTAATTTTAAATGGTAAACTTTTGAGATATTTTGAGCGCAAACATGGAAAATTAGTTTTGGCAAGTTTGCCAAAACTCTGACACCATAGACTTCTGCAGTAACAGGTTCTGTTAAATTGACTCAGTATTGCCTTCTATGCAGAAACAAATGCTTAATAAGTGCATCAGTATCTAAGTTAGATATGTACAATTAAATCTAGATCATTGGTTTGCTTTTGAAAATGTGATATTTCATCAGACTATGCAGCTTTAACCACTCACCTCACTTCTCTCCAGCCAACCATGGGTGCGTATGCGAGCAATTCACAGGAAGATGCAGCAGACGGTATTGTTGGAGAGTTCAGTCATCCAGAACAGAATGATTGGATCACATTACACGCCACAGCGTGTCACCGTAAGAAGCCTATTTTACTTACTGGGCAAATAAAAAATAAAATTGGTGATCGTCCTTTTGAAATAAAAATCCAGGTCGAGCGGACGGTTTTTATGTTGATTTTTATTTAGATTTTTTATTTTTTGACGTAGATATGTAATATGTAACCAGACGCGATGGTCGAATGCGTTCAGTGTCTGCCACCCGTTCTTGTAGGTCGTGGGATTCGAACTCCTGGGTTCGAACCCTCGCTGAGTCAAAGCAATGACATAAACATTGATACAACAGTTGAATTGCTGCTAGCCCGACGCATTTTTAACAGTTAAAGAAAAGAAGAAATTTAAAATAAATTCAGAGGAAGGCATTTTTGTAGGCATGGGCAGGGACGATCACCAATTTTATTTTATTTGGACAAAGAACACAGGGGCCATCACTGGAAGTGTAGTAACTTTAATAGACGAGATCACCATTCCGACTGCGCATGCGCTGAAAACGGCGTTGGCAGCAAAGCAAATGCGCACAGCCATTCAGTTTGCCGAAACGCGTAGGGCAAAATTGATAGAAATTTGAACTAAACATGTATGCAGACATTCAATATAATGATCTGATGAATATAACTAAGACAAAACTAGCCATAGTTAAACATTTTGAGCTTGGAAACATACAATTCCACACAAAACAATCAGTCACTTTAAGGCTGATATCCACATCACTATTATTAATTCTTGTTCTAAATATTAAAATGCCAAATGTGTCAACAGACACTCGTTTCAGAGAAATATATAACCAATATATAATTAACCCTACTAATTTTCTAGTTCTACATATGTCATTAACCATAGGATATAAATAAAAACATGAATAAAATAAGTAAAACTGACTCTGGCTATGGCTCTAACACTAGTCTGAGTGCCCAGATTTCTCTAAATCTAAATGCACATGGCATAAGCTGTGCTGATTATAAATGATGTAAATGCAATGCTCCATAAAAGATTAAAATCTTAATTTATTATATGTATATATTTTTAGTTGGTATTATATGTATCAAACAAGAGCTGAGATGAGCTGAAACTAGCACATTTCATAGCTGCACCCAGTGTATTAGCACTTTTTCAACATTCAAGCCAGAAATACAATGGAGCACACATTTAAAAGATAAATGATTGGACTTCAGTTCAGTATGAAAATGCTAGTAATCCATGCAGTGGTTCTGATGAAATCCTTGTGTAAAGTAAGGGAAAATCTGAGCATTTTTTGGGTTGATGGGCACAAATCTGGCAGGCTGCCACTAGCTACTTATAATGCAGGTTTTACGGTAGTTAAATCAAGAAACAACCAAAGCACAGGTGACAACCATCAAAATTACCGTTGCTTTAATGGCACCCTACTCAGATTCGCTCAACTGTTGTACCGTCAAACTATAACCATCTTCAATATCAGCCCTCTTTAACCTAATCAATTCGCAAGTGGTCGCAAAATGGTACAAATTGGTCCGCAGTGGTCGCTGACCTCTTAGCGATCAATTTGGTGGCAAGGAGGTTGCAGGTACTTCACTAAAAACCTTGGAACCAAAATGGTCGCCCGGAGGTCAGCAACCATTGCTTTGGTCACAAGGAGGTGGGTTCTTTGGTCCAAAGGGGTCGCAAGCGTTCGCAAGCCATTGTGTGATTGGGGCTTAACCTAAATGATTGTGTCATTCACCGTGACAGTGTCCCTGGTGGAGGTGGAGCGACTGTGGCAGCGCTTCCAACAGCTGGGGTCCAATGAGCGTGGCTTGCTTCAGGCTGCCAAAGTCAACACACATTCCTGCCAGGATGCCTTCACCAAAGATGTAATTCAATTCACTTCGATACTATATTTCAAACACAGCATTATGGCAGCTACATAAATTGGTCCATTGTAGGTACATATAACTTAAGAATAAATGTGAATAATATACAAGTAATAGTATGAACACTACAATGCTAACCATTATCAAAATGTCGGCCTACATACAGTAGTTTGTACCAATGCCTCCATATGACAGAGATCACACTCTCTCCTATTTTCACAAGTCCCTGTATTATAGCATTTTCTGACTTGTCAAGTCTAGTAATAAATTTGAATATTAGATTCCTAATAACAGCCTGGAAGGCTGGGACATCAATATTGGCAAATAGCTGACTGCCACTGTGGTACCTAGGTAGACTGAGTAATAACCTCATAATGTCATTATATGCTACATTCAGTTGTCTAATGCTATCCATTCTAGATAGTTCCACCATATCCAAATCTGGGGAGTGTAAAAGGGGGTACAGAAAGTCCTAAATAAATTGATCAACGTCTAAGTTTACAAACCCAACAACTAAGTGTCCGTCATTATTTCTGAAATGTGGTCTGGTGATATGTTATGTTTATTCATTAGATAGAAAATACTGTCATTGTAATTCTTCTGAAAGTGCTATGATATTTTCTCATTTCTAATTTTAAGCGTATGACAGATTTTAAGAGTTGCATAGTCCAATGGAAGCACTATGATATTTGATCATTTTAAAATTTAGGCGATTCTTAAAATTGCGTCGTCTGATGGTTTTGTTTTTCTGCCATTTTTTTTGTAGGTGAATATATTAATTTAATAATTACAATCTACCTTATTTTAGTTAACGGTACATTTTATTATGAATGGTTAACTTTGGAGATATTTGAAATGAAAACATGCCAAACCAATTTTGGCATGTATGTTGAAATGTAGAACAGGTTCTATTAAATTGATTTAGTGTATTAAGCAAATGCTGATGGATAATGTCAACACAATGTGCTCTTTTCTTATCTCTCTCTCTCATTTTTGTATTTTACTTTTTTTTTGTTTAAAGTGAAATATTTGCAGGTCTCATGTTGTATGTAGCCTAGATTTTGCTCTGTAAGTACACTAGTGATGATTTATTTTACCTGATTGGCTTCCTTCAGATTTTCTCAAGCATGATGGGGGACAATGAGACGATTACATTTCAAGCTTACCTTAATACCATGAAATGGGCTGAAAACGCGGAGACAATGGAAAAAGTCAGAGGTAAGATTGATTGGTTAATTTGGTATACTCTATCTACCAACTAGGCCATCCCGTCCTACCAGAGGTAACTAATTATTAAAGTTGCATAGTCCGACGGGTTTGTATTTCTGTAAGTTTTCTGAGATAAATATATTAAATTGATTGTTATAATCTACCTTACTTTAGTTTGAAGTAACTTTTATTTTAAATGGCTAACTTTTGAGATATCTAAACTGTAAACATGTAAAATGAGTTGTGGCAAGGAACCCAAAACTCTAACACCATTGTGGTAAATTGCCTCAATATTCCCTTCTATGTGGTGACAGATGCTTAATAAATGCATCACTATCTAAGTCAGATACGAAGAATCAAATCGAGATAATTGTTTTGGTTTTGAAAATGTGATGCTCCATCGGACTTTGCAGCTTTAATTAAGTAGAAATGGAATTATTCTTTCAAACAAATATTGGCATTTGTCTATGACACATGTATTATAACCACGAACTATCCCACCCTGCACCGATGATCGATCCGCTATTTATAGAAGGCTGTAGGTGTTTTCCAGTATATAAATAACAACACACGTGGAAATCCTTAGTGACCAGTTCTAAGTGGTCTTCTCTGTGGCAGAGTGGTTAGAGTGTCTGACTTTTTTCTAGGTCAGACTCCTAATCTGAGGGTCGGCGGTTCGATTCCCCATGCCCCCAGCTCTGCCAATTTGGATTTCCACCGCTGTGTATAACTTACGGCGTCATCAAAGGCCGGTTGCTCTCATACCATGTCTATTTGGTGTCAGAGGTTAAAAATCCCTTGGGTCGGTAAAAGTGTAGGCTCGGGCTTTCTATTGACCAGCAGTGACTGGGATTTCCCCTGCTTGGGACAACTAATGTACCAAAAAAAAAAAGAAAAAGAGAGACAAATAAGTGTTCACACTTCCTGTCTACCATTCGCTATATTGCTATATACACAGTGGGTGAATATCCATAATGGGAGAGCCTATCTTTGTTTCAATTAAAAAACTAACAAAAAAAACCCATCTTCTATCTTTCAGCAATTTTCCACTTGCTTAGCTCAGCGGACTCAAAACACCTGACAGAAAATCGGCTCCAAGAGACCCTGACTTGCCTCTACCCCGATGATAGTCTTGTAAGTTATTGAAGATGTCGACATTATCAGAAGCTTGTAGGTGCATAATCCGATGGTGCAGGACTAAACAAAGTATTTTTGGAGCATTTAATGAAAGCGTGTTTGCAATATCACTGAGAAACAAAGACAAGGGACCAGACTACCGGATCTTGTTGTGCACAGTTATTTATACAGACTGTGGTGCCATAGTGATAGCCCTATTTTCATATTTTAGTCTGCTAATAAAAGGGAGGCAAATGGTACTTTTTGTTGCAGATATATTACACATAAATCGTTATATTCATTTAAAAAATGTAATGCAGTTCACAAAAGTTGAGCTTTACGTGCTGGCATCATCTAAGGTCATATCACAACGGGTACCAACTTATGACAGTGCACACTCATGGTGACTTTATAGTGCTGCCCCACTGGGAAATCAGGCCACTGGCACCATGACCCGATATCCCACTCAGTCACAGTATCCTAACACTGAGCTAACCAGTTCTAATCCTATCCTATTCATGCCGAGTGCCATGCTAGGAAGCGACAAGTATCAATTTTTATAAGTCGTTGGTTTGACTCGACCGGGAACCAAGCTCCTGATCTCCCGCAGGTGAGGCCCGCACTCTACCGATTTGGCCACCACGCCTGGTCATGAAAGATGCCCTTTAACAAGTAGTATTACTCATTTATTGCAGGAAACCGTAGAGCGACTAACAAAAGTCTTCCTTGGACAAATGGACACCAAAATGCAAGGTTCGCTACAGGCCAACTGGTACACAGCACGGCTACTTTTGATTGGCTGTTGAAGTATTTCTTGGTTCGTTTGTCTAATTGCTATCATTTTTACTTTTATTTATTTTTATTATCATTGCTATTGTAGTGGTCTGCACTGACCTCTCAGGCAAGTAACCACATAGACAGGTAGGCGTGGGGAGTGTATTGATATCAGGGAGCCTAGGTGGTGTAATGGTTAGCACACTGGCCCGGAATGCAAAGAGATGTGGGTTCGAGTCCCGCTCTAGGCACAGTATTTCCCATTTTCATCCCCCCCCCATGACACTGGTTGCCGTGATCAGGATCCTGTACAAGCTTTGTGCTGTATGGTTGTTGAACCTACCCTGTGTATGTATGTGTTAGTGCATTGCCTGTATGTATGTAATTGTAAGCATTACAAGACTTACAATTCCAGGGGGACGAGTGTAGTGGTCTGCACTGACCTCTCAGGCAAGTAACCACATAGACAGGTAGGCGTGGGTAATGTGTTGATATCAGGGAGCCTAGGTGGTGTAATGGTTAGCACACTGGCCCGGAATGCAAAGAGATGTGGGTTCGAGTCCCACTCTAGGCACAGTATTTCCCATTTTCATCACCCCCATGACACTGGTTGCCGTGATCAGGATCCTGTACAAGCTTTGCGCTGTATGGTTGTTGAACCTACCCTGTGTATGTATGTGTTAGTGCATTGCCTGTATGTATGTAATTGTAAGCATTACAAGACTTACAATTCCAGGGGGACGAGTGTAGTGGTCTGCACTGACCTCTCAGGCAAGTAACCACATAGACAGGTAGGCGTGGGGAGTGTATTGATATCAGGGAGCCTAGGTGGTGTAATGGTTAGCACACTGGCCCGGAATGCAAAGAGATGTGGGTTCGAGTCCCGCTCTAGGCACAGTATTTCCCATTTTCATCACCCCCATGACACTATTATTATATTTGTTATTTTTGTTATTTTATTACTGTAGCTACTACTATTACTAATATCTTCATCATATTTGTTATTATTAATTTATTATTGTTATTATTAGTATTACTATTAATACGATTATTGCTCTTACTCTTGTTATGGCTATTGCTATTTTTACTATCATGAACATAGCCAACATCACCACTACCTTCATAATTTCTTTTGTAAATCTAGTTTATTCATTGAATAAAGTCTTTTGTCAGCGCTGTGGCACTGGTCTTCCAGCCATGTGACAATACAGTTATTTACAATATATGTATATGTAGGCTGATATTGTCATCTGCAGCTAACTCAAATCAGCTGAAATAACAATATTAATCATTCCAAGACTTACATATGGTATAGTTTGACAATTAACATATAAAATAGTCGTTATATGTTGTATACATACATACTTAGATACATACATGTGTATTGATTAGACCTTTACATTACGGAGTGGTTAGGTGCATAGTTTCCCTTCATAGGTTTGTATGCCTACTGTGTTGTGAATTGCATAATTATCATGTTGTTGGAGATCGCATTTTGGGATGGAGTGTTTGTAGAATGGTTTGTTTATTCTGTTAGATAGAGTGGTTAGCTTGTAAGGTTATGCTTCAAAGATAAATGCCTCGGGTGTGTTTTTGACTACATGAAGTAGTTTGAGTAAGTAGGTTGTTAGTAATGATGGGATAAACTATGCTTGGAGGATTGTACATTTCAGTCATTTAGTAGTCTAGTACAATCTTTATTAGGGTCTATGTTTATAGCAATACTACCAGACTGATATATATTTTTTGAATTTGCTGAGCAAATAATTTGTTAGTGGATAACTTGGTTTGTTGGCAGCAGATAAAGGAGCGCATGGGGTGGTGGTGGGGTGGGTGGCTATAGGTGCTTATAATAGATAGATAATTAAATATGGCTACCTCATCACTATGCCTGTAGAAGCATTTTCATCACCACTACCACTACCATCATAGTAATCATCATTATCGTCATTGTTGTCTTCGACATCATTGTCATCACTGTCATGGCATATTTGACGTCCAATAGCACATGATAAAAATCAATGTGCTCTAGAGGCGTCGTTAAATATAACAAGCTTTTTTGTTGTTATGGCATAATAATATTTATAATACTTAACAGTAATAATAATAATGTCATTGTTGATCAACTAACACAATATCCAATTTCCTACCTGATATGGCTAAGTTCGGCGCAATAGCTACTTGCTTAGGTTTATCCAGGCCTTTACTAGTTGAAGGGAGCTAGACTTGTATATCAAGATCATTGTCTGATGAGTTTGGAGAAATTTCATTGTTAGACCGGTGTGCTTAACATGAGATTACAATATCTTGCTCCCAGTCGGGATGGCCGAGTTGAGCGTCCGTCTCCCATTTTGATAGATCGTGGTTTGAACCCTGGTCGAGTCAAAACAATGACTTAACAATTAATTCTTGTCGCTTCCTAGCCAGACGCTCAGCATTATTATGATAGGGCAAGGTCTGGTTGGCTCAGTGTCAGGATAATGTGAATGAGTGGGATATCAGGTCATGGTGCTCTTCTACTTGCAGGTTACATTGACGAGGCCCAGTTTGTGGCCTGGATCCACACTCTGCCTGCTGAGACTGTGTCCAGTATTCTAGCCTTCAACATCCTCCCCCCTGAGATCACTGATGCGGCACCAACTTCGCTAGACGATAATTCTGTGAGGATTTTTTTAATGTTTTATTTAATAAATTGTTTACTTAGGTTTACTTTGAATGAAGGTCATTAGAACTGTGAGGTTTAAAACAATGTTTTTTTAATGTTTTCTTTCTGTTTTTTCCCCCGTTTAATTTGTCAAATGAATCTAGAGAAATATTGTTATGTTGGTTTCTATGACACCATAACTTCAGAGCCGTTACATAATTATACACAATTTACGACACGAACAAGCAGCTTCTTTGATATGGACTTTATTCAAGTAATAGTCAGGTATAATAGTAAATTTCACAAGGTCAAAAGTTCAAAGGTCAAATGTTCGTCGATTCAGGCTCTCAACCCTATCGCTTGTAATGTCTGTGTTCGTCCGTTTGTAGGCATGGGTGGACGGCTGAGTAAAGGTGGTGGTGTTGATGGTCCGGCTGCTAGAGGCGTAGTGATGACAGCAGGATCTGGTGGGCCAGCGACGACTGGACATGATGTCACAAGTCTCGCGTGCGAGAGTTAGTTCGCGAGAATTCCGGCAGGAGGCGTGGTGGTTAGTGGGATCGAACCCAGGGGGTGCCATCACAGTAACTCCTTGTTCCCACACAAATTACCCATGTTGACGAACCAACATGAACAATTTAAGACACAAACAAGCAGCTTCTTTGACATGGACTTTATTCAAGTAATAGTCAGGTATAATAGTAATGTTCACAAGGTCAAAAGTTCAAAGGTCAAATGTTCGTCGATTCAGGCTCTTAACCAGATGGGTGGAGAGAGCCTGAGTCGTTGCGGAGAAGGCGGCCTGGGGGATGTATGTGTATATCGCGGTCGAGCGCCAGTTGCAAAGGTCATTGAGTTGGGCGCCTGCCTTGGCACATACCTGGGCGCCTCTGCGCCGGATGCTGTGGAGGGTGAATGATCCGGGATCTGGGTGTTGTCCGGTGGTAATAGCGGCCCTGAGCGCGGCGGTGAGGGTGACTGCGTCAGGGGCTGGCCATCCGGATAGAGGAAGGTGGGGGCTTCCGGTGTAGTCTGGGTGGCATCCTTGTACTGTCACCAAGCACGAACCAGGCAGAAGCGTGCCCCGGGGATCGGCTTGACGATGATAGAGAAGGCGTTTGAGGTGGACCTCGTTGTCTTGGTGGAGCGGACATGGACCACTAGCTGACTTCCGGTGTCGACGATGTCCACCCCTATTAGGGTGTGGCTGGGGTTGTGACGTCGGCCGGTGACCAGGAGGTTGCCCTGTCGGAGGAGGGTGAAGAACCCAACCAGGAGGTTGGCTGTCAGGACTGTGCCACCTGGGCCGGCCGACCGACCGGAAGTAGCGGATCGCTTCGTCAAGGAGTATAAGGGTGATCGGAGGGCGTTGTCGGGGGACATGCACGGATGAACGGACCACCCCGCGCTTGACCATGGAGACGGGGTACTTGTCAAATCTGTCAGGAGCACCTCCCATGAGACAAACCCAGGTCCAGTCACTGCTGATATAGCTGAGGATGGCAGACGGGGATCTGAGTTCGTCGTTCAGGAAGGCGATGGGGACATCACGTGGTAATGGGAGGGCCGCCGGGGATCGTAGCGGAGGTCGCGGGAGTGTTGCAGGTACTGCGCCCCCTGGCATGACTTGTTGCGCCATGTCCCTGGTGACAGTCCAGCGTTGAAGAGAACATGTAAGTTCATCATTCGGGTGGCCTGGGAAGAGAGAGGCAGGTTAGTACTATCTTCCCAGGCTCATATTACATTTAGAGATGACAGTGTTGGAGTGCCTGACTCGGATGCGGCTAAGGTCGAGGCGTTGGCAGATGTTGCGTGCCCGTTGGCATATGCAGCCTTCAAACTATGCCCGGCTCAGGGCATCGGCCAAGACCAGGTCATTGCGGGACTTGTGTACGCCCTCTGACAACGCTGTCAGTTGTCGTGTCTTATTGGGGTTTTCGGCCTGTTACTCGTGTGAATTTGTGTTGGGTTTAACGGCTCTAGGTGAGCCGTTTAACAAAAATCCGACTTTTCCATGTTGTTTTCTGTGGTGGTGTTTTGGCTTCTCTTCTCTAGCTGCCTTTTCTTGTTGTTGCACTCGGTTTCTTTATGAGGATTGGCGCAGTGGTACTTATTGGCGCACCATGTGCACACACGGGCGAACCGTCCACTGTCTGATCCATGGGAGGTGGTGAATCCACAGTCCTGGCCCGAATATCAGCGGTGGCGCGGACGGCCATCCGGGTCATGGTTGAAAGCGGGCCGTTTGTACTGCTGGTATGAGGAGGTATTGCTTGCTTCGCTTCTGTGGTGATTGTTGTCGTCCGGGCACTGTTGTGGTGACCGTTGTGGGCGTCTGTTTGGACTGATGCGGTTTTGGGCTTGGTAGTTTCTGCTCCCTATGAGACAGGCATCTTGCTGGACATCTTTGATGGCGGTGGGGTCTTTCCAGGCTCTGGGAAGCCTGCCATCATTGATCATATTGAAAATCCGTTCCGACCACGCCAGACAAGTGTCCCAGTCCCATTCTCCGGCAATCTCGACGATATGTTCAATGTGTTCAGCTAGTGGCTTGGCCCAGGTGTGAGGGACGGCCGGGTCCTTGGCCATCCTGTGGATAGCAGACAGATACTCATGCCAAGCACTCTCACCCTGGCCTACTTTTCCCTTCTGCTCCCCGTGAATCACAAAGGTATGAGGCAGAAGGGGCTTCCTACCCCAGCGGGGTTTGTTGTAGGTGTTGTTCGCCTGCATTATGTCGTCGATAACTTCCCGGTGTCTTCAGTCCTCCTCCTCCGACGGGGAGCGCCTCTTGTCATGGCTTCCCCTCGTCCGGTGACAGTCTTTATGTTTGCAGCCTTGGTGCAACTTGCTGCTATGTGATGTGGTTGCTCGGGTGCCACGATCGGCTCTGCTCTGAGGAGGAGGATTCTTTTCCGGCTCGGCCGCTCCTTGTGATGAGATGGGGTGTGGCGACGGCTAGACGAAGAACGTGATGAGGTGGATGAGGATTCCCGATTGGGGGAGCGTCTCCTTTTCTTTTTGGTGGTCTCCATGGCCGACATCCGCTCCAGCCTGGCCATTATGGTAATCAACCTAATATATTTATCTTTTAAAAATGGCAGAAAGTCAAAACCATCGGCCTTTACATACCTCAGAGGCTGTTCTACACTTTGGTAACTCTCTCAATAAGGAAGCGCTGCTTGCATCGGGTTCTGATTCTCCTCTTGTATATCTTGTATGGATATCCTCGCATTACTCGTCTGTTCAGTCCTGCTGTAGACTTGCCTGATTTGTTTCTTTTGTCATTTAAGTATATTTGCACTATAATAACAATTTTCAGTGTTTATGTTCTGATCTTCTGTTCATGACCATATTCTCCATGGCAACAATGACTACAAACATGCATGCTTAATTACTAAGTTAGTGCTAAGTGATTGAGTCTTGCAGGAACACTGAGTTTATTTTAGTATGAGTTTAAGATTTTGAGGTTTTGGGAGAAGGAAATGGTATTAAGCACATATCGGTGATGTATGAATTTTATACCCCTATATATTTGTTAATTGTCTGTATCAACCCCGTGATACTATGCAAAGTTATTACCTGACTGTTAAATTGCCCTCATTGAAAAAAACCCATCCTGAAATGGATCCTGCTTTGATTCTATCATGGACAAAATTTCTATCGGTGTCTATTAGATTCTCCAATGCAATTGCTCACTAATAACCCAGTCACACTTCTGTTTGCGACCACTTTGGACCAAAGAACCCACCTCCTTGTGACCTTGCAACCTGTGCACGACCAAAGCAATGGTCGCTGACCTCTGGGCGACCATTTTGGTCATGAGGAGAATTTTAGTGCAGTAGCTGCAACCTCCTTGCGACCAAAATGGTTGACAGAAGGTCGGCGACTACTGAGAACCACTTTATGATCACTTGCGACCTCTTTGCGACCACCCCTTTTTTTGTGGTTGCAAGTAGTAGTGTGACTGGGGTATTAGTGGTGAGTCATTCAGACTTTTCTCTTTCTTGCAAGCAGCGGCCAGTTTCCGTCGATGCAATTGCTCACCATGCACCGACCGACGAGATGCTACAGGACATAGCTGAGCCTGTGTCGAAGCGCGACTGGCACCTTGTCGCCAACAAACTGGGCCACACCATAGATGACATTTCCAGCTTTGAGAAGCAGCAGCCCGACAACAAAGTGGGCCAGGTCAGCAACTTTTTTTTTTTCTTGAAGATTTATACTGCCGATCATAGATAAGTCTGAATAGACTTGTTTTCACCATGAGACAGTTTGGCGATAGAAAGCCCAAGCCTACACTTTTACCGACCCAAGGGATTTTTAACCTCCCACACCACATAGACATGGTATGAGAGCAACTGGCCTTTGATGACGTTGTAAGTTAGCCACAGCGGTGGAAATCCAAATTGGCAGAGGTGGGGGCATGGGGAATTGAACCACCGACCTTCAGATTAGGAGTCTGACCAGAAAAAGGTCAGACACTCTAACCACTCAGCCAACAACTAACACTGCATACATCCCATTATTTAGGATCATTAAACAAAGATCTAATTGGTTAAAAAATAAACCTAAATGTAGTTTATTCATTGAATTTGTGTGTGTGTACATTACTTGTTTAAGCAGGGGAAATTTCAATCGCGGACGATTGGTCTTCCTCATTCCACTGCTGACGATTGGTCTTCCGCATTGCACTGCTCCTTGCCTATCCTAATAATGCTGAGCGCCTGGCTAGGAAGCGACAAGTATCAATTTTTAAGTCATTGGTTTGACTCGACCAGGGTTGACTTTAATTCAATAAACATGTGTAGTGGTCTGCACTGACCTCTCAGGCAAGTAACCACATAGACAGGTAGGCGTGGGGAGTGTGTTGATATCAGGGAGCCTAGGTGGTGTAATGGTTAGCACACTGGCCCGGAATGCAAAGAGATGTGGGTTCGAGTCCCGCTCTAGGCGCAGTATTTCCCATTTTCATCACCCCCATGACACATGTTACAAATGTCCTGGAACTTTGCTCTGAACGGTCCTTGAAAGTCCTGGAATGATATGTCAAAACAGGTATGAACCCTCTGGGGGAAATTTAAAAATAAATTGCAATTATATTTAAGCAGGGGAAATTTAAATCGCAGACAATTGGCCTTCCTCATTCCCCTGCTCTTTGTCCTATCGTACTAATTAATGCCAAGTGTCAGGGTAGGTAGTGACAACAGTAAATTGTTAAATTATTGGTGTGACTCGGCCAGGGTTTGAACCTCACAGGTTTGAATCCTGCGACCTGCCACAGGGAAAATGGCTCATTTGGCCATCCCGTCAGTTTCACTAGATTCTTTTCACTTGTTTTTGCGCTATGATACTTTTAGCGTAAGACAATATATAGTAGCATACCATAAATCTTCATTGAGAAGCTGTGGATCAAAGTTAAAGTAAAGTTGATTTTCGGTCGGCAACATTGTCCATACCCCCCAAAAATCTATATAAATTCTGATTTTGAGACTTACCGACTATATGGGTCATACCCCTGTTTTGAGTCTTTCCTGAGAACAAATTAGGCGTTCCTTATTACAAGACACAACTTCTAATGGTAAATTTACAGTATATATTGATGAAAGTAATTTCTATAAATTAACTATTTACTTTCTGGGGAGATCAGAGGCGGTGACCGAATCGGTAGAGTGCAGGCTTCCGTGCGGAATGTCGAGAGTTAGAATCCCAACCGAGTCGAATGAATGACTTATAAAAATTGATACTTGTCACTACCTGGCCTGGCGCTCAGCATTAATAGGATAGGACAAGGACTGGTTAGCACAGTATCAGGATAATGTGACTGGGATATTGGGTCATGATACTGGTGGCTTGGTCTCCCAGTAGGGTAGCACTATAAAGTCGCCATGAGTGCACAGTCACAAGTCGGTCCCGTCCTGATATGACCTTAGATGTTGCTAGGACGTAAAACAACAACAAACTGGCGTTCTCTGTGGCGGAGTGGTTAGAGTGTCTGACTTTTTTCTAGGTCAGACTTCTAATCTGAGGGTTGGCGGTTCAATTCCCCGTGCCCCCAACTCTGCCAATTTGGATTTCCACCGCTGTGTATAACTTAGAGCGTCAACAAAGGCCGGTTGCTCTCATACCATGTCTATGTGGTGTGGGAGGTTAAAAATCCCTTGGGTCGGTAAAAGTGTAGGCTCGGGCTTTCTATCGACCAGCAGTGGAATGAGGAAGACCAGTCGTCTATGACTGAAATTTCCCCTGCTTAAGCAACTAAAGGACCAACAAAAAAAAAAGAACTAACTTTCTGGGGAGATTGTAGCAAAATATATATATTTATAAATGTACAGGCAACTTCATAAGCAATTCTAAAGTGGTTCTAATTGTGTTGTACAGGTGATGACTATGCTGAAATCCTGGAGGAGCAGGGAAGGGAATTCAGCCTTTGTAGAGACACTGGAGAAGGCCCTCAGAGACAGTAACATGAGCGATATTGCGCTGCGCCTTTATCCATGAAAGTCTCATCTGAAACTCACCATCCATATCAGCTTTGAGAAAATTGGCTCGGATTGATTTGTTCTTAAATTGCGCTAACTGATTCTAGGTAAAGATTTCAATTGCTGATTTGTTGTAACAATGTATTTCGTATAAGTATGAACTTTAATTTATTGTAACATTGGTTGCTCGGCTGGAAGATCACCACCCCTTGGGGAAGCCATGCAGTTACCTTACTACATGTTTGTGGTTAAATCAAAGTCAATTCAAGTTGTATTGGATACCGCGGGACACCTCACCACTCTAACGCAGTATGGTGGCCATAAAATCCGCCTTAATAATGTTTCGAATGCTGCTCAATCTATAGTTCTTATTGGAAACTGTATGGTTATGGATAAAATGTGCATATCAATCTATAGTTCTTATTGGAAACTGTATGGTTATGGATAAAAATGTGCATATCAATCTATAGTTCTTATTGGAAACTGTATGGTTATGGATAAAATGTGCATATCAATCTATAGTTCTTATTGGAAACTGAATGGTTATGGATAAAATGTGCATATCAATCTATAGTTCTTATTGGAAACTGTATGGATATGGATAAAATGTGCATATCTGCTGTATTAAGCCTCTGGAGCAAGATTGAAGTTGATATAATTCACAGTATACCATGTGGTTATTTTGTGCACAATGATGAGAGGCCAGATATGTATCTGGTTATGGGAGGCTTCAACTTCAAGATGGAGAAGCCAACTGATGTCAGCTATATATAGCATATATATAGCACATATGTAGCATGTATATAGCACATATATAGCATGTATATAGCATATGTATATAGCATATAAGACTTCCCTACGAATGACAAGGAGACCAGCAGATTGGGTTGGATCGTTTATTCGACTCCGGGCTGAGCGATAAATGCCCTACCTAAATCAAAAGCAAAAAACTGGAGGCAAGTGACGATTTGACCGTCTCGAGATCAACCGCCGGGGCCAAAGGACGCAGCCAGAGGCCGGACAACGGCGATTGGCTAATATTCAACTCGAGCCAAATCGAATAAATAAATAATAAATAATTCTCCGAGCGTTTATATGTATATAATAGATTATATATAATATAAGACTTCCCTACGAATGACAAGGAGACCAGCAGATTGGGTTGGATCGTTTATTCGACTCCGGGCTGAGCGATAAATGCCAAAGGAAGCCGAAGGCTACCACCCAAACCAATCAAGCTGTCTCAGTGCACAAGGTGGCTGCGAACCTCATGTCGTCCATAATCCGGACAGATAAGGGGTTTTTAGATATGCGTAGACTGTCCCAGAGGCCCAGTCTCCCCATACTTTGATCTCTTCCACAGTGGCCCCACATAAGGATAAGAAGGTGCAGCCACCCCGGCGCAGGGAATGTGAAGATAAATCCTCCACATCCGTAGCGGCACTTGAAGCAAAAGTCTTTAGCGTTTGTTGGTAATTGCATAAGTCATAGGGGTCGAACCCCCCTCCCCATCAGGAAGCCTGAATGCTTCCTCTGAGGGTCCAGCGGGAAGCTGAGTCCTGATAACCCTTTTGCTCACTTCTCAGCTGAGATATTTCTGTAAGAAAGTAGAGTGTAACACAGTTTAGCCCTACAGCAAAGCACGCCTTCAGGGTCAGCGTTCAAAATTCTCGTGTTAATAGCACTGTCGTCAAGGCGGCTTAGAGAGTCACAGATGACATTATCGCTACTGCGAATATAAACAGACTTAAACTCAAAATTCCTCTCAACGGCCATCCAAAACAACCTCCTGAGATAGTACATGATCCCAGTTGATCTAGATCTGCCTGTGCTCAGAGCGGCCCGCACGACAGCACTATCCGTAACCATAACAACAGTTGCATCCGACCATTTATGCAACCACCTCTCGCAGGCTGCGTACACTGCCGCCATCTCCTGAATATTTATATGAGCTGAAGCGACATGGCCCTCGGGGCTCGAGTGGTGGTGACCAACATAGCCAGCCAACAATCTATCATCAGCTTCGACAAAGGAGCCGACTAACCAGTCGTTACCATGGAGAGTGCCGAGGCCCCATCCAGATGCATCACTGTAAGAAGAGATCAGGGGGGCAAAGTGGCCAAGAATTTTGGCCTTACCGTTAAAGTGGCCAGAGAATGTGATCCACCATTCCAGGTCTTCACGCACCCCCTTGGTCAGCCTAACCCTATGGTGGCCCTCCCTGAGTTTTGCGGACATATCGAATATTCTCCTAGTAAAGGTTCGCCCGCCCCTGATCACCTTTGCACAGTGGGCTAGGATTCCACCGACCTGTTCCAGCTCCTTCTTCGAAGCTCACCTCCGACCCCTCATTGTCTCAAGTACCCGTCTCATCTTGTCCAATTTATCTATCGGGAGGGTGAGTTCTAACTTGTCAGAATCAATTATGATCCCTAGAAACCGCACCCGCGGGGCAGCCTGGCTCACTTTCTTATAGCTGACATAGAAACCTAGCCTGCGGATAATGCCTAACACTAGCTTCTGGGCGCCCATCGCCTCGAATTTTTTCCGTCCTAATACACAGAAATCATCGAGGTAATTAATTACCCGAGTAACTCCCTCTCTTAGAGCACATCTGACAATGAAATCTGAAATTTTGGAAAATATATAAGGACTGGAGGATAGGCCCATGCTAAGTCTGTTGTCTAGGTAATAGGCACCATCGTCAGCCAGCGCCCTAGCAATGGCAAGACCCTGACGAGGCCTGTCACATGGATGGATGGAGACAGCTCTGTAAGCATCTTTAATGTCTATTGTAGATAGAAAATCTCCTTTCTCCATGCAGTCTGTGACAGTGTCGATGGTTTTGTAGCTAAAAGTCGTGGCTATGCCTCGTGTGAACTGGTTTACAGAGTTGCCCTTTGGTCTACTACAATCGACGACGGTTCTACCGCCGCCATCGTCCTTCGGTACGACAAACACCGAATGTGTACATTTTGGCTGATTGCATACCCTGGATATGTTCCCATCAGCTAGCTCTCCGTGAAACTTCTCATAAATGATATCATGCTCCCAATTGTTCCTAGCCTTCCTCTACCTGGTATTATAGGTTATATCACAATCATCATTTATAACCTTGAAGCCATAGACAACTCCTAACAATAGAAAAATAGCGTCAGGATCATTATCTCCTCTAAAGAACAGCTCTACTACAAATCTACAAGGCTTAAGCTGGGAGCGGTTTCCTGCAATAAAGTGGGTACACTCACAATTGCCATGAAAACATGATTCATATACTTCAAAAAGGAACCTTTTCCCACCTATCAACTCGGATAAAGATACCATTATACGATCTCCTACATCCCAAATGTGCAATCGGCCCTCAACGTCTTTTATATCAACCGTACCCCAAATGCTACATGTCTCAACGCCTCCCTCCTGTACATTGGAAGAAACAATCAGATTAGCATTGGCATCACTGTGCACAGAATGTTCGCCGTTCCTCTCAACATGAATGTCCAGGCCACCACTGTCTCCATTGTCAGTCTGTGTTGTTGCTCTCAGCCATAATATCGGTTGGTGTATCACTGTCATTCCCTGTGTTGCTGCTCCTGCTCACGCTGTGTACGAGCCCCTGGCTACTCACAGGGGCCGAGTACTCCCCATAGTTGCTAGCCCCAAGCTGGCTAGCACCCAGTTCAGCAACCTCCCCGTTGACAGTCTCCCTGTCAACCAAGTCCCTGTCCAACACACCTGCCTTGGGCCACTGAGTCAGCTGGGCACTAGTTTGCCCACTGACCCACTTACCTGCATGATATGCGAATAAGGGTTCTTGCTCAGCTACAACCGAACTTGCTTCGACCCGGTCGGTGAGATGTTCCTGTCCCAGTCACTCCTTGCACTTGTAGCGTTTGTGGCCCTTCCCACCGCACTTAGAACAGGTGTGTTTAAACCGGCACACGTCCTCTGCGTGGTCGCATCCCCCATCCGAGTTCCAGGCCTAGCAGGAGCGCTTCCCAGGTCCGGATGGCGACTTCCTTCGTGATGTTGCTGAACCGTAGCTCGTCTTCTTCTGCCTGCGGTTCTGGTCGCCGTAGTGGGACATGCTCTCGCTCTGGTACTTGGATGAGAACGCAGCGAATCCCTTCGTCTCTGCTAGCTTCCGGATCTCCAAATCGTACTCGACATGTGCAATGTCTTTGTAATGGTCGTCCCTCGCACGATTTGTGATAAAATTTAGATGCTGCAAGAAAGCTTTGTAGTCTTCTACGGACAGGTCCGCTATGGTGAGGCATCAGGAAGCACTAGCATTAATTAGCTCATAGGCATTGAGCTTCCTAGCATCCTTTCCCCCCAGAGTATGTTTTTTCAGAGCCCACTTGCTCCGTCTACGTTGGGACGCACTGCTGTCGCTCCGCGAGCGTGTTGTCTGTCGTCGTCGTCCAGTTTCCCTCGATCTTCTCCGTGACCGGCCATAGGAAGAGTGGCCTTCGTCTTCTCTATCCTTTGTCTTCCCCTCTGGCCGTGCCTCCTCGGGAATCACGTGAATGTCAGTTCTGTGGGTGGACTTCTCCGTCATGTCGTCCTGTTTTCCTGGCTCGTCCCTAGTCCGTGGACGACCGGACCTCCTTCTGTCCCTCTCTGCCTGCAAGTCAGTCAAACGGTCTTGGAGGTCCTGTAACCGTAACTCCGCCTCGATTTTTGCGATCGCCGTTCTTGCTTCATCCTCCTTCTCGTCGATCGATAAATCAGCGATAGCCGTCGTCACCTGGCCCGAATCGCCTTTAGCTGTAATCGAGGCCATACTTCTTGTGTAGACCGTCGTCCGTTCCTGATGGTTGCAGCAGGTCGCCGTGTCCTCCTTCTTGTGGTTAAAACTGCAGTCGCTACAGTATGGTAGCAGCATCGGTCGTCCGTTGGCCCAATCTCAGTAAGGATCAGGAGGTATTATGTTGAAAACGAACTGAAATTATTTGCCTAGGTCGTTTGCTGGCCCTTATGTATATATATAAACAAGTCGTCCGTTGGCCCGCTTGATATATATACACATGAAATTTCCTGGATTATTGCCGATCTCGACTCGTGCCGCTGCGCTTTACTGCTGGGCTATGGCAGCCAAAAGACCAGGTGTGTTGTAGCCTGAACCCTGGTCTCCATTTACAGTACTAAGGTCCATATATTGCAGCTCAGTTATATTTTACTGTAAACCCTTTTAATTAAGTGAGTTGTAAATCGACCTAATTGTCGAATTTATCTAGAAACCATAGTTATATTAAAGTCAGTGTAAGTTACCTACTCACTAACTAGTAAATGGAGCATATTGAAATGCGTTCTATGCAAGGATCAAGTGTGTCGATTAATGGCAAATCAACATTTTCTTTTCGCACAAGTCTATCGAAATTACTGTTGATGATCGATACGACCCTCCTTCCCTCAATTTCCTGCATCCCGTCGAGTTACCGACTCACAAAATCAATGCTGGTGATCGACACACAATGAAATCGACACAGTGAAATATTTTTTCTCAACGGTCGAAAATTCCAAATGTTTTACGATACCGTCACCGCCTTGCCTCTCCTCCCAATTGAAATCGAACGCAAATCGTCGATTTGATCGTCCACTGATCGTCCAACACAAGTATTCTCACACTGAGGTCGTCCGCTGTCCCGGACGACAGGTAGAAGCAGAAACACAGGTAGCCCGTTGACTGTGTTCTCTAAGCAAAAAACTGGAGGCAAGTGACGATTTGACCGTCTCGAGATCAACCGCCGGGGCCAAAGGACGCAGCCAGAGGCCGGACAACGGCGATTGGCTTAATATTCAACTCGAGCCAAATCGAATAAATAAATAATAAATAATTCTCCGAGCGTTTATATGTATATAATACATTATATATAATATATATAGAACATGTATAGCACATATATAGCACATACATAGCATATATATAGCATATATAGATATATATATATATATATATATAGAGCATATATATAGCATATATAGATATATATATATATATATATATATATATATATATATATATATAGAACATGTATAGCACATATATAACATCTAACCATCCAAGCAGGTCTGGAGGCGGGAGTGACCAGACGCAGCTGGTATCAGGATGGCCATGCGCCACTCACAGGTGGCGCCATAGTGGCAGAAGCAGAAACTAACTCCTATGAAAGCAGGATAGTAGGTAATAACTGTTATATAGAAGAGAACTGATAAGTGGTAGTGTCCTTGTTTATATTCCCATAATAGATTATAGAGCACATATAGCACATATATAGCAATAACACGAAGGATAAAGATACTTACAAATAAATGTTCAAATGTATACAGGTTGACCATCTCTAAGCCGGCGTCATTGGGACCTGTAGGGTAGGGTGCTGGATAAGTGATTTCGCTGGATAATGATTGTTGCATTAGAACACATTCAACCCAACAGCGAACTGTAAAAGTACAACATCTTAACGCTTTTTCTGGTTAAAGTTGCATAGTCCGATGAAATATCAAATTTTCAAAACCAAACCAATTATCTAGATTTGATTTAACATATCTAACTTAGATACTGATACACTTATTAAGCATTTGTTTCTGCATAGAAGGTAATACTGAGTCAATTTAACAGAAGCTGTTACTGCAGAAGTCTATGGTCTCAGAGTTTTGGCAAGCTTGCCAAAACTAATTTTCCATGTTTGCATCCAAAATATCTCAAAAGTTTACCATTTAAAATAAAAGTAACTTTGAACTAATGTAAAGTAGATACCAGTGATCGATCTAATATATTTATCTCAGAAAAAATACATAAATTCAAAACCATCGGACTATGCAACTTTAATGAATGCTTTATTCACGACCAAGGGTCAAAGCCACCGGCACCCACGCGCCTGTCATGTGATCTCATTAACATATTCCTTTGTTTTCTTCGCGTGCCTGGATACCTTTTATGCATACATTACACTAACCACTTCATCCTACCTCTACATCAGTACACATTGAACATGTTCTGCTTGTTCCTTCACTACATCCCAAGACAGCTCAACACCTTCATTTTGGCGTAACCTAAACCACTTCATCGGAACCTAATGGCCCCGTCACACTACGACATAACGTGCCAGCGTAGGGACACCGTGAAAATAAATTTAACACATAGAAAATCTCGATGTAATATGCAAATACATGGCCAAGTTGGACGTCAATACCGCATAGTGGACGTGAGCGTAACATCGGTATAGCGTCGTGCCAACGAGAGAGGTCAAAGGAATTATTAATTATGTAAACATGAGGCTTGCGAAACCGCAGCGCAGCGCGCAACGTCAGCCTAGCATGACAGTAGCGGCCGCTTAACGTTGTCATGTCCGACACAACCGTTTTCCCCGACGTGAGTTGATGTCGACCAACCGAGAGGCTGGCGCCAGTCCAACGTCGCCGGCGTGAGCCGCAAAGTCCTCCCTGTGCGTCAATATGACGTAATGCACCGTTGATCTAACGTAGCCGACGCATCCTTCCCGCATGTCTAACGTCGGCGTAACGTGAGCATGACATCATCCAAACGTCACTGCATCACTTCGAGCTACGTCAAAAGTTTTTGACATGTCCAAAATTTGAATGCGCGCTGACGTAATTCGATGTAACCTGACGTAACTCGACGTAAATCGACATCAGTCTAATAATGTAAGCATGATGTAACTCGACGTACATCAACGTAATGACCAAAATTCACCTACGTCAATTTACGTTACCTCTTTACATCGTAGTGTGACAGGCCTATTATCTAGATCTGCATTTTTGTCCTTCATTCAGTGTTTTCCTTATACACATCTGTTTCTTTTGAATCATTGTCAGCAAATAACTTGAGCAAATTTAGTCTGTTTCTTTATGTCATGAACTCTAGTAGAAATTAGTGCCGGATTACTGATTAATCCGGATAATTGATTAAACCGGATGAGTGATAGCCAACCTGTATCATTTGCATACCTTAATTTATCAGCTCCTCACACGTTACAGCTGATGCCTCAATGGAAAATATTCCTTAATTATGTTTCCGCCAAAGATATACAGAGATATAGCAATCATATGTATTATTATGTATATTGTGTATACAGTCAGCTCTGGTTAATCCGACACTAGTTAAAGTTCCATAGTCCGATGGCTTTGCGTTTTGGTAATTTTTCTGAGATAAATATATTAAATTTATCAGCATAATCTACCTTATTTCAGGTTAAAGTAACTGATTTTAAATGGATAAGTTTTGAGATATTTGAAATTCAAACATGCAAACTTAGTTTTGGCAAGCACGCCAAAACTCTGACACCATAGGCTTCAAAAGTAACAGGTTCTATCAAATTGTCTCAGTGTTCCCTTCTATGTGGCAATAAGTGCTTAATATGTGCATCAATAGCTAAGTTAGATATATAGAGTCAAATCTATATCGTTATTTTAGTTTTGAAAATGTGATGCTTCATCGGACTATGTAGCTTTAATCCAACAATTTTGCTTACCGACACAATTTCAGTTGTAACAAATTTCCCCAATGTTAATCAATGCTAATTACTCTGGTTAATCCAACACTCGCTTTCCGACACTGACACTGCTTTTTTGTAACAAACATGCCGATAGCATGCCTATAGCTCGGGGTTAATCCGACACTTGAAATCCATCAAACATGAATTAGCACTAATATCGCAGATTTAGACCTTCTTTCAGTGGCAATTCTCTCACCAGTTACATGATTCAGTCACACATAGGCCTACGTAGGCTTATAAAAATAACACAAATGACCACGAAATAGTCTAAATTGGTTAATCCGACAATTTGCTATCCGACGTTATTTGGCATGTGACAGAATGTGTCGGATTAACCAGAGCTGACTGTATTATGTATATTTTGCATATTGTGTACGCAATTGGTGATATTGATAGGAGTGGATTCCTTCCGTACTGTTTTGTGTCAAAGTAAAGATATTTTCATTAAAGTAAATCAATTGTCTCTTTGTCAGAAGGATATTGTGAATTAAGCTCTTCGTGGCAGTGATCCAACTGCCATAGCTCACCAAAACAGTCATATCAAGCCTTCGTGATTACCATAATCGAAGTCATGTATCTTTCTCTTGTGAATTCTTGAAAAAAATAATTCACAGGAAAAAAAGTCACCTGAGAAGAAATACACGAAAAATCTAACAGAAAATATTGTATTTCTAATGTTATATCGTTTCCTTCTTTTCGATATGGAATAAAAGTTGGCACATATTAAGATCTTTAAAATCATTCTTCCTTAACATCAGTTAATTGTTTAAAGATTTAAGCAAACATTTTGTATGAGCTTAATTTTGTATGGCATTTTAAAAAGCAAATGTGACTTTCTGTGACTTTTTTCCTACCTAGCCAAAATTGTAATCTTCTTTTGAGACTTTTTTTCCCCTTCCACCCTTCTGGTAAATGTCATCTTCCTGTAACAGATCTCCCAGAGGCCATACAAAAAAAAAGAGTATATAAACATTGCCATTCCTATCATCATCATCAACACAAATTTGATAATTATTATGAATGTATACATTAATTCGGATATCTAAGAGATGCAATAACTTGCATGCAATAATTTTCTATTCAACTCAAACCATTGACGAAAACAATTGATCACTTTCCTGAGTTCTGATCGAAGGACATAAACTATATCCGTGTCAATTTAACAATCAAGCAATTTTGCAATACTTATTTATACTTATGCGTATACTTATCCTGTTCTGTTTATATATATTTAGGCATAATAACCTGTTAACAGATTCGGCCTGTCTATGTGACCTATCATAAATATAGTGGTCATGCGATGACTTACTATACCGATGCTGACTTCATTTATTGAGTCTGTTTACAATGCATTTAGTGATGGAGCTTTGACTATTTCAGGTGGAAGCCTATTCCATGCGTTTGTCGCTTTCTATCAAGGAGAAAGTTTGTCCTCACTTTGTAAAATATTTAGACTTTCTACACATAGTTACATTATAAAATAGATTCCATTTAAAGTACCCATTTGTTTTATTTAATAGATAGAAGAATGTGTAACTCATTGCTGAACCCAGACTGATAGGGTGGGAAACAGTCATGTTTGGTATTTAATGTTTAATGTGTATTGGATCTGGATTGAATTTGTATGGAGTGCATCGGATATGATAGAGGTGTCTGGTCAAGTTGCCATGACCTGGTGGTAGCTGGGATGTGGGAATGAGGAGTGCACCTGAGTTGCACCCATCTCTACTGTCATGGAATCTCAAAATGGCCACCATAAAGAGTACAGTAACAATATGCCATGGATCAATGACAACATGTCCCTTCAATAATATCATGTACCTTCAATAATATCATGTACCTTCAATAACATCATGTACCTTCAATGACATGCCTGTAGGAGTGTTTGAGAGATTAAAAGCCTGGGAAAGCTGGCAGTCACCACTAGGCCTTTCATGTGACAAGAGGTACTTTTGTGTCCATCTATTCTGTGCTATGCCAACTGTATCCACTTCACTATTATAGACAGGCAATTATAGGACTCAGCTACACCACACCATTTCCTATACTACACCCGCTGGTACTTTATGGTATTTTATATATATATTTAATTTGCATTTCATTATAGCTCACTTCCATTTATAAAGATCTGGCGACCACCTTTTAAAATGGATTAGCCCATAGATTACAACTTGTCAGTTGGTCCTGGGATTTTGAATCCTAAGCTTATGTCCTCTGGTCTCCCAGTGTTGCCAACTCTCACGAAATTCCAGTGAGAGTCACGGAAATTGAAGGTTCTGATCGGTCCCCTCACGAATCAAGGATCGACCCCAAAATCCCAAGAATTTCTGTACTTTTGTACAAAATCCAAGGAATGTCTGTACTTTTGTACGAATTCCTGTACCTTTGATTAAATACAAGTAACTGTGTTATACATATGTTAAAATATCAGCCTATAACCCCTTGGAAATGCCCTCAAACATCCCATTTTAAAGCCACTAAAAAAAACTTTTCTGTGGGGGGTGGGGGGGGGGCGTATGCCCCTAGACCCTCCTAGCAAACTTGCAGCTGTCACCACGTACTCGGGTTCCATGCACATAACGTAAAACCTCAAGGATTCCAAGTACCTCTAGGTTGGCAGCACGAGTCTCCTTTGGTGATATTTGCAGTTTAATGTATGGAGCCTCTATGGTATATAATCCTCATATATATGCTTATATATATCTCTCTATGAAGGTAATAGATACTGCCAAATCAACTATGCACGTAACTACAACCACATGACATGTATGTTAAATGTTATTCCTTCGTTAAATGGACCAAGTATTCAAGTTGACATCATGATCAGGTGGCAGGAACAAGATCGAAACAAAAGTAATAAAAATAACAAAACAGAAACGGTGTCACTTGATTACTTTGGTTAAAGTCTCGCCACCTAGAGGATATACCACTGAATGACAGAATATACCACCCCAAAGTTAATACTCATCAATTTGAACTGCACCCAGTCACAGAGGAAGAACGTATCAAGAAAGTGCAGTTACTCTCTGAATACAAGTCATCAGGGCTACAAGACCTAAGTTCCAGGCTCATCAAAGATGCCATGCTAGCACTGGCTACTGAATTCACATATCTAACTAATCTAATTATTGATACAGGTATCTACCCAGATGCATGGAAAAGGGCAATGATTGTGCCAATCCTGAAAACATCAAACCCTAAAACGTGTAATGAACTGAGACCTATATCACTTCTTTCAATACCAGGTAAAATAGTAGAGCAACTAATCCATGACCAAATAAAAGAATTTTTTTAAAGTACAGGTTACCTAGCAATAGAGCAAAATGGTTTCAGGAAGAACCACTCCACAACCAAAGCAGTGGCATGTGTGCTAGACACTAATGACAGGGATGGATCAAGGAAGATTATCTATTGCTGTCTTCATAGACTTTTGTAAAGCATTTGATACTGTAGACTATAAACTTTTAATAGAAAAAGTGGAAAATAGTGGTATGGGCACAGGGACAACTAAACTGCTAAAGAATTCCCTACTAAATCGTTCACAGTATACTAGACCTGAATGGGTTAATTCCTCACCAAGAGAAGTGAAGACAGGAAGGAGTACCACAAGGATCTACCCTGGGCCCACTATTATTTTTAATCTACATCAACGACCTCCCACTAGTACTTGAAAAAGTAAAGGGAAGCATATTTGCTGATGATGTGGCACTGGTAGCTACAGACGCTGATATAAAAGTGGCTGAATCCAAAATGAATCATGATTTAGAAAGAGTAAACTGTTGGAAAAGGGAAAATAAACTATCCATAAATATTATAAAAACTAAATATGTAATATTGCAACTAAAACGTTTCAGCTCACCAATTGTCAGTATAAAAATAGGAGAGTATATACTTACGGAGGCTCTAAGTTATAAATATTTGGGTACTAAACTTGACCCTACACTGTCAGGTACCAGTCAATTAAATAGGATTAACAGAACATTGGCAGGTAAAATGAACATCTTCAGGAAAAGAAGGCATGATAATAGCGAAGAGACTGCTCTTCTATTATACAAAAACCACAATACTGCCCATCATTGATTATAATGACATAATATATTATATACTAACTCAAAAGCAGCAAACAAAGCTCCAAACTATACAAAATAGAGGGTTGCGCACAGTATTTAAAGGGAAAACACTACATACCATTGAGATGCACAATAAAGCTAAACTAGATGCCCTAAATATTCGCAGAGACACGCACCTATTAGGACTAATGTACCACTGCGCGAAAGACCCATATTAGATAGACACATCTACCTAAGCCACATATGCAGCACAAGCCACCCTCCTGAAAGTGCCACATGTTAAAACTAGTCAAATGAAAAAGTCACCGGTTGTTCTGGGGGGAGCACTCTGGAACCAACTACCAGCACATATCAGGAACAGTGATTGTTACAAAACTTTCAAGATAAACCTCCATGCACATTTAAATCAACCAGCCTAGGCCAAAGCAGATCAATGCCACACTGGGGTCAGTGTTGCCGTTCCTTTCCCTGTCCCCCCGCTCCCCCCCCCCCCCTCCCTCCACCCCCCACCCCCAAACAAAAACAAACATACACTATGAACTCAACCAGTAGCGGCCAACTAGACCAAAAACCCATCTACAACGCAATGAGCCTGGAAATGATTCTAGTTGGATCCTACTGAGGTACATGATTAATCAATATTAACCTACTTACTAACTCAATAGGCCCCACCTGAGATTACCATGAACACAAGTTCGATCACAAAGGCCCACCCTACATCCCCCCCCATCACCCTTTCAACGAGTATGTTACTACTAGAAAGATAATCAGTTATGCCTCACCCCCTACTAACTAACGCCTACCATACTAGTCTAACATAGTTACCTCCCCGTATATGTTTCTTTTTTCTCTCATCTTGTTCTTTATCTGTCATTCATGTACCAATGTTTTGCTTATTTCCCTGTAATTGTCTATCTGTATATTGTTGTAGATTTGTTTACTGTGTAGAGGCAATTGTGATTAGGGCTGGAAGACGAGTGCATTAGCACTGACAACATGTTATTCAGAGGAATAAAAACACTTGAACAAAAAAAAAAAACCTTGTGGTAATCACTTGTGGCAGAATGTTCTCAGAAATAATTGTTACTTACAGCCATATTCTACGGCATCGGCTGGAACTGGTTGGTTATTAAACATTATAGCTTTACGTCCTAGCAACATCTAAGGTCATATCAAGGCAGGTACCAGCTAGTGACAGTGCACACTCATGGTGATGTTATAGTGCTGCCTCAGTGGGAGATCAGACCACCAGCACCATGACCTGATATCCCACTCAGTCACATTATCCTGACACTGCAGCCACCGAGTCCTTGCCATATCCTAATAATGCCGATCACGTGGCTAGGAAGTGACAAGTATCAATTTGAAAGTAATTTGTTTGACTCGACCAGGGTTCGTACCCATGGGTCATGGGTTCGAATCCCACGATCTATCAAAACGGTAGACGGACGCTCAACGCATTCGGCCATCCTGTCAGGCCGTGGATGGACACATATACTATATGATATAGTTAGTAACACCAAGTCAGAAGTTCTAAAACTCATCAGTTGAAGGTACCTTACTTACTAGCTTAATGAAGTCATGAATGTTGTTCCTCAGGCTTAGTTGGTACTTGGAAGTGACCTGTCTTTTCTGACTTATATTACAGGCGGTGTTGCGGATTCCGAGGGACACCAGTTTGCGAGGGACACATCGCTTCTGCACATGCGTCAAAATCGAACAGCGTCATCACTAACCTTATAAATTTAATATAATGTTTTTGGTAAAGATGTTTTCTATATGTGTACCAAACGATTTGTTTCTAGATGGTGTAATTTGAGAGATATTTGACTTCTTGTGTATTTTCTGTATGAAGATTGCTCACGGCCATTGACAATGCCTTGAGTTTGACGCTATGCGCAGTGAAAAACGTTAGTTTTATTAAAAAATAATAGAATTCAAGAACCCTAACCATATAAATTTAATATAGTCTTTATGGTAAAGATGTTTTCTATATGTGTACCAAACGATTTGTTTCTAGATGGTGTAATTTGGGAGATATTTGACGGTGTAATTTGGGAGATATTTGACTTCTTCTGTATGAAGATTTGCTCACGGCAGTTAACAATGCATTTGAATGGAAGTTTCCCTGGCAAACTGGTGTCCCTCGGAATCCGCATCAGCGGCATTAATCTGGACATCTTCAAGCTTGAGAAAGTCATAGCACAGGCCACCACCCTGGCGCCATCTATCGCAAACAAACTGAAGCAATACTGTTGATGTGATTCCAAAATCTCCCGCATGGGGGTGTATCCGGGGTGACCGAAATAACACTACTTTGACTAGATAAAGTATTCACCCCGTACTCGCAGTACACGGGTGAATACCAAACCCTATATAAAAATGGTCGAAAAAGCGGGTTAAGGAAATGAGAGCCTAATTTCACAATCTAAGAAGCAACATTTATTCTTTACATATGTCTTATTTATAGCCCGCTACTTTTGAGTTGAAAAATATAATATAATATCTAGTTTAATCAGATTTAAAAGTGAAATCGACGGCGTTCTCTGGCCGCCATCCTGTCTTTTTGCATTCTCGCCCCTTTCACCAATTCTGTGGAAATATATGCAGCCATTTGATACTGGAGCCACAGTTTCTAGTTCAGATTCCATACTAAACCTATTTTATCCCGTATTTACACTACGTTGTCTTTCACCCGTGTACTACAAGTACTGGGTGAATCTTTTTTCTATACTTTGACCAGTGTAGACTGCTGCTATTTGTGGAGGACCCAAAGCTTATTGTCAATGACTGCTTGTTGTGTTTATACAATAATTGACACTGCCACTGATAAAAGATTGACCCCTATGCAAAGTAGGGGTGAATTACAGCGTAGTCTAAATACCGGTGAAAATTGCTTTAGTATTGAGTGGGCAGTGGAATTCCTGATTCCAGTATCAAATGGCTACTTTTTTTATATCGGCACAGAGTTGGTGAAATGGGAGAGAATGCAAAAAGACAAGATGGCAACCACACAATTCACACTATTCACGCGTGACCTAATTCGGCATCAGAACGAGTCTGAGTACGTGTCGGTATTGGAAATGGCTATAAGACACTGTTGTGTGCCCATGTGTATGAACTACTACGGAAATTAAAGTAGTTAAATTTGAAGATATTCACTTTTGAAACTATCGTATTCATTTTTGCATACCTTTTTTCTATTTATTGGTCAATTTTCATGAAGACTTAGAGATGATCAGATGCATTTCAGTAGGCAATGTCAACAAAGTCGCTCACCTTGGCTGCCAATCTTTTCTTAAATTCAAAATTGCATAACTTTCGTAATATATATATATTTAAAAATGTTAGTTTAACCCTTTTAAAGCTTTTATTTATTTGTAATTACTAAGACTAGATGTTTAACTGTGTTGCACAGATAACTATGCTGACAGTGCTGCATTACATGATACCAGCATAACTATGCAGACTTGAAGTTGACAGTCACATCATAGTTAAAAAATGGGAAAAATCACCATGCAAGGGCCACCCAATCTTCGTGAAAATTGGCCAATAGATAGAAAACAGGTATGCAAAGATGAATATGTAGTTTCAAAAATGAATACCCTCAAATTTGAGTGATTTCGAGAGATATTGGTCGACAACAAATATTTGCATGACTTTTCATACAGCAGCGCCTCGCAGATGCGTACGTGGCCTCGGTCTGGTTTCAACATGGCCGCGGCGTGAATAGTGTGAATATTGTCAATTTCACTAAATGTTTTATTATATTTTTTAAGTCAAAAGTAGCAGGTCAATATTAAGATGTATATGAAGAATATCTTATTTTGCTGCTTAAATTAAGAATTTATGTGTTGATTTCATTTACCCAAGCCATTCACCATTTTTTCTAATGGGTTGTTTTTCACCCCTATTGCAAGAATCGGGTGAATCTTTTATCTAACGCCTCCAGTGTGCGGACAATTGTAGGCAACATGTATACAAATTATGTCTGTGGCGTAGTGGTTAGAGTGTCTAAGTTTTTTTCTAGGTCAGACTCCTAATCTGAGGGTCGGTGGTTCGATTCCCCGTGCCCCCAGCTCTGCCAATTTGGATTTCCACCGCTATGTATAATTTACAGCATCATCAAAGGCCGGTTGCTCTCATACCATGTCTATGTGGTGTGGGAGGTTAAAAATCCCTTGGGTCGGTAAAAGTGTAGGCTCGAGCTTTCTATCGACCAGCAGTGGAATGAGGAAGACCAGTCATCTATGACTGAAATTTCCCCTGCTTAAACAACTAATGGACCAACAAAAATAATGTGATTGAGTCATGGAGCTGGCGACCCGGTTGTTTAGTCGGTCAGCACTATACTGTCGCCATCAGTTTGCACTGTCACTAACTAGTCAGTACCCATCCTGATATGACCCTAGATGTTGCCACAACAAAGAACAAAGAACAAAGTTCTTTGTGGATCATGCGGAGGGAGCTGCTATCTACATTAGTTCTTGCCACTTCCTTCAGAGGGCAGGTTGGTGGTGGAAATCCTGTCTAGAATTTTTCAACAATCATGTTACGCAGTGAGCTACCCAATGCATTAGTTCTGGCCACTGCCGACAGAGGGCAGGAGTGGGTTTGAGGGTGGGTTTGCGGGTGGGTGGGCTGGCGGAAATCCTCTATCAATTCGCGACCAGACGTGATGGCCGAATGAGTTGAGCGTCCGGCTCCCGTTTTGGTAGATTCTGGGATTCGAACCCCTGTTCCTGTCAAACCAATGACTTAGCATCTGATACTAAATTTGTCTTGTCGCTTCCTTGCCAGGCATTCGGCATTATTAGGATAAGGCAATGATTGGTTGGCTAGGTGTTAGGATAAGAGTGGGATATCAGGTCATGGTGCTGGGACAGTCATTTCACAGTTGGGCAACACTATAAAGTCGCCATGAGTGCGCACTGTGACAAGTCGGTACCCATCCTGATATGACCTTAGATGTTGTCAGGACGTAAAATTCCACCAACTATCTATCAATTCGCATATTTCGCCTATCTCCTCCCATCCACACACTTGGCCACACCTGTTACCTGACAAGTGACAGTCTTAATTGACGTTCCATTTGGATCTATTGATTTCAATTTTCCGAACAGTGCTCAATCAGAGTAAAAAAAAAAGGCATGGCGTGCCAATGCTTCCCCCCAACCCCGATTCTTCAAAATTAATTTTCTCCTCGATTTGTCATAGTAGATTAACTTGATTAGTGCTTAATATAATCTTATTTTCAGTGCAGTTTTTTAAAAAGTGATTGATGTGTAGCTTTCAAGTAATTACAAAAAAAGCAATATGATAATGTATTCATGCACAGGTTTCAATACTCGCCGATTGCTCATCTTATTTTTGTCCCCAGCAGATTAATTCAATTGCTCTTCTCATAATTATTGTCAACATTGTCGGCATCACGCCAGGTTGAGTTTCCATTGTTTGATCCGTTGTGATTGTTTTTTTTTCTTGAAGATTTATACTGCCTATCATGGATAAGTCTGAATAGACTTGTTTTCACCATTAGACAGTTTCTCGAAAGAAAGCCCGAGTCTACACTTTTACCAACCCAAGGGATTTTTAACCTCCCACACCACATAGCCATGGTATGAGAGCAACTGGCCTTTGATGACACTCTAAGTTATACCCAGCGGCGGAAATCCAAATTGGCAGAGATGGGGGCACAGGGAATCGAACCACCGACCTTCAGATTAGGAGTCTGACCTAGGAAAAAAGTCAGACACTCTAACCACTCCACCACAGAGAATACCACATGTCCTAACAACATTTGAGGTCATATCAAGACGGACACAGTCATGAGACGGTGCGGACTCATAATTTGGCCTCATAGTGCTGCATTACTGAGAGAGATATTAAGTCATACTATTCACACTGTATCATGAGATTACAGCAATTGGCTTGTTAACTTTTTTTTTTTTTGGTAAATATTTTTATTCATCTGAATACATATTTTGTCAGCGCCGGGGCACTGGTCTTCCAGCCGTCGGAGTGGTCGCATTTCATCTGTACATAGTGGAAGTGGAATGTGTTGCATTGTGTGCAGCACAACCCATTCTGAACATAAAAGAAAGTGGGGGAGCAGCCTATGCTGCATAGTGTACAGCATATGTACTCACCATAGTGCAAGGTATATGCATCACTGTGTGCAGCACAACCCATTCTGAACCTAAAAGAAAGTGGGGGAGCAGCCTATGCTGCATAGTGTACAGCATATGCACTCACCATAGTGCAAGGTATATGCATCAAGATAGAGAGTGCAGTAATGTAAATTAGTGGTTAAATCATATGCTGTGTTTGTATATCAGTTAGATTTGGTTTTAATAACGGTTAGTCTTTAAATAGTGCGATGATGTGCATGTATAGTGGTTTATATTGTGTGCATTGCTGGTTGATGTAGTTATTCAGAGGTGGTAATGGGTCTAAAGTAGGGGTAGTGGGTCTCGAGTCATTGAGTTATAATAGTTGTTTGTCAAATGTGGATGGGGGAAATGTGGATGGGGGAGAGGGGTCCATGGGTAGGGGGGGCGGACACGCAGGGAGAGAGCAGGCATGACAGAGGGCGAAGTCAATGGGTTGTTCACCAGGTCGTATTATATATTTGCAGTGTCAGGTTTTGGGCCTGAATAACCAGGTGAGCTCTGTGTGCATTTTTAAAGGCAAGGATCGAACCCGCTTCTCTGGTTTTTGGTTGGGAGCTCATTCCACATGACACTTCCTTTGTAAATCGGAGCTCTCATTAACTTATTTGTATTAGGGTTGGGCACCCAGAGCAGAGTCGATGTCCCCCTTCTCGTTACCCTGGTTGTGCGATCTATGTATTTGTCATCACTCGCACGTTTATACATCAACGTCATTAGGTGTAGGTTCCTACGTACATCCAGAGTGTCCAGCCCTGCTCTGCTATGCATTTCAACCACACTTAGTATCTTGCCTTGGAATACTGTTCTGAGGGCTCTGTTTTGCGTTCTTTGTAATTTGGTCTCTTGCTGCTTCGTTAGTAATCCATAGATGATATCATTGTAGTCTATAATTGGTAATATTGTTGACTTGTACAGCTGCAGCGCAGTATTCTCACTTACATATGTCCTTATTTTTCTGAATGTGTTCATTTTTAGTGCCAGTGTTTGGTTAAGTCTTGCCAGCTGTTGGGTACCAGTTAGAGTCGCATCGAGAGTTGTGCCTAGGTACTTATAGGAGTTCACTTCACGGAGCACTAAGCCACCCATCTGCAGTTGTATTGGCCGGGCCCTCACCTTCCTGGCTTTGGTTCCATAGATTATGTACTCAGTTTTAGTGCCATTTAGTGTTAGTTTATTCTCATTGCACCATGTGTTCACTCCATCCAGCACCATTCCAGCCTCGGTTGCGGCTATGGCAAGGTCCTTGTTATGTATTGTTAGTGCTGCATCATCAGCAAATAATGTGAAAGATGCCTTGTTGGAAACTAGAGGTAGGTCATTTATAAATATTAGAAACAGTAGGGGTCCCAGAGTGGAGCCCTGTGGAACTCCTGTTTTTATTTCTCGAGTGGTCGAGTTGGTGTCACTTAGTTTTGTGTATTGTTTCCTATTGCTGAGGTAATTTGTGAGGAAGCTATGTGCTCTATTGCCTAGCCCAGCTCGTTCTATTTTATGCATGAGGATTTTGTGGTCGATCGTATCAAATGCCTTCTTGAAATCAAGGAAGACTGCGATAGTAAGATCACCCTTGTCTATGTTTGACAAAAGTTCATCCAGTAGAGACGCCAGTGCCCCGGTGGTGGACCTATTTTTCCTGAAGCCATTTTGCTGGTAGGTCAAATAGTTAGAGGACTCAAGGAATGTCTTAATTTGGTCATGTATTATTTGTTCTATGATCTTGCCAGGCAGTGGGAGGATCGATATTGGGCGTAGTTCACTACAGGTTTGCGGGATGTTGACTTTAGGTATGGGCGTCACTGTGGCCACTTTCCAGTCATCAGGGAAGATGCCTGTACTGATTATTAGGTTATATAAATGTGTAAATTCTGCACTCAGTGTTGTGATCGCACTTTTTATCAAAGTGGTACTGATATCCTTCATTCCTGATGATTTGTAGATAGATATTTTGTTAGTTCTATCAAGGATTTCATCCTGGGTGGTTTCCAGAAGGTCATACTTTTCTTTATTTAGTTTGGCAGATAAATTACGTGGTGAACATTCTCTGTGGCGGAGTGGTTAGATGTGTCTAGTAAATATTATATATGTGAATAAAACCAGGCATTCACTCTTCTTCTGGCTGGTGCTGAACTCGGATCGTGTGTTGTGTCTTGTTGTTGTTAGGCAAACTTCTAATTTAGGCTCTCTGCTTGTTTGTTTGTTGTTGTTTTACGTCCTAGCAACATCTAAGGTCATATCAGGACGGGGCTCTATGCAGGATAGGGGGAGGTGAGGGGGATATCATGGATGCTAGGCCCTAACAGGACCCAAAAGCAGGTAGCTCCTTTGGCTGTACAGCCGACAGGATGATTGACGAGTGGGGAAGAGTCTTAACCTCGAGTGCCACCTAGCGGGAACGGCCACTTCTATATTTATGAACCAATCATTGTTGGGGTTATCCTAACAAACACAGGATTTCATACAAGGACTGGTTAGCACAGTATCAGGATAATGTGACTGTGTGGGATATCGGGTCATGGTGGCCTGGTCACCCAGTGGGACAGCACTATAAAGTTGCCAGGAGTGCACACTGTCACAAGTAAGTCCCCATCCTGGTATGACCTTACATGTTGCTAGGAGATAAAACCCAAACAAACAAAAATCATTTAATAATGAAATAATGCAGGTAAGGAGCTAATTCTATCCCTATATTAAAGTTGCATAGTCCGATGGTTTTGAGTTTCTGAAATTTTCTGAGATAAATACATTAGGTTGATCGTCATAATGTACCTTACTTTAGCTTGAAGTAACTTTTATTTTAAGTAGCTAACTTTTGAGATATTTGAACTGAAACCATGCAAAATTAATTTTGGCAAGCTTGTCAAAACTCTGACCCCATAGGCTTCTGCAGTAACAGGGTCTATTCAATTGCCTCGGTATTCCTTTTTATGTCGTGGTAAATGTTTAATAAGTGCACCAGTATCTAAGTTAGATATGTAGAATCATATTTAGATAATTGTTTTGGTTTTGAAAATTTGATATTTTCATCGGACCATGCAGCTTTAATTAAGAGCCGCTAACAGCTCCAAGGCCTATTATAGCTGTATCTTAAGCCGTGTTTACACGGGCAATTGTGAAGCGAATTAGGCAAATCGATTTATATGAAGCGATGTAGTGGCGCATTTACACGGACCGAGTTTGAAAGTGTTTTGGCGCCGGGAACCAGCAGCCTCAGTGTTCCGCCTCTAGCCGGCGAGCACTGCTATTTGTTTAGTTTACACTCGGCGATTCGACGCCGATGTAGCTGCTACATTAATATCGCTTGGAATTTAAGGTTAATTTAATTAAATTTCATTAATTGGGTATGTAATTCTGTTAAATATCATCGCATTCAATAGATTTCGGCCTAATCGGTCCCTAACACTGCTGGGCACCAGCGATAGTTACAGCTGAGCTTGTAGCTGGCGAGCACCGCTATTTTACACTATCGCCGCCTGGGAACAAGCTGTATCGCTTCATATAAACCACCTCCCAAGGTGGTTTACATAAAGTGAATCATATGAAGCGAATCAGCCCTAATCCGCTTCAGTGGCGCGTTTACACGGCGAATGTAAGGCAAACTAGGCAAGGCGCATTATATGAGCCGTTTTAACTCGCCCGTGTAAACACGGCTTTATTGATTGATTGATTGATAATAAATTGGTAATGCAAGTAATGAAAATGCACTTTGCGTAGTCATTAGTGTCAGAATAAATAAGAATAAATAAGAACGAATAAGAACAAATAAGAATAAAAAGAATAAATGAGAATAAATAAGAATAAATGAGAATACATAAGAATAAATCAGGAATAAATCTGGAATAAATCAGAATAAATCAGAATAAATCAGAATAAGTAAGAATAAATAAGTATAAATAAGAATATATAAGAATAAATAAGAATAAATAAGAACACATAAAAATAAATAAGATTAATTAAGAATAAACAAGACATGCGGATAAAAAAAAGGCAAGAGATGATTTTAAATGTTTAAAAAAAGGTAGCAACAGGGGAGGGCATGGTATGGTCATTATCAAACCTTAAAGATTAAGTTCACATAATTGCTGTTAAGTGTACTTAGTCATTTAAACAAGCAACATGCTCTGAAGTTCAATAAGCTTGATTAAGCAAGGTTTCATTATATATATAAATTATTCATTTAGCCATCTGTGTTATTGGACCAATGTTGCTTAACACTCTACAATCTTGATGAACGCGTCTCATTTCCGAAAACTAAATACTTAGCAAAGTTTTATATGACATATCCAATTTTGATACATGTGCATTCATCAAACATTGTTTTCAGTTTGGTGCTTCTGTGCTACGCTGCTACGCTCGAAAAAATGGCAATCAAAGCCTTATGTCTGGCAATTCAACATGCACATCAACATAAATTATGCATGTTTCCACTTCAAATATGTCTAAGAATTATGGCATGAACTAATAATCATTCGATTATACAGCTTTAACTTAAGTGTACACACAGCAGTAACTGGTTGGCTCAGTGTCAGGATAATGTGACTGAGTGGCATATCAGGTCATGCTGCTGGCGGCCTGGTTTCCCAGTGGGGTGGAATTTTAAAGTCACCATGAGTGTGCAATGTCACAAGTCGGTATCCGTCCTGGTATGACCTTAGATGTTGCCAGGACGTCATCATCATCATCATGCTGTCGGTCGCAATGCGACAAAGACTGCTTTCAGTACTTGACTGCCGCTCTCCATTTAGCTCTCTGCTGTGAGAGTGATGTCCATGAGTCGGTCTTAATGTCTCTCAGCTTCAGGTTTCTCTTGATGGTATCACATTTCATGAAGGCTGCCTGCAAAAGTGTTGAAGTGCTGCTGGCTTTTGCAAGTTACCAGCGGCACTCTCTCGGGGAGCAAATAGAGGTTTCACACCGGCAAGAACATGTCCACACAGGCCCAAAACTATTTGTCCCTGCAGTGGCTGGTCGGGAGATGTTGGGAGTTCCATACATCAAGTGCCCTTGATGCTGCCACAGTGACATGGTTTTCTGTTCAGGGTTTGCTCCCTTAGCCTTCGGTTCTGTCAAGAACCTGTACCACAAGGCAGTGGTTTACAACTCTGCAGGGCAGGGACGTCAAACTGCCTGAGGTATTGCTATACCTGCATACACGCGCCAGGATGTAAAACTCCAACAACCAACCAACCAACCTGGTTTCAAGTACCGCGATAACCCCCGAGGGGGCGCCACCACCTTCGACCAAATTGCCGACGCTGCCCCCGATATATACAATCCCCAGAAGCCATGTGTGTGCCTAGTTAATGCCGCGTTGATGGGTTTGCTTTAGCTTAGTTTATTGGTGTTTTACGTCCTAGCAACATATGAAGTCACACGAGGACGGGTACCAGATGGTTTATTGGTACAGTTCCCGCTTCCTGTTTGAGAGGTCGTGAACTCCCATCAATCCATCCGCGGTCAAGTTTGTTTGTTTGTTGTTGTTTTACGTCCTAGCAACATCTAAGGTCATATCAGGACGGGCCGCGATCAAGTAAAATAAACAGAGATAGAAAGAACGTAATAACAATAATCAGGTGATAATAGGCACTCGTCAGAATCTTCTCTGGCCTCTGCCTATTGGTAGGATAGGACAGCGAATGGCTGGCTTTGTGTCAGGATAATGTGACCGAGTGGGATATAGTTGCACTGCTATTAACATTGTACATTGTTTCTAAACAGTTTGGTAGATCATGGGATTCGAACCCACGGGACGTGAAACTGCAACAACCATCCATCTAAACAGATACAAACCTAAATAAAAAGAACAGATTACAGGACAACGAATAGCTGTCTTAGTGTCAGGATAATGTGACCGATTGGGATCATATAGCAGCACTGCCATTAACAAGTAGATTGCTGCTAAAGTGCCTGTCACACTATGCTGGATTGAGCAACGGACAGAATTGTCTAGTCCGGTGGTGTTCGGGCGTGATAAGTATCAAAATGTATTTAAATTTGTCAAAGTGTTGCGATATCGGGACAAAGGCTGCCAGATGAACGGAAATGAAATGGACATGAAACGGACATGAACGGATGGCCAATGGACGAAACAAACTCAAACTGGACAAGACCTGTAGATGTCAATCCAGCAGCATCCGTTCCAAGTTTTGTGCATGTTCAAAACTTGTACGGACACAAACCAGACATCAACGGACTTTGTTCGGTTTCTTTCCATTTCCCCCAATCCGGTGATGTGTGATAGGGCCTTAAACAGTTTGGTAGATTGTGGAATTCGAATCCACAGGTTAGAACCTTGGTCGAATCAAACCAATGACTTAGAAATAGACATTTGTCGCTTCCTAGCCTGGTCGCTCGGCATTATTAGGATATGGCAAGGACTGGTTGGCTCAGTGTCAGGATAATATGACTGGGTGTATCATGTTGCTGGCGACCTGATCTCCCAGTGGGGCAACACTATAAAGTCACCTTGAGTGCGCACTGTCACAAGCTGCTACCCATCCTGATGTGACGTTAGCTGTTGCCAGGACGTGAAACTCCCAACCACCAACCATATATAGACGCCCATCTACCTAAATTACTCCGTCCTGATATGACCTCAGATGTTGCTAGGACGTAAAACAACAACAAACAAACCTAAATTACTAATTTGACTGAGTTCTTCCCCCCCCCCCCCCTCCCTATAATCATTGCAACATGTCTGAAATTGCGATGAGGCTATAGTCGACGCAAATCAATTCCGCTCGACTTTTTGTTGTTGTTGTTGTTGTTGATCTGAGAGCCTCGATCTGTGTGTCAGAAGCACATCTGGCATGGCCATAATGCTCCCGACTTAATTGCCACGTGATGTAATGAAGGCCGGCAGTATTGAGGTAATTGCGCAGGTCACCGAGTAGAGCAGTTGGATTGTTGTTGGAGTTTTACGTCCTGGCAACATCTAAGGTCATATCAGGACGGGTACTGACTTGTGACAGTGCACACTCATGGTGACTTTATAGTGCTGCCCCCCTGGGAAATCAGGCCGCCAGCACCATGACCTGATATCCCACTCAGTCACATTATCCTGACACTGAGCTAACCAGTCCTTCCCCTATCCTATTAATGCCAAGTGCCCAGCTAGGAAGTGACAAGTGTCAATTTGATAAGTCATTGGTTTGACTCGACCGGGAACCGAACTCCCGACCTTCCGCACTCGAGGCCCGCTGTTATGCATATGCTGTTTTCTCAAGTGGACAACAAGAGGTGATCAGGATAGTAACGTAGGAAGTGAAGTACAGGTGGCACCATTATTGGACTTCTGCGGAACTACCGTCCTAAATCCCTGGTCACATAGCCTTTAGTGGACGTAGTTGAACGTAGGTGAACGTAGTGGAGGCAAACTTGAGTCAAACATAGTGTAAGTTTGTTAAACTATGTTGAAGTACGTTACGGTACGGCACCTTTTGCCACCAAATGATATGGACTTTACGGTACGGATACCGGTACATTCAACTACTTTGAACTACGTTAGCCTCCACTAGGTTCAACTACATTCAACTATGTCTACCAATGGCTATGTGACCACGGCATGCATGATGTGGAACAGCCATAGTTTTGTGTGGGTCAAAGTACGCTAGAGTACACTAGAGTATGCTAGAGTACATTAAGAGGTGCGTTCTACTACGTTCTACTATGTTCAAAATTCAGCCTCTTATGTACTGCTCTTTTGAACATGTCCAACAATTAAATTGGAGATCATGGCTCACACACATTATTACCAAGTTAACATCAAGGACAAGTATGGATGCCGGTATGTTCAACTACGTTCAACTACATTCAACTATGTTCGACTACGTTCAACTACGTTAAACTATGCTAGCCTCCACCACGTTCACCTACGTCCACTAAAGGCTATGTGACCAGGGCTTAAGGGATAAGGTTGTTTTGGGGAGTTTTCAGTCACGTTGGCACACTGAGGGCTGCAAATCTGCAGCACTGTGGGATAAGGTGAATCAAATAACCCCCCCACCTACCTCTCAAACCTCCCATAACTTTGGATAGATTGTTGAAAAACTTCTGTATTGTCAATGCAACCCCTCCTACATTAAAAACAACAATAACGGGGTCTTGTCCTCTATGGCGGACAGGTTAGAGTGTCTGACTTTTTTCAAAGTCGGACTCCTAATCTGAAGGTCAGTGGTTCAATTCCCCATACCATCACTCTGCTAATTTGGATTTCCACTGCTGTGTATAACTTACAGCGTCATCAAAGGCCAGTTGCTCTTATACCATGTCTATGTGGTGTGGGAGGTTAAAAATCCCTTGGGTCAGTAAAAGTGTAGGCTCGGGCTTTCTATCGACCAACTGTCTAATGGTGAAAACAAGACTATTCAGACTTATCCGTGAAAGGCAGTATAAATCTTCAAGAAATAAAACCAACCAACAACACTGGAAGTGCATCAGGGTATATACACTAGATGAAGCTGGAAGTGCGTTGTTTTTAAAGCAGTCACGTGACATCTGTCCTTCTGCGCAGGCGCATAAGCAAGTCTGCACAGTACCCTTTGGGTCAGCTTTCCTTTTACAGGGTTCTGAGGCCTTTGGCATCGGATCTCCCTTGAAAGCCCGCGCTCAACTTTTTGCCCAGTTCCCAGGTTTGCCTGTTTGCTGGTTAGAGGCGCCCGCCCCCCCCCCCCCCCCCCGCCATCTAGCGGGGAAGTGGAGAACCATCTACAGGCGTCCAGTGTCGTCTGCTTCCATTCCGCTCCACCAGATAGATTGCAGTGCTGAATCTGACCAAACTATTGTTATTTAATTGGGGGTATATTGGTACTCTTTTAAATGCGCCAGGGATTATCTGATGAATTGGCATCCAATATAGACAGCAACTAGCATCAATTTTGGGAGATCGTGGGATTGGAAGACATGGGTTCGAACCCTGGTCGAGTCAAACCAATGTCTTAAAATTTGATACTTGTTACTTCCTAGCGAAGTGCTCTGCTTTATGAGGATAGGGCAAGAACTGGTTTGTTAAGTAGTGGCTTGGATGTGATGGCCGAGTCGGTATAGCGCAGGTGTCCCCTACAGAAGGTAAGGAATTTGATTCCTGGTCCAGTCAAACCAATGACGTGCAAAATTGATACTTGGCGCCACCTAGCATGGCGCTCGGCATTCCTAGTATAGATCAAGGACTGGTTATCTCAGTATCAGGATAATGTGATTGAGTGGGAAATCGGGTCATGATGCCAGCAGCCTGGTCTCCCAGTCAGGCAGCACTATTACGTCGCCATGAGTGTGTACTGCGACAAGTCGGTGACCGTCCTGATATGACCTTAGATGTTGTGGGGAAGTAAAACTCCAACCAACCAACACAAAAGCCACGGGGGGGGGGGGGAGGTTGCAACACCCGGGAACATCATGCCTAGAGCTGTACTCGAACCCACATTTCTGCCATTCCAGCATTCATAAAATTATTTTTCTTTAATTCCCTAAGCACAACTAGCTGTGTGTAGCGTCTTAATTCTTAATACTGATTAAAATTCATCACTTTCCAGGTCAGAGTGGCATTGGTAGCAGCACTGCCTGAAAATTGCGGGAGATTTACCAGAAGTCAGAATCCTGCTTTGTGACGCGACACGCGACAAGCTGGGAATACAAATGTAAATTTTATTTCAAGGATAAATGTCAAATGCCAAGTAAGGATAAATGTAAATAATCAGGATAAATGTCAAGTAGAAGAAGAGAGCCCCGAAGAGCCATCCACTCCATGAAGAGTAAAGAAAAATGAAAAAAAGAATGCAAGGGTGGGTGGGTGGAAAACGAAGAGGTGTGGACGGGAGGGCAGCTGGAGGTGGAATGGCTGGAGACAGTGGGTGAGGGTGGTGAGGTAAGGAGGGCAGGGGGCGCCATCGGGGTAGGCATGCCAGCCAGTGGGCAGGGAGAGAGGGGGGGGGATTCTTCCCCGCTACAAATCAAACGAAATGCAAGCATTACGACCAAAGCTGCACAGTCCGATGAAGCGTCAAATTTTCAAAACCAAAGCAATTATCTAGATTTTATCCTATATATCTAACTGAGATAATCATATAGTTTTTAAGCATTTGTTGCCACATAGAAGGGAATACTACTGATTCAATTTACCAGTTACTGCTGAAGCGTACGGTGACAGAGTTTTGGTGTGTTTTCCAAAACTAATGTGACATATATATACTTCAAAATTTAGCCATTTAAAATAAAAGTTACCTCAATCTACAGTAAGGTAGATTATAACAATCAATTCATTATATTTATCTCAGGAAAATTGCCGAAACTCAAAACCATCGGACTATTCCACTTTAATAGGCTGAGGGGTCACATACAATATCATTATCTCTACATCTGCCCTCATTATATATATGTGATGCATAACGCATTGTACGAGTATAAATGCAAGGGGAACATATACTTTATATATCCATTCCTCCTTGGCGCATTGGTGGTGGCTCCTTCCCCCCCAGGTGTTGGGGTAATTGGTGTTGGTGGTGGTGGTGGTGGTGGGGGCGGGGGGGGGGGCTCGCGCCACACACACTATTTACCCGTCCTGATATGACATTAGATTTTTTTCAGGATGTAAAAACCCCCAACAAGTAACAATTATATGTATGTATAATAATGTATGTATAATATATATGTGTATAATCTCTTTTGTTCATTTGACGAGTTTCATAGCTAAGACAGGTTGCAGTTACAGTATAACAGTGGTTGCAGCTCAGGATATGCTACTGCCAATTTCTTGATGTCTGTTCCCAATGTCACCAATAAGTATGTGAGATTCATAGAAAAGTAACCTAGATTTATATAGCTAGTGACGAATAAAGTAATAAGAAAAATTCAGGTAGAAGTGACCAACCGGTGTTAGGACAGGAAGCACTTGCTGACCAGCTGCCTTGCTTACCTGCCCCAACAAGCAACAGGGCTCCAAGCCGCTCTAGCTGTACCATAGAACCTTCCAGAATCAGCACACAATAGATTCACTTTCACCGCTTATATAATATTTGCATAAAGGTAAACATTTATACATACACATAAATCATCGATATGAGGTTTATTATTATTGTTATGATTGTCACTGTATAATATATTTAACATCCAATAATGGACAAATATCGATTAACTGCGGCCTGCTGGCCTACGGTGGCGCCACCACCGGCAGTTCTTGGTACTTATGTTCACTCGCTGTATCGATCACTTTGCTGCGAAACTGCAAAAAGTTTGCTGTCGTACTTTGCCGCCAATCTGCCATACTTTGCTGTGAAAACCTGCTGCGAAAACAGCTCGACAGCGGTAAGCTGAACTTGCTTTGCTGAACTTTGCTGCGAAAAGGGGGACTAAACCACTCAAGGGTCCGCAGGGTGGTGTAGTCCCGCTTATATATATATATGATTTTTGTTTTAGCCTACTATGAACTGGGCGATAGTATTTGCGATGTGAAGGCAAGATACTAGGAAATATAAAATATCCTAAAATAAACAACACAGGTACTTCAATGCTGTTCGATCTTTACAACAAATTCAACCCAGAAACCTTTTAGATTAGCTTCTGACCTGGTGGTGTAGTTCAGGCCTTGCCCACTGGTGGCGCCACCGTAATAAGAAGGGTCCATACTCTTGTATCCCCGCGAGGCTTTAGTGAGGAGTGGAGAATGGTGGGTGTAAGGTGGTGGGAGTTCCCATGGAGTGTGTGTGTGTAGGGTGTGTGTGTGGTGGTGTGCGTGGTGTGTGAGAGGGTGATGTGTGTATGGTGTGTCTGTGATGTGTGGGTGTGGTGGTGTATGGCCGGGATGTATGTGTGGGCATGGTGGTGTGCGCATGGAGTGTGGTGGTGTGTGGTTTGTGTGTGGTAGTGTGTGTGTGGTATGTGTGGAGTGTGTGGAGTGTGTGGGCTGTGTGTGGTGTTGTGGGTGGGGTGTGTGTAGTGTGTGTGGTGTGTGGCTGGGATGTGTGGTGGTGTGTGGCTGGGGTGTGTGAGAGGGTGGGTGTGGTGGTGTGTGGCTGGGATGTATGTGTGTGCATAGTGGTGTGTGGATGGAGTATGCATGGTGGAGTGTGTGTGGTGTGTGTTGTTGTGTGTGTTGTGTTGTGTTGTGTGGTGGGGTGTGGTGATGTCTGTTTGGTGGTGGTGTGGTGTGTGGGGGTTGGCAGTTCATCTGGAGGTGGGTGCTAACCGTACAGTGGTGCCATACAGGTGGTGTGTGTGGTGTATGTGGTGTGTGTGGTTTGTGTGGTGTTTGTGGTGTGTGTGGTGTGTGTGGTGTGTGTGGTGTGTGTGGTGTGGGTGGTGTGTGTGGTGTGTGAGGTGTGTGTGATGTGTGGTGGTGTGTGTGGTGTGTGTGGTGTGTGTGGTGTGTGTGGTGTGTGTGGTGTGTGTGGTGTGTGGTGGTGTGTGTGGGGGATGGCTATGTGTGTGTGATGGTGGGTTGGTGTGTGGTGGTGGTGTGTGTGCTAACCGTATATGGGTGCCGTGCAGGTGGGGTGTTACTGGAATGGGGTGTTAGAGGGGTGGTGGGTGTAGGTGTGTGTGTAGATGTGTGTAGGTGTGTGTGGGTATTAACCGTACCGTGGTACCATGCAGGTGGGGTGTTAGTGGGGTGTGTGTGTGGTGTGTGTAGGTGAGTGTGTGGGTGCTAACCGTACTGTGGTCCCATGCAGGTGGGGTGTTAGTGGTGTGTGCGTGGTGTGTGTGGTGTGTGGTGGTGTGTAGGTGTGTGTGTCTGCTAACCGTATCGCGGTGCCGTGCAGGTGGGGTGTTAGTGGGGTGTGTGTGGTGGTGTATAGGTGTGTGTGTCTGCTAACCATATCGCGGTGCCATGCAGGTGGGGTGTTAGTGGGGTGTGTGTGGTGTGGTGGTGTGTAGGTGTGTGTGGGTGCTAGCCGTACCGTGGTGCCATGCAGGTGGGGTTTTAGTGGGGTATGTGTGGTGTGGTGGTGTATAGGTGTGTGTGGTTGCTAACCGTACCGTGGTGCTGAGCAGGTGGGGTTTTAGTGGTGTGTGTGTGTGGTGTGTGTGGTGTGTGTAGGTGTGTCTAGGGGCAAAACGTACCATGGTGCCGTGCAGGTGGGGTTTTAGTGGGGTGTGTGTGGTGTGTTTAGGTGTGTGTGGGTGCTAACCGTACCATGGTGAGGTGCAGGTGGGGTGTTAGTGGGGTGTGTGTGGTGTGTGTTGGTGTGGGTGTCTGTTAACCGTACTGTGGTGCCATGCAAGTGGGGTGTGTGTGGTGTTTGTATGTGTGTTTTGGTGCTAACCGTATCGTGGTGCCGTGCAGGTGGGGTGTAGAGGTGTGTGTAGGTGTATGTATGCTAGCCGTCTAGCGATGCCGTGCAGCTGGCACGTATAAACTACACCGAGCTAACTCCAGAGGGGCTTCCTCCAGTCTCCTCCGGGGCCGATTCCATGGTCAAGGCAATGGGTCATTAGCAAATGACCCCAGTTGGGTAATTCTGCATAGTGCAACAGCACTATATATAGTTGGATGGTACTATTGGTAGTTGGAGTTTTACGTCCTGGCAACATCTGCGGTCATATATGGACGGGTACCGACTTGTGACAGTGTGCACTGATCGTGACGTTATAGTGCTGGCCCAGCGGGAAATCAGGCCACCAGCACCATGACCTGATATCCCCACTCAGTCACATTATCCTGACACTGAGCCAGCCAGTCATTGCCCTATCCTAATAATGCCAAGCGCCTGGCTAGGAAGTGACAAGTATCAATTTAACAGTCATTGGTTTGACTCGACCAGCGTTTGAATCTGTGGGTTCGAATCCCACGATCTGCCAAAACGGGAGACGGGCGCTCAACTGATTCGGCCAACCCGTCTGGTATTATATTCCAAAATTTCAGTGCGCAAGTGACAGTATTCGTGGCATTGGTAGGGGTTGGGCATGGTGGCGCCACCAGTTCCAACCATGAAAAGGGGTCACCCATAAAGTAGTAGTACATGACATATGGGTGATCAATATAGCGAATCTTCCCTTCCGTACCTTTATACTCACATAAGTCTGATACATCATATATTCCCCCCCCCCACCCCATATTTGGTGGTGTTAACAACATATATCTATGTGTATTTAATTATGTTTAATACATACATGTATTATATATGTCATCATCATCATCATGCTATCGGTCGCGATGAGACAACAACTGATTTCATTACGGTGTCAGCTGCTCTCCATTTATTCTTGCTGTGAGAGTGATGTCCATGAGTCAGTCTAAATGTCTCTCAGCTGTATATATTTAGGGTATAACATGTCCAATTTATTATGTGGATACAAATAACAAAACAAGTGGCATGTATTTATGTCTATAGTAATCCGTTGCAAATACGAATATGTATTACATATCTAAGTAACTATAAAGAATTTGCATGAACAAGTGACATATATATTACAAACTACCACAAAATATATACATCATCATCATCATGCTGACGGTCGCGATCCGACAAAGACTGCTTCCATTACTTGACTGCCGCTCTCCATTTAGCTCTCTGCTGTGAGAGTTGCGTCCATGAGTCGGTCTTAATGTCTCTCAGCTTCAGGTTTCTCTTGGTGGTATCCTTGAACCGGAGACGAGGGCGCCCTCTCTTTCTGTAACCAGAAGACAGTTGAGAGTAGATGATCTGCTTTGGTATACACAGACACATATATGCACATATATAGGCTATATATGATATATGTGATATATATATATGATATATATATGATATATATATCATATATAACATATATTTAATAGACTTCCGACCATTACTAAAGTAAGTTACAACGTTCAACTTAATATATATTTATTAAAAAAAATATAGGAGAAACTTAAAACCATAAATGTTCTTAATCCGACAGGTTTAAGCTTCTGCCTATATTTGAGATAAACATATTAGGTTGGTCATTATGCTCTACCTTGCTTCATATATATTTAAGCCTAATCTGTTTGTTGTTGTTTTTATGTCCTAGCAACATCTAAGGTCATATCAGGATGGGTACCCACTTGTGACAATGCGCATTCATGGCGATTTTATAGTGCTGCCCCACTGGGAAATCAGACCGCCGGCACCATGACCCGATATCCCACTCAGTCACATTATCCTGACACCGAGTCCTTGCACTATCCTAATAATGCCGAGCACCAGGCTAGGAAGCGACAGGTATACATTTTTAAGTCATTGGTTTGACTCGACCGGGAACCAAACTCGCGAACTCCCGATCTTCCGCACGCGAGGCCCGTGCTCTACCGATTCGGCCACCGCGCCCAGTTTAAGCCTAATCAGCGATTATAAAAGATGCCAAAAAAGCCACGCACACACACACATGACAGTAAATAAGCAAAAACAAAAACCCACAAACACTCAAACACACTGCGCCAACCCTCATACAACAGATACGTTGATTCTAATCTGGCCTCGGATGTCAGATGTTAGATATCAGACAGCTTTTCGCTGCTGGTCTCACCAGAACGAGGCCCTGCGTGCTGATTGGTCCGCAGGGAGGTGGGCTTCATGGTGCGTAGCGGCGTCCCGGTCAGCGCCACATGCCCGCTAGGGGGCAGCACACCTTGGCGCAACTGACCAATTACCTGATAAACAACAGCCCGCAGGGGGGGTAGGCGGACAATGAGGCGGGCTGGGGGTGGGGACTGGTGGGGGTGGAGGGGGGTGGGTGGTGGTGGCAGTCAGCCGCACCAACACGCACTCAACACTAGTCTGTCTCTTATGCGCCTGTCACACCTAAAGCCCCAGTCACACATACCCGGATCAGGGGCCGAACGAGCCCCGGACTGCCATCCAGGGTGGTCCGGGGCGATCCGGCCTGATCCGTGGCTCGTCCGGCACCGTCCGGGGTCAGCCCCGGATGTTTTAAAATGTTAAAAATATCCAGGGAGGTCCGGGGGATTTTGCGATCTGGGCTCAATCCGGCCTGATCCGGGGGTGGTCCGGGGGTGGTCCGGGTATTTTGGGGGTGGTCCGGGGTGGACCGGACCTGTCCGGGGGTGGTGCGGGGTCATTTTGAGCCACGGTTTGACCCGGACCATCCCCGCGGACTATCCAGGACTACCCCCGGCCTAGCCACGGACCACTCCCGGAATGCCCCCATAAGACCGGGGGTGATCCGGGATAGTCTGGGGGTGATCCGGGATAGTCCGGGGGTGGTCCGGGGCAGTCCGGGGGTGGTCCGGCCTCGTCCGGGGCCGGTCCAGCCCAGTCCGGGTGCAGTCCGGGGGTGGTACGGGACGGTCTGGGGCTCGTCTGGGGCTCGGCCGGGAAAGTGTGACTGCGAGGCAAAAATCGATGAAAACAGTTATTTTATCTGTGGTGGTCTGGGACAGTCCGGGCCGTTGGTCCGTTGGTGGTCCGGCTCAAAATCCGGGGCTCGTCCGGCTATGTGTGACTGGGGCTTTACCGAATTGAGTACCAGACACAAGCGGACAAAGAATTGAGTAGTCAGTTGGTGTTCGGTGTCAAAATGTACCGAAATGTGTCGAAATGTTGCGCTTTCCACCGGACGAAACAGATGCTAAACTGACAAGGAAGGTACATTAATGAATACCCACCGGACGATAACCGGACGATAACCGGATGACAACTGAATGTCAAACGGACGGACCAAACATTAACGAATAACGACCGGACTGTCATGGACGCGCAAAAAAAACCCCGATGGACCGAATTCCTCTAACAACGTCAACGGACTATTCCGGAAGCACACAGGAGACGTAACTGATGGGTACCGGACATGAAACGGACAAAATGGACCAAACGGACTTAAAACGGACACCAACCGTACAAGTCAGTCCGCCGGTGTCTGGTACAAGTTTTGTGCATGTTCAAAACTTGACACCGTACACACCGGACACCACCAAACAAAAAAATGGACATGCCGGATGCGTACCGTATATAAAAGGGACATTGACGTATTTCACCGGACAGTGTCCGTTTTCTGTCCGGTACCCCAATCCGGTAAGGTGTGACTGAGCCTTAAACAAAAAAAAGTTGTCACCTTTCAAGTTGGTTGGTTAATGGTGTTTTACGTCCTGGCACCATCTGAGGTCATATCAGGACGGGTACCGATTTGTGACAGTGTGCATCTCATGGCGACTTTATAGTGCTGCCCCACTAGGAGACCAGACTGCCAACACCATGACCTGATATTCCACTCAGTCATGTTCTCGTGACACTGAGCCAACTGGTCCTTGTCCTCTCTTACTAATGCTGGAATGCTGGCTAGGAAGCAACAAGTATCCATTTTTAAGTCGTTGGTTATACTCGACCCGGGTTCGAATCAGTGGGAATCCCACGATCTACCAACATTGGAGACGGATGCTCAATTCATTTGGCCGTCCCGTCTGGTCTCACCTTTCAAGTGATTTTATTCATCCGAATAACATGTTAGTGTTGGCCTGTCCTGATATCACCTGCGACGTTGGTAGGACATAAAACAACAACCTACCTGTTAGTGGTGACGACCGGACACGGTGGCTGATTCGGTAGAGCGGAGGCTTCCCGTATGGGAAGGTCGGGAGTTTGAATCCCAGACGAGTCAAGTGAATGAGTTAATAAAATTGATAATTGTCGCTCCCTAGCCAGTGGTAAGACAACCATTAATGATTACACTATTCCTGCAATTGCCATTATTGTCAACATATTAATTTATGTTTGTGTACTATGCATGGAAATTGTGAATGAAAAATGTCTAAATGTCTACTTGATAAAACAAACAATTACACTATTTACAGTACTCAATCTTGCTAATTCATTGCAATGACAATTAATGGCAAATCGACACCTAATTGAAACGCTACCAATTAGTTGGTTGGTTGTTGGAGTTTTAAGTCCTGGCAACATCTAAGTTCATATCAGGACAGGTACCGACTTGTGACAGTGCACACTAATGGCAACTTTATAGTGCTGCCCCTCTGACAAATCAGGCTGCTGGCACCATGACCTGATATCCCACTCAGTCACATTATCCTGACACTAACCAGTGTCTAATCCTATCCTATTAATGCCGAGCGCCAGGCTAGGAAGCGACAAGTATCAATTTTATAAGTCATTTGCCTGACTCGACCAGGAACCAAACCAAACTCCTGATCTCCCGCACGCGAGGCGCGCGTTCTACTGATTCGGCAACCGAGCCCCGTGTCGCAGTTTCCGCCGTCCGCCAGTTTCCACAGTACACCTACACTCAAATGCATTGTCAATGAGTTGCAACAAATGATCCAGCAGCCAACCAGGGTAACTAAAACCACTAACAAAACAATAGGCCTGGCACTTACCAATATCAAACATTGTACAAAGGCTGGAGTCCTTAACTATAACATAAGCGACCACAAACCAATATTTATAATAAAGAAAAAAATAAGAAATGACAAAAGAATCACCACCCACTGGGGACGCTCTTATAGGAACTGCAATTTTAATGAATTGGCCGGCACACTCAAAGAAATAAACAGTGCTGAATTTCTGGATATGAGAGACCCCAACCTATGTTGGGATATGCTAAACGCAACAATCACTATTGCAACTGACAGGCACTGTCCCCTAACCGAGATCACCACCAGAATCACCATGGGAGGTTACCTTAATGATGAACTACTAGAGCTTCAAAAGGATAGAGATTACTTTATCCAAAAGTTTGAGAAAACAAAAGATCCAGGGGATGAATTCATAGCTAAATGTATGGTCAGAAAGGCTAGGAGTGAAGTAAGGAAAGCCAAAGCAAGGTATTATCAAGTCCAGATAGACAAATATAAACAGAATGCCAGAAAATGTTGGTATGAAATAAACCAAATCGAACCTAAAAAAGAGACAAGAATCAGTGGCCTTGCAAGTGAAGAGACTGGTATTAAAATCCCAGATGAATTACTGGCAGAGGAAATCAATAACTATTTCATAGATATAGGTGAGAAACTAGCCAATACATTCAAACAGAAGGATGATCAACACAAAACCTTCCATGCCAAACTAAATAAAGAAAAGTATGACCTTCTGGAAACCACCCAGGATGAAATCCTTGATAGAACTAACAAAATATCTATCTACAAATCATCAGGAATGAAGGACATCAATACCACTTTGATAAAAAGTGCGATCACAACACTGAGTGCAGAATTTACACATTTATATAACCTAATAATCAGTACAGTCATCTTCCCTGATGACTGGAAAGTGGCCACAGTGACGCCCATACCTAAAGTCAACATCCCGCAAACCTGTAGTGAACTACGCCCAATATCGATCCTCCCACTGCCTGGCAAGATCATAGAACAAATAATACATGACCAAATTAAGACATTCCTTGAGTCCTCTAACTATTTGACCTACCAGCAAAATGGCTTCAGGAAAAATAGGTCCACCACCGGGGCACTGGCATCTCTACTGGACGAACTTTTGTCAAACATAGACAAGGGTGATCTTACTATCGCAGTCTTCCTTGATTTCAAGAAGGCATTTGATACGATCGACCACAAAATCCTCATGCATAAAATAGAACGAGCTGGGCTAGGCAACAGAGCACGTAGCTTCCTCACAAATTACCTCAGCAATAGGAAGCAATACACAAAACTAAGTGACACCAACTTGACCACTCGAGAAATAAAAACAGGAGTTCCACAGGGCTCCACTCTGGGACCCCTACTGTTTCTAATATTTATAAATGACCTACCTCTAGTTTCCAACAAAGCATCTTTCACATTATTTGCCGATGATGCAGCACTAACAATACCTAACAATGACCTTGCCATAGCCGCAACCGAGGCTGGAATGGCGCTGGATGGAGTGAACACATGGTGCCATGAGAATAAACTAACACTAAATGGCACTAAAACTGAGTACATAATCTATGGAACCAAAGCCAGGAAGGTGAGGGTCCGGCCAATACAACTGCAGATGGGTGGCTTAGTGCTCCGTGAAGTGAACTCCTATAAGTACCTAGGCACAACTCTCGATGCGACTCTAACTGGTACCCAACAGCTGGCAAGACTTAACCAAACACTGGCACTAAAAATGAACACATTCAGAAAAATAAGGTCATATGTAAGTGAGAATACTGCGCTGCAGCTGTACAAGTCAACAATATTACCAATTATAGACTACAATGATATCATCTATGGATTACCAACGAAGCAGCAAGAGACCAAATTACAAAGAACCCAAAACAGAGCCCTCAGAACAGTATTCCAAGGCAAGATACTAAGTGTGGTTGAAATGCATAGCAGAGCAGGGCTGGACACTCTGGATGTACATAGGAACCTACACCTAATGATGTTGATGTATAAACGTGCGAGTGATGACAAATACATAGATCGCACAACCAGGGTAACGAGAAGGGGGACATCGACTCTGCTCGGGGTGCCCAACCCTAATACAAATAAGTTAATGAGAGCTCCGATTTACAAAGGAAGTGTCATGTGGAATAAGCTCCCAACCAAAACCAGAGAAGCGGGTTCGATTCTTGCCTTTAAAAATGCATACAGAGCTCACCTGGTTATTCAGGCCCAAAACCTGGCACTGCAAATATATAATACGACCTGCTGAACGACCCATTGACTTCGCCCTCTCTCATGCCTGCTCTCTCCCTGCGTGTCCGCGCCCCCTACCCATGAACCCCTCCCCCCTATCCACTTTTGACAAAACAACTATTATAACTCAATGATTCGAGACCCACTACCCCTACTTTAGACCCATTACTACCACTACATAACTACATCTTCAACCAGCAATGCACACAATATAAACCACTATACATGCACAACATGGCACTATTTAAAGACTAACCATTATTAAAACCAAATCTAACTGATATACAAACACAGCATATGATTTAACCACTAGTGTACATTACTGCACACTCAATCTTGATGCATATACCTTGCACTATGTCCAACAGCCACCAGGAACGCGCGTGTATGAACAAAAAGCGCTTCATGGAGAGAAAGACACCGTCGAGCTCTGAACCCGCCACCCAGCAGACGAGCCAGGTTTTTTGCTAGGCGGCTCCACCCCCCCAGCTGACAGCACGGGCAAGGAGCCAGACGACAGTGCACGCCAGAACAGATACACCACAGTGTGCAGGACTCACAAAGTAAACAAACCAACCGGTGGCGCCCCAGGCGGGCCCGACAACAGCAGAGACCCCGCCTGGAGGAGACGCCCCCCCGAACCTGACAGCGCACCGCGTAGCGGCACCCCCCACACCCCCGGTGACCTAATTAACACTAGGGCGAACAAGGTCAGCAGAAACCACGCCACCAACGGGATGGACTGCAGTGCCTCACATACCACAATGCATACTAACGATATTACGAACTGCATCTGCGCGGATGACTCGGACTGCACCGAATGTAACAGCAACTTCGCCACCACCGACAGTGATGCCGACAGCAGCCACGAGGCCGGCGACCAGGAGGCCAGCCCTACTGCACGCCACACTGACCTCTCGAATTGTGTGTGTGCCGAGGTCTCGGACTGTAGCCTATGCAATGACGTGACAGATGAGCTCCACACGGATGATGGCGACGACAGCAGCACCGGAGGGCACGACGCCACACCGGCAAAACCAGTCAGCGGGGGCGGTGTGAGGAAACGCCCCCGCTGCGAGTGTCCCGGCATGTGTAAGGGTGTGTGTACAAACTATACTACGGTCGGTGATAGCCAGGAGGAACATGGCCGCCACCGCACACACGGCGACACAGGTGGCGCCACCTGGAAAGAGGCCGGCCGAGGTGACAACAACAACAGCCGCGACTACCCCGCTGACCCACAACACGGCCACGCCCCCCATAGACGCGACCACGCCCACGACCACCCGGACGCCGACACGAGCACCAGCTCGGATGGGGGAACGAAGCCACGCACCAAGCGCCTCAAAGTAATGGTGGGTGAACTCCACAAAGTCTCAGACACACCCGACTCAGACGAAGACGGCCAAGGATACGCGACCCTCCCCCTGGTATCTCCACAACACTACCGTACCACACTTGACACCATCTGGCCACGCCCACTGGAGGACCAGTGGACCCGCCACGCAGAATACCTTGCAATATACAAGACGGTACGCCAAACAGCCCTCCCCAACTACATGGGAGCCAGGATACCAATACCCTCTGGCCTGAACATCCCACAATGGAGGAGGATGCTCACCGGATACCATGACTATGAGATAGTAGACTACCTCGAGTTTGGCTGGCCGGCAGACTACACTGCCGCCACGCCCCCCCACACCGACCATGACTAACCACGCGAGGGACGCAGCCCAACTGGACGCCATCAGGGACTATATAACAACTGAGAAAGGCCACGGAGCACTCCTCGGGCCGTTCAACAAGCCCCCCTTCCACCCCTGGTCACAAGTAAGCCCCATCATGACCCGCCCCAAAAAGAACACTACCGACAGGCGGGTCATAGTCGACCTCAGCTGGCCAAAGGGGGGCAGCGTAAACTCCGGGATAAAGAGAGGCCATTACCAAGGACGCCACTGCACATACAGCCTACCCGGGATAATGGACGCAGCAGACGAGGTGGCCCGGGTGGGGCGAGGGGCGTATGCATGGGGGGCTGACCTCGCCAGGGCATACCGGCAACTAAGGACCTGCCCTCTCTCCACACCTCTCTTTGGCATAACGGTCGATGGTCAGTACTACACGGACGTGGCCCCACCTTTTGGGTGCCGCACATCCTCAATGGCCTGCGCCAGGACGACAAACGCAGTCGTCTACCTCCTGAGGAGGCGGGGCCACTTTGTCCACTGCTACCTCGATGACTTCGTGGGCATGGCACCCACCAAGGAAGAGGCGGAGAAGGCGTACAACGACTGCCTCGAGATCACAGCCCGGCTCGGCCTGGCCCTCTCCCTAAAGAAGTGCACCCCGCCCACGAAGGTCATCGAGTGGCTCGGCTTCCGCCTAGAAATCGACGGGATGCGGGTCACCATACCAACGGACAAGCTAGAGGACACCCTCACCGAGTGCAAAAAATGGGCCGCCCCCAGACAGGCTACTCGTAAAGACCTTCAGAGGCTGGTGGGCCGCCTCCAACATGTGGCGAAATGCGTCATCCCCGCCAGGCGATTCATGGCCAGGATACGCGAGGCACTGAGGCAGGCCCCCTTCAGCGGCAGTCAACAGGTACACGACGAACTCCGGGCCGACATCCGCTGGTTCCTGGAGTTCGCCAGATGCTCCAACGGCCTGGTCCTACTCCCAAGTGACCCCAAACTCCCATGGGTGATCGAATGCGACTCATGCCTCACAGGGGGCGGGGCATACTCACCAAGCGAGTACTACGGCCAGCAATACCCAGCCAGCTTACAGGACAGCACGGCGAACATTGCTCACCTGGAGGCCATCAACCTAGTCGTGGCACTGAAGGCGCTCGCACCCCCACACCCCGACAAATACCACATAACCATCAACACGGACAATGCCGCCAGCCAGCAGGTCCTCAACAACGGCACCGGTCGTGACAAGACCCTCACAGCATGCGCCAGAGAGATATGGCTGTTTGCCGCAACACACTCATGCGAGGTGGAGATACTCCACAAGCCCGGCTCTGAACTCATCCTGGCAGACGCCCTGAGCAGGCGAGCAACAGACAGCAAAGCCCAGGCCGTCGCAGCCACACTCTGTAGAAACCTAGCAATAACTGAAATTAATGTGAATTTTAATAGAGTATTTACCGCGGGACTGTAGATAACCTGGGTAGCTCACACCTATTTGCTCTCCCTCCCCAGGTTATACAGATGAACAACACGAACGCATCCTCCACCTGTACTTTGCAGGACTATCAGCAGGCACGTGGAGGAACAAAGCGGCCCAAGCAAAGCAGTACATCGACTTCGCAAACCACCACCAGGCCGACCCTCTTGCCCCCACCCAGTACGACATACTCGCATATATCTCACACCTGAGAGAAAAACTAACGACGCCAGGAGCGGTCCTCAACTATGTGAGCGGGGCAAAGACCTGGGTGCAGATATGCGGGGGAGACGTCTCGGCATTCAGCACCTACCCCGTCACGCTAATGAAGCGCGGGGTGCAGCGGCTCACCTCACACATCCCCCGTCAAGCCCCGCCCCTCACGCCCCATGACCTCCTCCAGGTGACCCGATACCTCACATCCGCGGGCCCCACAGCAAAGGTGCTCAAGACGGCGATCCTGATAGGATACTACACCCTCCTCCGTCAAGGAAATCTCGCCCACACAGGAGCAACGACCGACCCGGGCCACACCATCCAGGCCCGAGACGTTGTCCCCTCATCGACCGCTCTCACCATCACCGTCCACTCCACTAAGACTAGGTGGAGGGCGGGACAGACTTACCGGGTGCTAGTTCCGGCCATTCCAGGCTCTCCATGCTGCCCACTAGCAGCCTGGCTAGACTACGTCGCCTACCAACGGCCACGCCCACTCGGGCCGGCCTTCCAAGTGGGGGGGGGGGGGCTCCCCTTCTCACCCCAGCGCTCCTAGGAGCGCTCAGGATGGCCCTGGCGGCCTCCGGGAACGAACAGGCAGACAAGTACACACTGCACAGCCTCAGGAGAGGGGGGGCCCAGGCCTGCGCCGCATCCGGGGCCCCCCTCGGGGCAATCATGGAGCTGGGGACGTGGTCCTCAGCCTCCGTTCATACCTATGTCCCGCGGGGCCAAATCACCGCCGGACCACGAGCCCTCTCCTCCATATTTGGTAAAGGGCTCGAATCCGGTCCCCACATACCACCACTGGGATCAAAAACCCCACGGGACGAACAAAACACAAAGGGCTAGCACCCAGATAAGACAACACCCGACATGTAAACCTCTTAACGAAGAAAATAAAAAACCACTCTATGGAACTGCTGTCTCCGCCTTAGTGAATTGTGCATGTTAACGTAACATGTCTAATTCACTGGGCGGGGACGGAACCCCCGACAAGACCCGACCCCACTCCGCCTTGATATAGAACACCCATACGCCCAGCACTCTGCCGCCACCTAGCGTTAACCCTGGGTACCCCCCTCCACCCACAGGAGGAGGACGCGACCCACTCCCGCCAAAAAGAACACGTGACCGTTAAAACTCCACCCGCCTCCACGGCCACAACCCCTCCAGCTCCCGATCGGACAACTCCAACCCTAACTTCAACCCACCCACCCACACCTCACAAAGACCACGGGAAGGGTAAAGGGCTCGAATCCGGTCCCCACATACCACCACTGGGATCAAAAACCCCACGGGACGAACAAAACACAAAGGGCTAGCACCCAGATAAGACAACACCCGACATGTAAACCTCTTAACGAAGAAAATAAAAAACCACTCTATGGAACTGCTGTCTCCGCCTTAGTGAATTACTGGGTTATAATGATCAATTTGATATATTTATCTAAAAAAATAAAATAAAATTTCAAACGCCATCAGACCTAGATAAAAGATTCATCTGGTACTTGTAGTTCACGGGTGAACGACAACGTAGTGCAAATACGGGTGAAAATAGCTTTAGTATGGAACAGGAAGTAGAAACTGTGGTTCCATGATCAAATGGCTACATATATTGGCACAGATTTGGTGAAATGGGAGAGAATGCAAAAAGACAAGATGGCGGCCATAGAACGCCATCGATTTCACTTTTAAATCATATTAAACTAGCTATTTTATTATATTTTTCATCTCAAAGGTAGCGGGGAAATAATAAGACATATGTAAAGACTAATTGTTGCTTCTTAGATTGTGAAATTAGGCTCTCATTTCATTAACCCCCACTTTCTACCGTTTTTATATAGGGTTGGTATTCACCCGTGAACTGCGAGTACCGGGTGAATCCTTTATCTACATCGGACCATGCTACTTTAAGTAAAAGATAATGCTGCTCAGTTCTGGCTCCAAACGATCTAATGCTCAATTATTCACCATCATACCAAAGGCATGCTGGCAACAGTTGCACAATCTCACAAGAAACGCAATCTTCTTTTTGCAATCCACTCTGCCTGGTATCAGTTACAGATTTAAAAGTTCAAATAGAATACTGAACAGAGGAAGGCCAACACACTTGTGAACCCTGCCTGTGATTGATGGTGATGTTGTTGTGTTTAAACTCGGATTGACTAACTGGTGGGACCGGTGTTGCAGTTTCCGCCGTCCGCCAGTTTCCGCGGTACGCATCACTTCTGCGCATGCGTCAAAATCGAACAGCATCGTTAGTAACCTTATAAATTTAATATAATGTTTTTGGTAAGGATGTTTTCTATATGTGTACCAATCGATTTGTTTCTAGGTTGTGTGGTTTTAGAGATATTTCACTTTTTCTGTATTTTCTGTATGAAGATTGCTCACGACCATTGTCAATGCCTTGAGTTTGACGGTACGCGCAATGCAAAACATTAGTTTTAATCCAAATTAATAGAAATCAAGAACCCTAAACGTATAACTTTAATATAATCTTTTTGGTAAAGATGTTTTCTATATGTGTACCAAGCGATTTGTTTCTAGGTGGTGTGGTTTTAGAGATATTTCACTTTTTCTGAATGAAGATTGCTCACAGACATTTTTCTTTTTGGTAAATATTTTTATTCATCTGAATACATATTTTGTCAGCGCTGGGGCACTGGTCTTCCAGCCATTGGAGTGGTCGCATTTCATCTATACATAGTGGAAGTGGAATGTGTTGCATTGTGTGCAGCACAACCCATTCTGACATAAAAGAAATAAAAGAAAGTGGGGGAGCAGGAAAGTGTACAGCATATGTACAATTCGAGAGGTCAGTGTGGCGTGCAGTAGGGCTGGCCTCCTGGTCGCCGGCCTCGTGGCTGCTGTCGGCATCACTGTCGGTGGTGGCGAAGTTGCTGTTACATTCGGTGCAGTCCGAGTCATCCGCGCAGATGCAGTTCGTAATATCGTTAGTATGCATTGTGGTATGTGAGGCACTGCAGTCCATCCCGTTGGTGGCGTGGTTTCTGCTGACCTTGTTCGCCCTAGTGTTAATTAGGTCACCGGGGGTGTGGGGGGGTGCCGCTACGCGGTGCGCTGTCAGGTTCGGGGGGGCGTCTCCTCCAGGCGGGGTCTCTGCTGTTGTCGGGCCCGCCTGGGGCGCCACCGGTTGGTTTGTTTACTTTGTGAGTCCTGCACACTGTGGTGTATCTGTTCTGGCGTGCACTGTCGTCTGGCTCCTTGCCCGTGCTGTCAGCTGGGGGGGTGGAGCCGCCTAGCAAAAAACCTGGCTCGTCTGCTGGGTGGCGGGTTCAGAGCTCGACGGTGTCTTTCTCTCCATGAAGCGCTTTTTGTTCATACACGCGCGTTCCTGGTGGCTGTTGGACCTGTGGTATTTGTTCGCACACCACGCGCATATGTGGACTTTTCGGTCGGGGTGTTGGCCGTGCGACGCCGTGAAGCCACAGTCGTTACCCCAGTTCCAGACGTGGCAGGGCTTCCCGTCTGTCTCTTTATTAAAGTCTGTTTTTGCGTCATTCGCGCTGTTAGTTGCGTACCCACTCGACTTTGCACCATTATAGTTAGTACGTTGTGTTTGTTTCGTTGCCAGACGCGTGCCCACTACGCAGGCATCCCTCTGGATGTCCTTGATTGCGTACTGATCCGCCCATCCGTGTGGCAGCCGACCGTCGTCAATCATGTCGAACACCTGCTCGGACCATTGCCGGCAGGTGTTCCAGTCCCAGACGGTGGCCATTGTCATCAGCTGATGGTGGTGCTCCAGCATGTGTGGCTTCCAGTCATGGGGGACTGCTGCGTCCTTCCCCATCCTGAAAAGAGCCGCGCAGTACTCAGGCCAGGTCGCATCGCCCAGGCCTACCTTCTCGCGTTTGGTGCCACGTATCACATAGAGATGAGGAAGGAATTTGGGTTTACCTCTTTTACGGCCGAGTGCTGAACCTGCTGCTGCGAGCATCTCGTTGATGGCTTCCGCGCGGTCAGTGCTGTGAGTCTCATAGTCCGGGGCGACGTATTGGCCGTATCCTGCTTGTATATTACTATCCTCCGTGTAAGCATCACTGAAGTGGGTGGCATTGTGGGTTGTGGGGTGTGTAGCTAGGGGAGGCTGCCGTTGGTGGTAAGCGGCCTGGGGGGCCGAGCACGTCACGACCGGTGTGAGCATGGGCTGAGCCGGGGGACTGTTGACGGTTGGTGCTCCGACCGTTGAGGCTGTGGTCGGAGGGGCGCGTGGCGTCACTCCTTGCGCTCGGTGTTGCTGGATTGTAGTTTCTGTGGCAGCGCCCATCCTTGCATCCACTGTTGCAAGTATGTCCGTGCGGAGGTCCTTTATCTGATCGGCCATCATCGCCTGTATGGCCTCCAGGATGCCACTACCCATGCCGCTGGTGTCCGCTGAGGGCTGTGGCGGTTCTTGTGACAGTGGTTGTTGTGACTGTGGTGGTGGTGACAGCGTCTGGTTGTCGGCCGTGTTATCTGCATCGCACAGATTATCCGTGGCTTCCTTCCTCCCGGTGGTAGTTTTCTTTGGGCGTCCTCGCCCTTTTGGTGGGTTGTTGTTGCCGCCCTTTTTTGGTGTGTTACGTGCTGATTTGCGTGGGGTCGGCATTATTTTCGTTGCGTTGCGTTACGTTGCGTGAAGTTAGGGTTGGAGTTGTCCGATCGGGAGCTGGAGGGGTTGTGGCCGTGGAGGCGGGTGGAGTTTTAAACGGTCACGTGTTCTTTTTGGCGGGAGTGGGTCGCGTCCTCCTCCTGTGGGTGGAGGGGGGTACCCAGGGTTAACGCTAGGTGGCGGCAGAGTGCTGGGCGTATGGGTGTTCTATATCAAGGCGGAGTGGGGTCGGGTCTTGTCGGGGGTTCCGTCCCCGCACAGTGAATTAGACATGTTACGTTAACATGCACAATCATTAGTCTGGAGTAATTTTGATGAAAAATGGCTAGTTTTAGTCTACTAGTTTTGAAGCAATTTGAGCTGAAAGAACCCAAAATACTTTTGATAACCTTTCCAAAAGTCCTCGAGCTATGACACATATTGACATCTCGCGATGACCATGTTACATATATGGTACTTGGAATGAAGGTATGGCTAATAAGGCCACGAGATTTAACTAATTGCTTAATAAGTGTTCTGTCTCAAATTTGGTGTCCAAGGAGATGAGGTAATAAATTCACAGATTTGTCTTTATAGGCTGTCCCCAATCCTTAGCTAATGCACTAGTATCTAAGTTGGATATATAGAACCACATTTAGATAAGTGTTTTGGTTTTGAAAAAAATACATTTCATCAGACCATGCAAGTTTAAGAGTTCTTAGGTTATTTTCCTTAAAGTAAATGTGAACATTAGGCAAAGAAAACCTCCTAACATTCAGGGTGTTGGTCTCCCAGTGGGGCAGCACTATAAAGTTGCCATGAGTGCGCACTGCCACAAGTCGGAGACCAGACGGGATGGCCGAATGAGTTAGAGCGTCCGTCTCCCGTGCTGGTAGATCGGAGAGTTGTGGGTTCGAACCCTGGTCGAGTCAAACCAATGACTTAAGAATTGATACTTGTCGCTTCCTACCAAGGCATACGGCCATTGAGTTTGCCGATACGTGTATGGCAAAGCTTCGATTTTATTCAAAATTAATCAAATACATAACAATTCGGCACAAACATTGATGGATGGATGCAATATAATAATATAATGAATAAGTTTAAGACACAACTCTCCATAATTAAGCATTTCGAGCTAAGAAACATACAATTTCAGTCACTTTACAGGCCGATGTTTACATCACCATTGACTAGACATAAGTAATTCTTGTTCTAAATACTAGAATGTCAAATGTGTCAACAAAAGCTTATTTCAAAAAAATATATAACCAACACCTGATTAACCCTACTCATTTTCTATTTCTACATATGTCATTAACCATAGGATATAAATAAAAACATTAATGAAATAAGTAAAACTGACTCTGGCTATGGCTCTCACACTAGTCTGAGTGCCCAGATTTGTCTAAATCTAAATGCACATGGCATAAGATGTGTTGATTATATTGATGTGAATGCAATGGTGGATAAAATATTAATATCTTAATTTATTATATATACTTTTTTAGTTGGTGAATATTCTATGTTTCAAACAAGAGCTGAGATGAGCTGAAACTAGCACATTTCATAGCTGCACCCAGTGTCTTAGCAAGTGCCATATGCTTCTTACGGGTTTATTTTTCTTCCACACATCCCACAATGCACCACGCAGCTGGAATGGTGATGTAGTCTATTGAGGGGGAAGACTATATCACCATTCTTAGTGGGGAAGAGATCATTCAGGTGGGGAAGAAATCATTCAGGATACAGTTCACTCAGGCACGACTTACCCAAGCGAGTGACACGCGTCGTGTTCCAGCTACCATGTCTGCTCTGCTGATGAAACCACCACCTTTTGATTTCATTTTCTTTCTATGTTGTGAATATTCAATCACTCGTAAAGTGGGTTTGCTATAGTCGCTATGGAACGTATTCTGGTGACTCTGTACAGTAATAATGCCATTCGGCCGACAAAGAGGCACCACTGCATCAAAGTAACGCGTGTGCCGTCCCTCTCCCCCCCCCCCCCCCCCCGCCCCCCCACCGTCACTCTCCCCTCGCGTCCCTCTCCCCCTACCGTCCCTCTCCCCCCTCTCCCTCCCACTCCCCATCACTCTCCCCTCCCATCCCTCTCCCCCTAGCATCCTTCTCCCCTCCCTCTCCCCCCCCACACACTCCACGTCCCTCTCCCCTCCCGTCCCTCTCCCCCTACTGTCCCTCTCCCCCCTCTCCCTCTTCCACCCCTCTCCTCTTCCTGTCGCTCTCCTCCTCCCCCCTCCCCCATCCCCTCCCCTCCCATCCCTCTCCCCGTCCCTCTCCCCCATCCCCATCCCTCCGCCCTTCCGCCCCTCTTCCCTCCCTCCCCTCTCCTCCCTTCCCTTTCCCCCTCCAGTCCCTCCTCCCTCCCCCCACCCCTTGCAATACCCTCTCCCCGTCTCTCTCCCCCTCCATTCCCTCTCCTCCCCCACCCTTCCTTCTCCGTCCCCTCCTCCTGCCCTTCCCTCTCCGTCCCCCTCCCCTTCCCCCTCCCCGTCCCCCTCACCTTCCCCCTCCCCCTTCCCTCTCCGTCCCCCGCCCGCTTCCCCCCTCTCCCTTCCACCCTTTCCCTCCCCCCTCTCCCCTCCCCCTCCCCCTCCCACTCCCCTTCCCCCCGTGTTAACTAACACCTTGAACGTAAAACAAATGTCCAAGTGCCCCGTTGAATGGTAATGCAAACATCAGTGTGTGTTCACCATAGGCCGCCATTTTCATGTCAGCACAACTGTATTTGGCTTCGCTTATTTCTCAACATAATGAGTTTCGTTCCGTTTTGAAAACGTCAATACGTAAAGAGGAACACCACACGCAGTTGTGTCAATGGCGCTGGCGGGGGCGGCTGAACCTCGCTGGACATCTGGGGCGTGTGGGGAGGTGGGAGGGGGGGGATAGGTAACCTGGGAATAAACGAGGGGTACATGGGTTTTGGGTACCGGGCGCGGTGTCCGAATCGGTAATGGTGCTGTCACATTATGACGTTTCTCACCAACGCGCGTCGACGTGTGTAATTTTTTGGCAAAATGTCGGGAGATGTCTGGAAGCATTACGCGTGCGTTAGGCGCGCATTGGTAGATCTTGATGGACAGCGACGGTCGACGAGGGTCGGCGTGCGCGTTAGGGGATCGGCGAAGTTTTGTGCTGCACAAAACTTCCGATGACCGACAACGCGTGACAACGCACGGGTGCCAACATTATGGCGACGTTTGGGGCGCGTCGAGCTACGTTAAACGCGCTGGAAGGTCATTATGCGAACGGTAAGCACACGCCGTGCGCGCGTGAGGCTCGTTACCACATGCTGCGCCAAACGGTTGCTTTTTGTTGTTTTACATCCTACCAACATCTAAGGTCATATCAGGATGGCGCGCCAAACTTTTACCACAACGTCGGCCGCACTCTACCAATACGTTGGGCTGACGCCGAAAAGTTTGATGTCTCTCGACGATTAATAGTGATTTTGCGCATTGGCGGCGCGCCGGCGAGATACGTCATAGTGTCACAGTACCATAAAGGGCAGGCCTCGTGATGCGGAAAATCGAGAGTTCAGTTCATGGTCGAGTCAAACCAATGACTTACAAAATTGATACTTGTCGCATCCTAGCCTGGCGCTCAGCATTAATAGGATAGGCAAAGACTGGCTAGCTTAGTGTCAGGATAATGTAACTGAGTGGAATATCGGGACAAGGTGCGGATGGCCTGGTTTCCTGGTTGGGCAGCACTATAAAGTCACCGTGAGTGCGTACTGTCACAAGTCGGTATCCAGCCTGATATGACCTTAGATGTTGCCAGGACATAAAACTCCAACAACCAACCATGGTTTTGGGGGGATTGGTTTAAAGCTGCATAGTCAGATGAGAACATCAAATTTTCAAAACCAAAACAGTTATCTAGATCTTAGTCTACATATATAACTTAGATACTGGAGCACTGATTCAATATTTGTCACCACATAGAAGGGCATTCTCGGGCAATTTAGTAGAATATGTTACTGCAGAAACCAATGGTGTTGTTGGGCATGTTTGCCTAAATTAATTTTGCATGTTTACTCTTCAAATATCTCAAAAGTTGGCAATTTAAAATGAAAGTTACTTCAAACATTCCAAGGTAGATGATAGCAATCAATTTAATATCTTTATATCAGAAAAATGACAGAACCTCAAAACCATCAGACTATGCAACTTTAATAGGATAGGAAAGGTCCTAGTTCACATGGTATCCGGATAATATGGCTGTATGGTATAGTGGATCATGGTGCCAGCGGCCTGGTCTCCCAATGGGGCAGCACTATGGAGTTGCCATGAGTGTGCACTGTCACAAGTCGGTAGCCATCGTGATATGACCTTAGATGTTGCTAGGACATAAAAACAACAACACCAAGCATCGGACTGCGCAACTTTAATACGGTTCATCTGCTTCCATGTCCCAGTTTGAGATGGTACCTGGTTCAAAACGGGTCTTTTCGCAATGCGCATGCGAACGACAGGCCTTAAATCTTGTCTGAATTTCTAGCTTGCGCCTGTCTGTGGAGGAGCTCTCTGGAAATGTTGGGCGAGACAAGCAAGGAGACCATTCAGGTATCATTGTAGTGAATATTTTATGCTTGATAGTATGTATTACCCTCTGCACTAACAAGTTAATGTTGCAATTGATAAGTTATTAAATGTGGGTACAATCTGAATTTGACGCATACACATTGCGAAAAGGCCCGTTTTAAACCGGGCACCCTTTCAAACTGGGACACCGGTACTGTCTGGCGGATGTTTGCTGGATGTGCTGGTTGTCGGCGTGTAGACCTTGTATGTGCATGCATACATACATATATTTGCCGCGGGGTGTCACTGCCGGCACCTGCGGTGGGGTGAGGTGGTGGCGGGGGTGTATGGTGGATTTACACGCGTATACTGACTGCGTCAGACAAGTTTGTTGAGGGTGAATTATTCACGCGACACCTCCCATCAACCCAGACTCATCAGACTGACACGACGCCGCTGTCATCTCTCCATCCGCCAGGTGGCGCCACCTCATCAGCGAATCCCCGCCGAGAACCAGCAAAACTTTTTTTCTTAAACATTAAACATGTTAAAGATCCATAGAACATCAAAATTTCAAAACCGAAATAATTATCCAGATTTAACTCTACATTATCTAACTTAGATACTGGTGCACTTAGTACTTAGTAAACATGTGCAAAACCCCCGTAAATACCGATACAAACATTTAGACAAACATCGGAATCAAACCTCCAAAAGGTTCTTTTTTTTATATTCCTATTTTTTTTGTTCATTGCTCCATAATCATTTCATCTCAAGAAAAGTGGAATTAGTAAGAATTATAATCATCTTCAGGTAAAAATCTGTTATTTTAATAATATTTTTGGATTGGCATTTACAGGGTTTTTGGACATGCACTCTTCATATCTAAGTTAGATACTGGTTGACTTATTAAACATTTCTCACCACATAGAAGGGAATACTGAGGCAATTTAATCTAACCTGTTTCTGCAGAAGCCTATCTGCCAAAGGCATCAGAGTTTTGACATGCTTGCCAAATTAATGTTGTATGGTGGTGGTACTTAAAATATCCAAAAAGTTAGCCATTTAAAATAAAAGTTACTTCAAACTAACAATAAGGTAGATTATAGCGATCACGCTAATATATTTATCTCAGAAAATGACAGGAACTCAAAACCCATCAGACTATGCAACGTTAAAGGTGCTGATATAAATAGGCTTGCCTTGGAAAGCCAGTTCTGGTCTCCCCCGAAACAAAAGCTCTCCTGCAGATGGTTTGTTGCATAGTCTGTTCTCTGTTTATATAACCAAACTAACATGTGTTGGGAGAGTGATGAACAATGATGAACAGAAAGCTCTCCAGCAGGGAGTTTGTATAATTGTCTGGTTTATATAACCGAACTAACATGTGTTGGGAGAGTGATGGACAATGACGAACAAAAAGCTTTCCAGCAGGGCGTTTGCATAACTGTCTGGTTTATATAACCAAACTAAAATGTGTTGGGAGAGTGATGGCAATCACAAACAAAAAGCTTTCCAGCAGGCATTTGCATAACTGTCTGGTTTATATAACCAAACTAACATGTGTTGGGAGAGTGATGAACAATGATGAACAGAAAGCTCTCCAGCAGGGAGTTTGTATAACTGTCTGGTTTATATAACCGAACTAACATGTGTTGGGAGAGTGATGGACAATGATGAACAAAAAGCTCTCCAGCAGGCGTTTGCAGAACTGTCTGGTTTATATAACCGAACTAACATGTGTTGGGAGAGTGATGGACAATGATGAACAAAAAGCTTTCCAGCAGGCGTTTGCATAACTGTCTGGTTTATATAACCAAATTAACATGTGTTGGGAGAGTGATGGACAATGACGACCAAAAAGCTTTCCAGCAGGGCATTTGCATAACTGTCTGGTTTATATAACCAAACTAAAATGTGTTGGGAGAGTGATGATCTATGATGAACAGAAAGCTCTCCAGCAGGCATTTGTATAACTGTCCGGTTTATATAACCAAACTAACATGTGTTGGGAGAATGATGGACAATGATGAACAAAAAGCTCTCCAATCGGTGGTTGTATAATTGGTTGGTTTATATAACAGAACTAACATGTGTTAGGAGAGTGATGGACAATGATGAACAAAAAGCTCTCCAGCAGATAGTTAGCTGCATACCTTCCCGGTTTATAAACTGAACATGTGTTGGAAGACTTATGGACAATGATGAACTAAAGCTCTCCAACAGGTGGTTGGATAGCTGTCCTGCTCATATAACCAAACTGACATGTGTTGGGAGAGTGATGGACAGTGATAAACAAATGCTCTCCACCAAATAGCTGCAGGCTTGCTGTCTATGGAGCCAACCTAACATGTGTTTGGAGAATTATAGAGAGTACAAAGGTATCACCATGCAGTTTTCCCTCTATTTTTAGACATAAGTTCACTGTTTATATAACCAAACATAAGATGAGAGAGTCAGAGAAATAAAGCTGTTACCAAAAGCTATATACAGTAAAACCTCTCTAAATCGACCACTGTTGGCAGTGGAAGAACTGCTATATGTGGGTAGCAAATCACCGTGCAAAATGTTGTGTGGAAAAGGTCTTATAGCGGAGTTCCACCACTAAACCTGCCCTATGAAGATCTAATGCTGTGGGTAGCAGCTCAGTGACCGGAAGGCTCTGAGGAAAAGGCCTTATAGAAGATTTCTACCACCACACCTGCCCTCTGATGGCCGTGGCGAGATCGATTGATTGATTGATTGGTGGTGTCTTTACGCCATATCGGCAGCACAGGCCATATGCACGGCGAGAATTGTTTGTTCTTTATTCAACCATCGCCTTTGCATATAATGTAAAAGCATACAATCAAGTATGTGTCAATAGACACTTATGAATTTTTAAAAGCTCACAATCATATAATTTGTGGTCAAGGTAAATAAAATAGATGAATGAATTAAACGATAAAAATTGTTTTACTCCTTGAAGATTTATACTGCCTATCATGGATAAGTCTGAATAGACTTATTTTCACCATTAGACAGTATGAATATATACATTAATTCGGATATCTAAGAGATGCAATAACTTGCATGCAATAACTTTCTATTCAACTCAAACCATTGACGAAAACAATTGATCGCTTTCCTGAGTTCAGATCGAAGGACATAAACTATATCCGTGTCAATTAAGCAATAAAGCAATTTTGCAATACTTATACTTATGCGTATACTTATCCTCTTCTGTTTTTGTTTTTTTTGGTCCATTAGTTGTTTAAGCAGGGGAAATTTCAGTCATAGACGACTGGTCTTCCTCATTCCACTGCTGGTCGATAGAAAGCCCGAGCCTACACTTTTACCGACCCAAGGGATTTTTAACCTTCCACACCACATAGACATGGTATGAGAGCAACTAGCCTTTGGTGGAGAGGGAAGTTATACACAGTGGTTTAATGAACTATATGAGGTGGTATGCAGGTATTGCAGGTATAGCAATACCTCAGGGAGTTTGATGCCCCTGCCTTGCAGAGTTGTAAACCACTGCCTTGTGGTACAGGTTCTTGACAGAACCAAAGGCTAAGGGAGCAAACCCTAAACAGAAAACCATGTCACTGTGGCAGCATTAAGGGCGCTTGAGGTATGGAACTCCCAACATCTCCCGACCAGCCACTGCAGGGACAAATAGTTTTGCGCCTGTCTTGACATGTTCTTGCTGGTGTGAAACCTCTATTTGCTCCCCGAGAGAGTGCCGCTGGTAACTTGCAAAAGCCAGCAGCACTTCAACACTTTTGCGGGCAGCTTTCATGCAATGTACAAGAAAGGTGATCGAACAGACTGTGGGAACTATAGAGGAATCTCTCTTCTTTCCATAGCAGGCAAGATCTTCGCCAGGATCTTACTCAACAGACTATCTATTCACATAACACCTGATGTAGTTCCGGAGTCACAGTGTGGCTTCAGAGGTAACCGGAGCACCGTGGATATGATATTTTGTCTCCGACAGCTACAAGAAAAGTGCATTGAGCAGGATCGACCACTGTACATGGTATTTGTCGATTTCACGAAGGCATTTGATATAGCCCGGTCCTCCCGACTGTATCAAATGCCTTTGTGAAATCGACAAATACAGTGCGGATGCCCAGAGAAGTTCACAACTATGATCGAGGCTCTACATACAGGAATGATGGCGAACGTTAGTGCTGGAGGGGAAGTCTCGGAATCGTTCAGGGTTACCAATGGGGTACTGGCCCCCACGCTCTTCTCCATCTTCCTATCAGCAATGCTCGACGAGGCATTCCGAGACATGGGGATGGCATCTATATACAGTCCAGACAGAGCGCTGACCTATTCAATGTCGCACACTTCAGAGCAAAGACCAAGACTACTCAGATACTGGTGAGAGAGCTACTATTCGCAGATGACAGTGCACTGGTTGCCCACTCTGCTGAAGAGATCCAGAAAATAGTGGACGCTTTCTCCGATGCATCAAAGAAGTTTGGCCTGAAGATTAACATCAAGAAGACGGAGGTGCTGTACCAACCCAACTCTACAAGAACCCGAGAGGAGGAGATCATGGTTGACGGAAACAAGCTGAACTCTGTTCCGGAATTCACCTATCTCGGAAGCACTATATCAAGTGATGGACGCATTGATGCTGAAATACAGAGGAGGATGGCCAAGGCTAGCACATCTTTCGGCCGACTACGCCAGAGACTCTGGAACAACCACCATGCCTTCATGATGCGACATCTACATTCAATCATGAGGTTAACCTGGAAGGACAAAGTGACAAATAAGGAAATACTCGAACGAACGGGGCTGCCCTCTATGGAAGATCTTCTGATCAAAAAGAATCTCCGGTGGACTGGACACCTCATGAAGATGTCATCAGACAGGCTACCAAAGTAGATCCTCTATTCTCAACTGTCTTCTGGCTACAGAAAGAGAGGGCGCCCTCGTCTCCAGTTCAAGGATACCATCAAGAGAAACCTGAAGCTGAGAGACATTAAGACCGACTCATGGACGCAACTCTCACAGCAGAGAGCTAAATGGAGAGCGGCAGTCAAGTAATGAAAGCAGTCTTTGTCGCATCGCGACCGACAGCATGATGATGAGGTGGTACAGACCAGCTGTCCTCAAAAAGGCTAAAATGTCTTCTTGTTTTACTTTAGTACAAAGGTCATGCATGCTGTTTGCAGTGTAAAATTGTTGCCGCAGTGCCATAAAATCTACAAATTTATAAGCCTGGTGGATACGTATCGGCAAACTCAATGGCCGTATGCCTTTGCTTTGCTGCCAGCGCCGTTTTCAGCGCATGCGCAGTCGGAACGGTGATCTCGTCTATCTGTTTCACAATGACACCCACACCCACATCCACCCATATCAACAACACACACACACACACACACACACAATACAATATTGGAAACCACAATTGTTCCTACTTGTAGGCATATCAGGACGGGTACCGACTTGTGACAGTGCGCACTTATGGCAACTTTATAGTGCTGCCAACTAGGAGACCAGACCACCAGCACCATGACCCAATATCCCACACAGTTACATTATCCTGATACTGTGCTAACCAGTCCTTGTCCTAGCCTATTAATTCCAAGTGCTGGGCTAGGTAGTGGCAATTATCAAATGTATAAGCCGTCTGCTTGACTCGACTGGAATTCGAACTCCCGACGATCTTCCGCACAAGAAGCCTGTGCTCTATCGATTAGGCCACCGCGTCCGGTGTTGGCAGAGTGTGATCTCAAAATGGAACACATCGTTTGGCTTTGACTCATTTAAAAATAACTCCACCCACCCACCCTCAAATTATTACATATCCCTTCACCGTCACCAAAATTAATGGTTTCCGAGTATTAAAGTAACCAGGCAACGTCACGTATAGTAAGTAGTAGTGCTCGCACCACTCGCATAGTAATCGCAGATCTCTCAGCGCATGTCAACTGGTGGCTGCCCCGCCTCACCTAACTAGGCCACTTATATATCCTTCCTTCGTGCGCTGCTATCCAGTTCTTCATAGCAATAGCCATGACCGGAACTATGGTCAGCCGAAGCGTTGTCAGAGCAGAGGTTACACCAAAAAAAAAAAAAAAAAAAAAAAAAAAAAAAAAAAAAAAAGAGAAAAAAAAGAAAAACTTAGTCAATTAACCCCTGCCCCTCCCCAACCCCAAGACAGTGCGCGCGTGCTGGTAGTCTGCCACATGGCACGCGCAAGGTATTCTGGGTAGACGGTAATTGCATAGGTTAAGCAGTAATTCAATGAGTCAAGTTGAGGTTACAGAAAAATAGGGATCCTCTTCTGAGACATCGTCACATCTTTGGAACATATCATGTATAATTCACCAGACTTTGGTAGATTTATGTACTATATAAAAGCATTGTGCGAATATAAATAAGCAAATATTCTATGCAGTATTCTCTCTGCTTATGGTGGACACACTAGCTGGACTCCCTCTCTAAGTCTAAGCAAGGTGTCCCGTGTTTGTGAAAATTCCCACCCTATCATGATCATGATCATGACCATGACCATGATCACCACCATGATCGTCATGATCACCATGATCTTCACCATCACCATTATCACAGTCATATTCATTGTCGTCGTCATCATCGTCATCGTCATCCTAATCATCATCGTCCTCCACCTCCTCATCATCATCACCATCAATATTTATTCCCGTGCTGTTAGCTTTAAATGACATTATTTAATCTTTAGAAATAAATCTGGTAACCCATCACATATACCTGGTTATTAACAGTTCCTTGCTTTAATGAACATGTTATGAAAATTACATGGGTAGTACACAAATTACATCGTGGTCAAGGTGTAATATCTTGGGTAATCGGCTGTCAGAGCCCCGGATACCACGACTCTCCCCCAGGTGTGTTTTGACAACTGTCTGTCAGTTCCCACCTGGTGTCCCTCTCAACAAACTCATAAGGAAGAAAAGGGAAGACAAGTCATGCAAGATTGACAGTGAAGAAGTTGTGCTTTATTGGCATCAACTCCTGTTCAGCTACTAGTGACCTATCACCCTCACTCCTTATCAACTTCCCACACAGAGCCTCATGTCTCTTGCTAGTCTGTATAAGAATCAGTGCCTTCAGCCCATTGAACCTGAGTCCCATAGTTGTTGCACACAGCTCAGTGCCTTTTGAATAGCTGCTGCTAGTTTGTGGGTAGAAAGTGGAGTCTCAGACAGAGTGTCTGGAGTCCTGGACAAGAGTGCCCAGAGTGGGGTCGGTGTGTCAGGTATAAGGAATGCAGGTGACTGGGCTCCCACAGCCAGCCAATCAGACACCCTCTACAGCCTGGGGGGGGGGGCGTGAGCGATGCCCTAATAGAGGGCAGCTGTCACTCAACCCCCAGCTGCAGGTGGTGTCCATAATGTATGCAAGATGGCTGGGTGTGCTTGCCCATCAGCCCCGCGGTAACAGGTAGTTGCAGACAGTTACAATAAACACATATTAAAAATGTCCTTCCCCTCCACTTGCATTCTTTCCGGTGCATGGAGGGAACATTTCACTAATCATTATTTGTCTCTTAAATATGAACATCACATCACAATCTCGGTCGCTATGTGTTATCACATTTTCCACATAGGCTCTTATGTCACACAGTGAGTGGGGCACCCATTGCTTCTCTATTACATAACCCTGGTCCCCACTCCGTCGCCTGAGAATAGTAATGCTTTTTGCCAATATATAAATCCGAACCGAAAGTCTGTATATTTTTACAAAGAGATTCGTGGTAAAAAAAAATCCCTACCTATATATGTCTGCCTGTAACAGGAAACAACATTTTTTAAGGCCCACTCCTACTGTGTGTCTCTCTCTACAAGGGCAGATTGGGTGAGCATATAGGATGGTGCTTTTTAGAGGACACTCTTCCCCCGCCATTTCTACACGCAGATTTGGCACATGGAGGACAATGGCACCAAGCCGAGTCGCTCAGTACTTCTCCAGAACCTCGGCTATCTCTGATGGAGAGGTATCTCATGACAGGCCTAAACATGACACTGATTGATGGACGCACACTTCTGTCTGTGACACCTCAGAGCAGGCCTTCTAGACGGCCTCACGAGAAAAGACACTGAGAACTAACTGGCTGCCATCAGCATAATTAGTTATGATGGTATAAATGAGGCTAGGCTCTGTAATATATGCTAATGAGATGCATAATGGGATCCAGGCATTGAGAGAGAACAAAGGAATATGTTAATGAGATGACGTCTTGGAAAGTTTAGCCTGCGGTTCAGAGCCCTGGACAGTGAATAAAGCATTCAGTATCCAGAAGTCAAAGTGTTCAGACGTTGTACTTTTACAGGCTCTACTAATCAATCTGATGTTTCCAAGTGATCTAATGGCATTGCATTTGCATGATACAGTATAATTAATTATGAAATTACCCCCCCCCCCCGTCGGTCATCCCGTCCTGACATTACCTTAGATGTTGCTAGGACGTAAAACAACAACACACACCTCGGTCATGGCTCACATTATTATATGTTAAATGTGTGGTGTAAAGCATTTATATCAGAGACGAGATGGCCAAATGAGTTGAGTGCCTGCTTCCTGTTCCCGTGCGGAACGTTTTGTGTTCGAATCCTGGCCTAGTCAAACCAATGACTTATAAAATTGACACTTGTCACTACATAGCCTGGCGCTTGGCATTAATAGGATAGGACAAGGACTGGTTAGCTCAGAATCAGGATAATGTGACTGTGTGAGATATCGGGTCATGGTGCTGGCAGCTTGGTTTCCCAGTGGAGCAACATTATAAAGTCGCCACGAGTGCGTACTGTCACAAGTCGGTACCCGTCTTGATATGACCTTAGATGTTGCGAGAACGGAAAGCAACAACAACACACACACACGCCTGCTTCTTGTGTATTAGGTCGTGGGATTTGAATCTTAACCGAATCAAACAAACCAATGATGCAAACGTGTATACTTGTCGCTATTTAAGCCGTGTTCACACGGGCAAAATGTGAGGCGAATTAGACAAATCGAATCAGATGAGGCGAATTAGCGGCCCGTTCACATGGGCAGTACTTGGGCCGGAAATCGAAATCTGCGCATGAGCAGGTCCAGACTAACCAGCGCCAGTTTGGGTTCGTCGACGTCGGCCGAGAGAGTGTGGGTTCGACCTACATATGTATGGATTGAATCGTATTGGTTTGGAACGGTCAAAACTTCTGCTGGGCAGTGAAACCCTAAAAATAAATGATGAAAAAAATATCTGTGCATAGATAGCGGTTTCATTAATTAAATTATATAATATGCGCTTTTGATCGACCGTGCTTAATCCGCCTCAGTTGCGTCCACATGGGCAAAATAAATCGAATCAGAGAATTTGCCTCACGTAAACTACCTCGTGAGGTGGTTTACAGGATCCGCCTCACGTGAATCGAATCAGCCCTAATCCGCCTCAGACGCCCGTTCACACGAGAAATGTGAGGCGAACTATATAAGTCGCTTTCTACGAATCGATTTACATCGCCCGTGTGAACACGGCTATAGACTCGTGCTGGGGATTACTAGGATATCGCAATGAGCAGTGGAATAAGGGAGACCAACTGTCCGCGATTCAAATTTCATTGACTTAAACAACTAACGTAAAAATAACAAAATTAATTAAGCAATCGACTAATCGAAGGAAACATACTTCCTCCTAGTCGCTTTGCTACTCTCAGTTTAATATTAGGTACTACCAGACTTTCCTCTTTATGTCACGTGGTGCTTAAAGTTGCATGGTCCGATGGTTTTGAATTTCCGTATTTTTTCTGAGATAAATATATGAGGTAACGTGTCTCAACACAAGGCTAACGAGCTTCCAGCATGCACGGCATCAGCCTAGCGAATCCTTAGCAATGACTCAGCATAGGACTCACATAATTCGCCCGACCTAACATAACTACGTGTGACTCTGGCGTAATTCATAACATGAGTCGACGTCAGGCCCGCGAGTGACCACCGTCAGTCTAACGACAGTCCAGCGTGCTCAGCATATGGACACCGAGGCAAAACGTTCACACCACTTTCACACCACGGCCACTTACGTCCGAAGAAGTTGGAGCACATTACATATCTTACGCGTGCACCAGCCGTTCGTCAATTACGTCGAATACGTCAAGACACATTAGACTTACGCTACATTAATGTTAGGCACACATCAGAGACACGTTAGACCTACGTTGAGATGCATTAACACCGCGTTGTCAGCGCGTGGGCTGCACGTTCCTCCCGGCTCTCCGTCAGTCTACCGTAAGTTGACGCAACTCAACGTAGCTCTAACGAATGTCTCGACGTAAGCCTAACGTAAGCACAACGTTACCCAACATAATGGCCTTTTCGTCAAGCTACGTCAAAAGTTTTGGGTATGTCCAAAACCTTGACGTGTGTCACCGTATCTGGACGTAACTCAACGTATCTTGACGTAGGCTTAACGAACGAGTAACATATCTCAAAATATCTTGACGTAATGGCCAAATTTCACCTACGTTGGCTTAGGCTACTGCATTACGTTGTAGTGTGACAGGGCCATAACAGAGAAGCCAATATTATGTTACTTCAACTATTGCACTGCTCATGAAACAATAATGAAACCAATTAAAGTTGCATAGCCCGATGAAAGCATCAACATTTCGAAACAAAGACAATTATCTAGATTTGATTCGACATATCCAACTTAGATACCGCTGCACTTATTAATCTAATCATTCATTGCTGCATAGAAGGAAATACCGAGTCAATTTAATAGAACCTGTAAAGCCCCAGTCACACCTTCCCGGACGAGCCCCGGATTTTTAGCCGGACCACCCCCGGACCAGTCGCCCGGACTATCCCGGACAGTGACGGATAAAATCGCTATTTTGGTCGTTTTTGGCCTCGCGGTCACACGTACCCGGACGAGTCACGGTCTACAAGCCCAGATCACCCCGGATGAGCCCCGGACAACCCCCGGACTACCTGGATTAGCCCTGGACAACCCCCGGACGAGCCCTGGACAGCCCCCAGATGATAACCTGAAATGTGGGACTCATTCTGGGGTAGTCCATGAGTAATATGTAGTCATCCCTGGCGATCCGTGGTTAATCCATGGTCATCCGGCGTGTCTGGGTCTTATCCGGGCAGTCTGGGAGTGGTCCGTGGCTACGTCAGGGCTAGTCTGGGGTTGGTCCGGGTTAAACCGTGGCTAAAACGTGGCTCATCCGGGGCAAAACAACCCCACACTGGCCCGGACACGGCACGGACTACTCCCAGACCACCCCCATATTACCCGGACCACCCCCGGATTACCCCCGGATTATCCTGAGCCCGGATCACAAAATGCCCTGGACCGCCCAGGATGTTTTAAGCATTTTAAAACATCCGGGGCAGACCCCGGACACGGCTAGACCAGCCACGGATCATGCCGGATCACCAAGGACCAGCCACAGATGAGCCACGGATCACTCCAGATCGCCACGGACCATGCCGGATCACGGTCAGGGGCTCGTCCAGCCCCTGATCCGGGTAGGTGTGACTGGGGCTTAACTGCAGAACCCTATGCTGTCAGAATTTTGGCATGTGGCCAAATTTCATTTGGCATGTTTGCACTTCAAATATCTAAAAAGTTATCCATTTAAAATAAAATTTACTCTAAGGTAAGGTAATGTAGATTATAATGATCACCCTAATATATTTATCTCAAAAACTGACATAAACTCAAAACCATCGGACTATGCACAACTTTAAGCTACCAGGAAGCGGGACGTAGTAGCTCAGGCGGTAGAGTGTCCACCTGTGAAGGTGTCGGTCATCCGATCGATCCTGCTCAGTGGACCCATTGGCAGTTTGAGCTATTTTCCATTCCAACCATTGGTCCACAGCTGGTTCAGCAAAGGCTGCGGTATGTGCTGTCCTGTCTGTGGGAAAGTGCATATAAAAGACCCCCTTGCTGCTTATCGGAAAGAGTAGCCTATGTTGTGGCAGCGGGTTTCCTCCAAAGAAAGATGTCAGAATGACCAGATGTTTGACATCCAATAGCCGATGGTATAAATCAACGTGATCTAGAGGCGTCGGTAAATATAAGAAACTTTCCTTTTTAAGCCAACAATCAATTACATATGTTGGCGAGGCAACATTGATAATTTGCGAGCGAGGCTAACATGACCTTCCTGACCACCATATGACATACTTTGCATGCAATCCTCACTTCGCCACAACACTGCCATCAAGCAAGTCAGATTTTCCCACCCTCCCAACCCTTTTTTCTTTTGGTTTTTTGCTTTAGTTCAGTCATTTGTAGGGGTTAAGTGCTGATTTCACTAATTGCCTCTATTCCTATGCCTTAAATGTATCTTTCATCTCGCTTCAGAAATATGCCCAGTCGCATTTGCCAACTCCAACAGCCAATTCCGGACAATAAGGAAGCCAGTCCTTCCTTGACAACGGTGCCAGTCACCCGCATTTGAGCCAGCCTCACTCGCCTCGGTGGCACCAGTCTGCACTTTCCGCTCTGTTGTATGATTTTTGTTATCTGATTATGATATGATGATGATTGAGATAACCTATCCTATGGCAATGATGGAGCAACCATTCAATAAAACCTATTTAGTTATATCTGCCTTCTCTCATGTGTCCGAGCGCTGAAAATTAAGCGACACTGCCTCTATGCCCATTGTTTATTCTTATGGTCTGTGGCTGTTTACCGAACCTTATCAATGGAGGCCGATGGCAAAAAAAAACTCAGCCAACCTCACACTGAAACCATATCATCACCTAATTCCAACAACACTCAATAATCTAGTTTGAATTCTAAACAGTCGGCATACTTATTTTACAGAGCTGAGACATTCGGGAATTGGATTCGGCAGTGGATCGTACGGTGCATTGTTTGCTTTAGCCCCCGGGGAAAACAGGCCGTGCGATTTTGATAAGGATGCGGTGAGCAGTGTGCACTGTGTGTGCACTGGTTGGTGCACTCACTCGGAAACCAGTGGCAATGAGTTGTGGAGCCGGCATGACCGCCGTCCACTACACGACAATTTTGCCCTGAATCTCTCATTTCTTTGCGTTCTCGCTCATGCTTCTTTCTGAAAGTTGCATAGTCTGATGAAGCAGCACATTTTCAAAATTAAAACAATTATCTAGATTTGATTCTATATGTGTAAGTTAGATCCTGATGCATATATTATGCATTTGTTGCCACATAGAAGGGGTTTAGAAAATCAACTTAATAAAAGATTACTGCTGGAGCCTATGGTGTCAGAGGTTTGGCAGGCTTGCCAAATTTAATTTGACATTTTGTTCACTTCAAATATCTCAAAAGTTAGCCATTTAAACTGGGAGACCAGGCTGCCACCACAATGACTTGATATCCCACTCAGTCACACTATCATGACACTGAGCCAACCAGTCCTTGCCCTATCCTAATAATGCTGAGCGCCTGGCTAGGAAGTGACAAGTATCAATTTTTAAGTCATTGGTTTGACACGACCAGGGTTCGAACCCACAATTCCACAGTCTAACAACACGGGAGACGGATGCTCTAACTCATTCGGCCATCCCAACTGATTCATTTTCCATGGTGCAGCACTATAAAGACAATATGAGCACTGTCACAAGTCGGTATCCGTCTTGATATGACCTTAGATGTTGCCAGGACATAAAACTCCAACAACTAACCAAGCAACCAACCAACCAAGCAGCCAACCAACCAGCCAACCAGTCAGCCAAACAGCTAACCAGGTAACCAGCCAACCAGCCAGCCAACCAACCAACCCGCCAACCAACCAACCAGCCAACCAGTCAACCAGCCAACCAACCAACCAACCAACCAGTCAGCCAAACAGCCAGCCAACCAGCCAACCAACCAGCCAGCCAGCCAACCAACCAACCAGCCAACCAACCAGCCAACCAACCAACCAGCCAACCAGCCAACCAACCATCCAACCAGCCAACCAACCAACCAACCAGTCAACCAGCCAACCAACCAACCAGCCAACCAACCAACCAGCCAACCAGTCAGCCAAACAGCCAGCCAAACAGCCAACCAGCCAACCAACCAACCAGCCAGCCAGCCAACCAACCAACCAGCCAACCAGTCAACCAGCCAACCAACCAACCAGCCAACCAACCAGCCAACCAACCAACCAGCCAACCAGCCAACCAGCCAACCAACCAACCAGTATGTGGGTGTAGGTGGGTGGGTGTGGGTGGGAGCGTAGGTGTGGGTGGGAGGGTTGAAGGAGTAGAGAAGTAGAAGTGGGGTTGTCTCAAGTCGCTGCCGGATGAGCAGCCCCCAGCCCCGGCCGGGCGAACAGTCGCACGCCGCAAACACCATTTGTCCGCAGATAACGCAATTATCCAATCAGGGCCCGTCAGTGCCACAACTATCTGACTGCCCGCGCTCAGACCCAAGCACACCCCACCAACACCCACACACTCACACCCCACACCTACACTGATACCCGCCATCATACTCACAACCGGAACACCCAGAATCACCCCCACATCCACAATCACACCCACACCGGCACACACTCACACACTCACACACACATATCCACAATCACAGACACCCACATCTACCATCACACCCACAATCACACCGACACCCCAGACCCACACTCACTCACATCCACACACCCACACCCACATCCATACAGCCACATCCACACACCCACACCCCATATCCACACTCTCATCCGCAATCACACTCACAATCACAGCCACACCCCAGACCCACACTCACTCACATCCACACACCCACACCCACATCCATACGCCCACATCCACACACCCACACCCACATCAATACGCCCACATCCACAGACCCACACCCACATCCACACACCCACAACCCATATCCACACTCACATTCACAATCACACTCACAATCACAGCCTTGCCAATAATTACAGCCACAATCACAGCCACACAGATAATTGCAATCACAACCACACCCACAACCTCCACCACAACCACAACCACATCAAAATGTCCACACCCACAATCACAGCCACACCCCACAACCAAACTCACAATCACATCCACACACCCACACACCCATATACCCACAACCACATACAGACATCCACATCCACACTCTCACCCACAGACACACCCACAACCCACATCCACACTCACACCCACAATCACACCCACACACCCACACCCACACAACCACATCCACGCACACACCCACATCCCACCCACATATTCGCACCCATATTCACACCCATACCGTCACCCACACCCATACCCATACCCACATCCACGTCCACACCCAACTCCCTACACCCTAACTTACATCAACTTACTCACACCCACACCCACACCCACACCCACACACCCACACACCCCTACCCCTACCTGGAACCCCCTCACATCTCACATCAACAGTCACTCCCACATAACCATCGCCCCGCCCTCATCCTCCACTCCCTCCTCCCCCTCTCCCTCTCCTCCTCCCCTCTCTCCCTCTCCCCCTTCCTCCCCCTCCTCCCCCTCCTCCCCCTCTCCCTCTCCTCCTCCCCCTCTCCCTCTCCCCATCCCCTCTCTCCCTCTCCGCCTTCCTCCCCCTCCTCCCCTCTCCCTCCTCCTCCCCCTCCCCTCTCTCCCCCTCCCTCCCCTTTCCCCTTCCCCCTCCCCCACACCTCTCCTGTCCCCCCTCCTCCCCCTCCACCTCTCCTCCCTCGTCCCCCTCCCCATCCGCTTCTCCTCCCCCCCCCCCCACTACTCCCCCTGGCGGGTGACGTTGATAAGAGCGGACGTGCGTCACCACTGCCCCGCCATGGCCGCCCCGCGTTAGGCGGGTGATCCCCGTGTGGCGCCTTTCTCATAGAGGGCGCCACCAGCCGTAATACAATCGCTGACAGCTCGGGCAGCCTCGGTGGTTTTAGCACTGAATGCAACTCTCTCTCCACAATGGGACGTGCAGGGCAGGGCGCCCCCTAGTGACCATTCACCCCAAGTGTCTGCGCATAGCATATTTATGTATAATTATATATATATATAATATGCACGGACACTTATATATTTATATATATATAAATCTATGGCACAGTCTGTGTGGTGTGAGGGGGACCCTGCCCACCAATTACCCCAACAGCTGGGAGGTGTGGGGGATGGGCCACCACCAATGTGCCAAGGAGGACTAGATATATACCTTATATGTTCCCCTTCCATTTATGCTCGTATAATGCATTATACATCACATAAATGAAGCATTCCATATGTGTGGGAATGCGAGAAAAAAATGGAAAAGAATGTAAATGCACGGTGGTGCTTGCATCCATATGTCGGGTTCCAAATGCAAATGCAAAGTGGATCACTCAATGGACCGATTGTGCGACTGCATTTTTGTAGCATTCGTGGTTGCACACCACATACTGCATATATGGAATCTTACCTTAATCCTCCGGTGTGAGTGGCGGTTTGGGGTGCACGGTAGGGAAGAGGAGCGCCGGTAGCGGCGCCACTAGTCATGAGCATAGCAAGGAGGTGGCAATATACAGAATAACAATAATAATAATTAAAATAATTCTCTTAGTGCATTTATACTTGTGTAATGCGTTATGCGTCACACATATAATGCACATACACCATTTAAAGACAATTAGAATTGAAACATAAATAATATGCTTTTGGTTATTTACTAAATGTGAGGACAACGCTGGGCCGGATGCAAAGTTGTCTATTTAGGACAAGTACTACTCTACCTAAATACAGGTATATATATACAGTAAAACATCTCTAATCATATCTGCCATTTTGCATGGCTGGTCACGTATGTGTGAATATATACATATGAGTAGATATATAAGTGCATTTATAAGTATATATATATAAATAAATATATATATATATATACATGTATAAATATATATAAATAAGCAGACGGGATGGCCGAATGAGTTAGAGCACCCGTCTCCCGTGTTGGTAGATTGTGGGATCATGGGTTCGAACCCTCGTCAAGTCAAACCAATGACTTAAAAATTGATACTTGTCACTTCCTAGCCAGGCACTTGGCATTATAGGATAGGGTGAGGACCAGTGGAATGAGGAAGACCAATCGTCTGCGATTGAAATTTCCCCTTCTTAAACAACTAATGTTTAAAACAAAATATATATATATAAATGCGACCTCTTTGCGACCATTTCGCAAGCACTTTGTGACTGATTTGCAACCAACCCTTTTCATTGGTTGCAAAGTGATCGCAAGCGGTCACAATCAGTGGTGTGTCCAGGGTATAATGAAGTTTGTTTTTCTTCCTCGAAAGTAATTGGTGAAGAGTTGGTGAAGTAGAACATAACTAGTTACTTCGGAGGGACGGCAAAGTGAGACATTGTACCACGTGACGTGCCACTAACACTTTACCGATTACTTTCACCAAAATTAAATCAAAGAGAAAATAAAACCACTTTTAGCATTAATGCATATAACAGTCGACTGTAATTCGATCGGTGATCCCAAGAAGAATACGATATCAAAATGAAAATATTTCCATGGTGCCTCTTTTGAAGTTGTACTGTACACGCAAGGGAAGTACAGTACACCTTCATTGGACATCCCAAGGCAAGTTTTCTATATTTAGATTTAATAATGTTTACAAACAAACTTTGTAAATATGTTTTTGTTGTTGTTGTTGTAGATTAGTTCATTAAGCAGGGGACATTTCAATCATGGACGATTGGTCTTCTTCATTCCACTGCTCCTTGCCCTATCCTAATAATGCAGAGCGCCAGGCTAGGAAGCGACAAGTATAAACTTTTAAGTCCTTGGTTTGACTCGACTAGGGTTCGAACCCACGATCCCATGATCTACCAGAATGGAAGATGGACGCTCATCTCATTTGGTCATCCCGTTTGGCCATCCCGTCTGTTGCTGTATCTTATAATATATCTATATATTTAGTGGTATATTTGGCATGAACCCTTAGTAATGACACTACTACTTCTACTGATAAAACAAATCATGATCTACTCTTCAGATAGCTGAGCAAGCTTAAGTTAGAAATTAAAAAAATAATATAAGCATTGTGAGCAGAAATGATTAGTAAAAGAAAATTGAGGACCCAATTTAGTCTGCTGTTGTCCTAATATATGGCTAAGATTTAGTGGTATGGTTTGTTGACAGAACATTAACTAATAATAGTAAACAGATTTAAAAAAAACAAAAATTGTCTCCTCTATTCACTTAGCTAGCAAGCTTAAATTAGAAACTCAAACAAATAAAATAATCTTGTTGGTGGAAATGAGAGCTGAGCATGCTCGTAATATCGCCTCCGGTTAGGTGGGAGGGGGCCTGGGGGTGGTGGTGGAGGTGGTGGTGGTGGTGGAAGTGGGGGTGGGGGTGGGGTGCGGGTGGGGGGGTTAGGAGGTTAGAAGGGAAGGGGGTCCAACCTCAAACCCATTCTTCTGAGCTTTGGCCCGAATTCCATTACCCCGCCATTACCGGAAGGGGGCGTGTCGCGCAGGCGGGTAACTGCATCAGCGCATGCGTCTAAGGCAGGGTCACAACCAGCCTTCCTTAAAGGTCAACAAACATGATTCGCGAAACTCGCAAAAAAAGAAGAAATTAAATTAAATTAAACACCAACACGCGCAGGGATAAGGCAGCCTATAGGGCAGTCTCACAGCTAAAGAGAATATTGGATGAGTTACATTGTTGTTGATAATAAATTCGTATTTTTTTAGCACTACACATCTATATGTATGATCATAATCTAAGCCTACCTTAGAATCAATGAAAGTGCTATTTCACAAGGCAAGCATAATCGTGTAAAAACTGTAAAAGACGAGGGTCTCAACATGGAGTCGCAGGTTGGATAAACATACTTTATAATCATAATATAATAATAACAAATAATGACAAATAATACCAAATAACAACAAATAACAACAAATAACAACAGATAATAACACATACTAACATATAATAACAAATAATAACAAATCATAACAAATAATAACATATAATAACAAATAATAACAAACAATAACGAATAATAACATATAATAACAAATAATAAGAAATAATAACGAATACTAACGAATAATAACAAATAATAACATATACTAACAAATAATAACAAACAATAACAAATAATAACATATAATAACACATAATAACAAACAATAACAAATAATAACATATAATAACAAATAATAACAAACAATAACGAATAACAACAACTAATAAGAAATAATAACAAATAATAACGATTAATAACAAATAATAACAAATAATAACAAATAATAACGAATAATAACGAATAATAACAAATAATAACAAATAATAACAACTAGTAACAAATAATATCGAATAATAACGAATAATAACAAATAATAACACATATTAACAAATAATAACGAATAATAACGAATAATAACAAATAATAACAAATAATAACACACAATTACACATAATAACACATAATAACAAATACCAACAAATGATAACACATATTAACAAATAATTACAAATAATTACAAATAATAACACATGATAACAAATAATAACAAATAATAACAAATATTATAAACAATACAATGATACAAATGATAACAAACATTAACAAATAATAACCAATAATATAAATAATACAATGATACAAATGATACAAATGATACAAATAATACCAATAATACACATAATACAAATGATGCAGATAATGCAAATATACAAATAATGCAATGGTACAAATGATACAAATAATACAAATAATTCAAATGATACAGATGATGCAAATAATAGAAATAATGCAAATACTACAAATACTACAAATAATAATAACATGAAGAGTCCATAGCAAGAACACTAGTGAATTAATGTAAACGTTGTAAAGTTAGTAAAAGAAAAGCCCACCAACATAATGTTACTTTTATTGTCTGTAATATTAAAATGGCGGTGTCTCTTGGTGAGTTGGCGCGAACACAGTCACTCAGATTTCACATTCCGTCCAATTGTCCTTAACTTTTGTGTCGGGGAGTAATGCTTTGCTTTAACTAATGCTGACACACCGACGAGATGGCGACTGAGAACTGGCAGCTGGCCAACTATGGCGACCTACTTTCTTGTTGGTTTTCACTTCGCATCGCCGTTGGTAAAACCTCATTACTGCATTGAATAATGCGCATCTTGCCTTTTTATACACCCAACACTGAACGGACCATTTTCAGTGCTGTCTGAGCTGGTCAGTCATTCTCGGTAAATTGTATTATTACCCATTGACCGGTACTACTTTCAATTTAGGCAAGTAATGCTGTGCTTTAATGCTGACACGCCAATGAGATGGCGACTGAGAACTGGCAGCTGGCCAACTATGGCGACCTACTTTCTTGTTGGTTTGCACTTTGCATTCCCTTTGGTGAAACCTCATTACTGCATTGATTAATGCGCATCTTGCCTTTTTACACCCTCAACACTGAACTGGCCGTTTTCAGTGCTGTCTCAGATGGTCAGTAATTTTTGGTAAATTGTATTATTACCCATTGACCGGTACTACTTTCAATTTAGGCCTATTCTGACTGGACTAGTCTTAATAGTTCACAATCTCTGGTAATAGAGTTGGGACAAGAAACAATAACAGTATATGGATTCAAAATAGTCACTATCGCCATGACTGTCGCTGTCTATCTTTAATCACAATTGCCATTACTCTTGCTATCAACCAGACTGTCACTGTCGCTACCACTGTAACTATCTCCATCACTGTCAATATCACCATCACTGTCACTGTCATGATCGCCATCACTGTTGCTAACATAATCACTGTCACTATCATCATTACTGTCACCATCACTGTCACTATTTCCATCTATATCACAATTGCCATTGCTATCGGTATCACCATAACTGTCACTATCACCATCACTGTCACTATCGCCATTACTGTCACTATCACCATCACTGTCACTGTCACCATTACTGTCATTATCACCATCACTGTCACTATCTCCATCTATATCACTATCACCATCACTATCACAATCACCCTCACCATTACTGTCACTATCGCCATTACTGTCACTATTGCCATCACTGTCACTATCTTCATCTATATAACTCTCAACACCACTAATGCCATTGCTATCGCTGTCACCGTTGCTATCACTGCTGCTGTTTTTGACAGTGACACTGATGTATCAGTGATCACTATGGTTATCTTCGAAATTTCATCAAAACTTGTACATGGCCACCAATCAGCTATCCACCTCCCCAGTTAGCTCAGATTCTGAAGCAGTATTTGGCAAATTGCTGATTCAGATTAAACGCTAAGCAGTACGACTACCTCTAACTGCCGTCTGCTAAAAGAGAAGGGGAAAAACCACCATCATATTTCAAAGAGGACGGAGGGAGGTAGGGGCGGATGAGACAAGGTGGACGAACGAAGAGGTGAGATTGTTTGTTTGTTGTTCTTTTACGTCCTAGCAAAATCTAAGGTCATACCAGGACGGGGAAGAGATGAGAAGACAACATCAAAGAGTGGGACCAGACTGGAGTTTGTGGACTCTTTGTGGAGAAAGTGGTTTGTTTGTTGTTGTTTTACATACTAGCAACATCTAAGGTCATATCAGCAAGGGTACCGACTTGTGACAGTGTGCACTCATGACGACGACTTTATAGTGCTTACCCACTGGGAGAGCAGGCTGCCAGCACCATGACCCGATATCCCACTCAGTCACATTAATCTGACACTGAGCCAACCAGTCCTTGCCCTATCCTAATAATGCCAAGCACCTGGCTAGCAAGCGACAAGTATACACTTTTTATAAATTTATTGGTTTGACTCGACCAGAATCCAAAGCCACAAACCCATGGGTTCGGATCACCCGATCTACCAAAAGCAGGAGACGGACGCTCAACTCATTTGGCCATCCCGTCTCGTTAGAGGAGAGTGGTGGAGAACACAGAAGTGTATAGAGAACTGGTGAAAAAATCATCAGTGGTGTCCAAATAATCCTTCCAGGTTAGAGGAAAGTTGAGTGAAGTCTGTAAGACTCCTGACCTTCCGCACGGGAAGCCTGCGCTCTACCGATTCGGCCACCGAGTCTGGTGCGTCTCTTTGGTTGGAGGCCCGCATTGGAACGATGTTGTACTTGTAGTGAAGTCTGTGGGGTGTGTGTGTGGGGGGGGGGGGGGACTGTGGGGAGTGTGTGTGTGGGGGGGTTGGCTGTGGGGAGTGTGTGTGTGGTGGGGGTCATGAGGGTGAAACCCATCCCCATCCAAGTTCTTTAGAGGTGACCCAGACAGGATGGTCGAATGAGTTGAGCGTCCATCCCACGCTTTGGTACATCATGGTATTCGAACCCATGGGTTGGAACCCCGGTCGAGTCAAACTAATAACTTAAAAATTTATACTTGTCGCTTCCTATCCAGGTGCGTCGCATTGTTAGGATAGGGCAAGGACTGGTTGACTCAGTGTCAGGATAATATGACTGAGTGGGATATCAGGTGATGGTGCTGGCAGCTTGATCTTCCAGTAGGGTAGTGCTATAAAGTCACAAACGAATGCACACTGTCACAATTCAGTACCTGTCCTGATATGACCTTAGATGTTGCCAGGACGTAAAACTCCAATAACCAATCCGACCCACCATCTTTGGAGGTGAGTTGGATGGAGGGAGGATGGGTGAGTGGGGAAGTGTCTTACACAAACCCGGGTGCACTATGCAGGGCACGTCATGGGCGGTCACCCCCGGGCAATCAGTCACTGAGGCTTTCGGGTTGGTGGAGTGGGGGTGGCACTTCTTAGGTGACTGCGTTAGTTATTATGGGATTGCCCTCCGTAATAAGATCTCTTCTTTGAATGGCCGACTGATAGTCATCGGGATAACGACCTTACCACTCTCCGCCGTGCCGCGGATGGAATAGTGACATCAATGCTCATTCGCATGCAATCCGCAGTGGATATTTTGGAGTGGTGGTGGTGTGGGGGTCGTGGTGGGGGTGAGGGTGGGGGATGAGGGGAGGGGGATTATGAAGTGTGTGTGAGGGGGGGGGGGCTTAGATATTAACATGTAGTTGTTGTAGATTATTGACTTTATCTCGAGCATCAGGAGAGAGCGCCCCTTCAGCTCACTGCCTCCAGGGTGTCATGGCTGCCAGGTAGGCAGGTGTATTCCATGAACCCCTGGAGAATCTATCAATCCATCCATCCTCGAAGGGGTATCATTAAATCCGTGAGACAAGCACCAGCTGAAGGCCAGTTTGTGATAGTGTTTCTTGTGATTATGTATTTGTGTGTGTGAGTGTAAATAGGTCAAAGTTCTGTGCTATATGTTATATATATGTTTGTTTTGTTTGCGGTTTTAAATCGTAGCCACATCTAAGGTCATACCAGGACGGGTTATGTGTATGCTATATATATTCGCAATATATGTTATATATTTTATATATGTTATATATAGCACATAACCTATATATACGTTATGTTATATATAACTTATATATGTAATGTATGTGACCCGAGACATTAGTACGGAATTCAGCCACCGAGTGGCGCAAGTGGTACTAGAATCACTTTGGTTGGTTGTCCGAGTTTCACGTCCTTACAACATCCAAGGTCAAATCAGAAGGGATACCGACTTGTGACAGTGTGCACTCTTGGAGACTTTATAGTGCTGCCCCACTGGGAAATCAGGCTGCCGGCACCATGACCCAATATCCCACTCAGTCCTATTATCAGGACACAGAGCTAACCAAACCTTATCCTATCCTATTAATGCTGAGCGCCAGGCTAGGAAGCGACAAGTAACAATTTTATAAGTCATTGGTTTGACTCGACCGGGAACCAAACTCCCGATCTCCCGCACATGAGGCCCACATTCTACCGATTCGGCCACTCAACCCGGTCACTTGAATCAGTGAATTTGCTTCTGCGTGACCCCATTTCCGGTGTATTATTTGCGACACCGTTTCAAATTGGAATCAGGTCACCCAACAAATGTTGGTAAAGGCTGTCAATTCTGCTCCACAAAGCCACTCAATATGGGCGATAACTGGGGTGAAGTTGATAGTCCGGATGTGGGCAGTTGACAGCAGCCTTGTGTCAATCCCCACAGAGGGCGACACTTGCGCACATTAACTGCTGTCAATCGGGACTGTCTGTGACAAGGGTCGGTTCGGTTAAACAGAGTCGAGGGGCAATTGATGTCTAGGATGTCAGGAGTCTATTGTAGTCATGGTTCTTGTAATCACGAGGGTTGTCTCATACTCAAAGATCTCATAGACCTAGTTCATGGTATAACAAGGAGATAAATCAATAAAGGCCATCCATACATATGTATATATATCTATAGTATATATATGTGTAATGTATAAGAATTATACAATTATAATAACCCAGAATATCCTTCCTTTCCCCCAGCACTCACTCTCCTCCATGGACTGATGGAGTCTGGCCTAGTTATCTACTGCTCCAACCTCAGCTCCGATGGTGGCGCCACCATCTGCTTCACACTGTAACTGCCACTCAATGTGTGATGTATAATGATTATGTGAGTATAAAGGTGTGGAAAATTCCCCTGCTTAATCAACTAAAGAACAAACAAAAATCCAGTAGATGAATTTACGCTGGAGAATAAATAACTATAAAGTATATAATGTACATAATGTATGACATATATAACGCATATGACATTTTTTATATATATATTTATATATATTTATTTATATACTCATACATATACATATTTATTTATATATTCACATATACTTATTTATATATTTATATTTATTCATTTATATATATCTATGTGTTTTTATTTATATATATTTAAATTATTAATTTACTTAGTTTGGAATGCACAGACGCATGCATGTGTCCACAGAACATCACTTTCAGTCAGTTTCCCCCGCAGCAGACGACAATTAGTCAGAGCGGACGCGCCCAATCCCGCCAGCACAACCCGTCATGACGGGGGGAGGGGATGGGGGGGGGAGGGGGTTGTTGGTGCCGCCGAGCATAGACATGGGTGGTCTTTGATCTCGCATTGACCTTGACCTAGTTTCTTTTCGTTTCCGCCGCTCGTCGATTCCCGGCGTGTCTTTCTGGCAGCGCGTCGCTGGTCCCAACTGCGCGCAGTCCCACGTGACCGGTGTGCGCGCGCTAAGGTGTCCGCCACTGTATCGAGTGTCCAGGGACACTAGATGCGAAATACACAGAAGCTTAAAAGTTAAAGTTGCATAGTCCGATGGTTTTGAGTTTCTCTCATTTTCTGAGATAAACATATTAGGTTGTTCATTATAATCTACCTTACTTTAGTTTGAAGTAACTTTTATTTTAAATCGCTAACTTTTGAGATATTTGAAATGGAAACATGCTAAATTAATTTTGGCAAGCTCTATCACCATAGGCTGGCTTCTGCAGTTACAGGTTTTATTAATTGAATCAGTATCCCCTTATATGTGATGACAAATGTTTAATAATTGCATCAGTATCTAAGTTAGATATGTAGAATCAAATATAGATAATTGTTTTGCTTTTGAAAATGTTAGTTTTCATCGAACTATGCAGCTTTAAAGGCGCATATTTTTGTTTGTCTTTTGTTAGTTTTTATAGTTTTTGTTAGTTTTTTGTTAGTTTTTTGTTAGTTTTGATAGTTTTTTGTTAGGTTTTGTCCGTTTTTTGTTACTTGTTGTTATTTTTTGTTTTTTGTATTTTTGTTGTTATTTTTTGTTGTTATTTTTTTGTTAGTCATTTGTTAGTTTTTTGTTAGTCTTTTCTTAGTTTCCTGTTAGTTTTCTTTTCATACATGACATACAATATCTGTGTACACACTTGAAATGACCTTGGGTCTCTGATTGCCATTTCACAGGCACGATTTCATATCTAGTGACGTCTGTTACGTTGAAAAAAAAAAAAAGTCACGTAAAAGGCATTATACAAGTATAAATGTTAGGTGAACATATATCCTTTGCTACTATTCCTCCATCGGCACCCCCCCCCTCGTCATCAGACGGCAATCTAATGAATACAAACAAGGACAGTTTGTCCTCAAATGGCATAGCTTCACCGATTACAAATCTAGGTGAAGACGATGATTAAAAATTAATTATAGATTCATTAATTAACTATATTTGATTAATTATAAGTCATGAATTATGAAATATATATTGTATAGACGCGCTAAAAGGTTTACATTGAAATGCATTAAAAGGTACCCAGGCATAATTTTCACGCCTTAGAGCTGCATAATCCGATGAAGCATCACATTTTCCAAACCAAAGCAATTATCTAGATTTGTTTCTACATATCTAACTTAGATACGGGTGTACTTATTAATCATTTGCTGCGACATAGAAGGGAATACTGAAGCAATTTAATAAAAACCTGTTAGTGTTTTGGCGTGCTTGCCAAAGCTAATTTTGCATGGTTACACTTCAAATATCTCAAAAGTTAGCCATTTAAAATAAACGTTACTTCAAACTAAAGTAAGGTAGATTATCACAATCATCTTATTATATTTATCTCATAAAAATGACAGGAACTCAAAACCATCGGACTATGCAACTTTAACAATGACCATCCAGTGGCCCTGTCACACTACGACGTGACTACGTCAGCGTAGGCAGAACGTGAAAATAATTATATTACGTCGACGTATGGGCGTAATATGCAAATTGTGGACGTGAGCATAACGTGAAAGTAGCGTCGGTGTACGTCGTGACGTTAGCTGTAACGTGACAACGTTAGAGGGGAGGGGTAATTGGCGACGTGACCGGGCGTTAGTGTAACGTGAGCATAACGTCGCCGTAACGGGTGCGACGTGGACGTAACGTGACCGTACCGCCACCGTAACGTGACCGTAACGTGACCGTAACGTGACCGTAACGTGACCGTAACGTGACCGTAACGTGACCGTAACGTGACCGTAACGTGACCATAACCGTGACCGTAACGTGACCGTAACGTGACCGTAACGTGACCGTAACGTGACCGTAACGTGACCATAACGTGCAAAACGCTGCCCACACGTTGCTCCCACCCGGGCCGTCGGTCTGATGTGACATAACGTGACTCTAACGTCATTTACGCTGCTATAACGATCGCGGAACGTCTACCTAACGTCATTGTCACGTCATCCCGACGTAACGGCTTCACGTCGAGATACGTCGAAAGTTTTGAACAGGTTCAAAACCTCGACGCGCGCCGACGTAACACGACGTAACATGACGTAGCTCGACGTCACTCTAACGTCATTATGACGTCATCATAACGTAACCCAACGTACGGCAACGTAATGACGAAAAATCATCACGTTAGGCTCACGTTGGCTCGTTACGTCGTAGTGTGACAGGGGTATTAAAGCAATATGTATAACTGATTTAAAAAAAGGGGGAAAAGACAAACCTAATGCCGCACATACACACACACACACACACAGACACACAGACACAGCCACACACACACAGCCGCACACACACACACACACACATAAACACAAATTGACAGCGGCACTATAGTACCCTCAAGTATGTTGTTACACCGGCTCGATAACGTCTACTTCTGTTTCCGGTTTCCTTCAGCAGCATAAAAGAAACACCTCCGATTCTTTCTTCCGGTAATAATAGCTGTGTGCTGTGTATGGGTGTGTGTACATGTGTGTGTGTGTGGAGAAAGGGGTTGTGTTGTGGTGGTGGTCCATGAACACAATGTTACCAAACATGAGGTTTAAGATGAAAATTGGATGGAAGGAGGCTGAGCGCCGCATGACCTCGTATATGTGTGCATGTACCTGTATATGTGTGAGTATGTGCGTGTATGTGCGTGTATGTGTGTGTGTATGTGTGTGCATATGTATGTGTGTGTATGTATGTGTATGTGCGCACACACCTGTATGTGTGTATGTCTGTGTATGCATGTGTGTATGCATGTGTGTATGTATGTGTGTATGTGTGTATGTATGTGTGTGTACGTGTTTGTGTGTGTATGTGTGTATGTATGAGTGTATGTATGTAAGTGTGGATGTACCTGTATGTGTGTCTATGTGTGTATGAGTGTGCATGTGTGTGTATGTGTGTATGTATGTATGTGTGTATGTGTGTGTGTATGTGTGCATGCACCTGAATGTGTGTGTATGTGTGTATGTGTGTATGTGTGTATGTGTGTATGTATGTATGTGTGTATGTATGTGTGTGTATGTGTGCATGCACCTGTATGTGTTTGTATGTCTCTGTATGTATCTGTGTGCATGCATGTGTGTATGTATGTGTGTATGTGTGTATGTATGTATGTGTATGTATGTGTGACTGTATATGTGTATGTGTGTGCCTGTGTGTATGTGTGTATGTGTGTATGTATGAGTGTATGTATGTAAGTGTGCATGTACCTGTATGTGTGTATGTGTGCATGTGTGCATGTGTGTATGTGTGTATGTATGTGTGTGTATGTGTGCATGTGTGTATATGTGTATATGTGTGTATGTATTAGTGTATGTATGTAAGTGTGAATGTACCTGTATGTGTGTGTATGTGTATGTATGTATATGTGTGTATGTATGTGTATGTATGTGTGTATGTATGTAAGTGTGCATGTACCTGTATGTGTGTGTATATATGTGTGTGTATGTATGTGTGTATATATATGTGTGTATATGTGTGTATGTATGTGTGCATCTATGTGTGTATGTATGTGTGTATGTATGTAAGTGTGCATGTACCTGTATGTGTCTGTATGTGTGTATGTATGTGTGTATGTGTGTATGTATGAGGGTATGTATGTAAGTGTACATGTACCTGTATGTGTGTGTATGTATGTGTGTATGTATGTGTGTATGTGTTTGTTGTGTGTATATGAGTGGATGTATGTAAGTGTGCATGTACTTGTATGTGTGTATGTATGTGTGTGTGTATATATGCATGCATGTGTGTATGTATGTGTGTATGTGTGTGTATGTGTGGATAGTGTGTGTATGTGTGTGTATGCATGTGTACATGTATGTGTGTATGTATGTATGCATGTGCACATGTATGTATGTGTGTAGATGTAGCTGTGTATGCATGTGTATGCGTGTGTATGTGTGTTTATTTATGTGTATTTATGTTTGTGTATATGTATGTGTGTGTATTTGTGTATGCATGTGTGTATTTATGTACATATATATGTATGTATGTGTGTATGCACCCATGCATGTGTGTATGTATGCATGTGTGCATGTATGCATATGTGCATGTCTGTATGCATGTATGCATGTATGTATGTGTATATGTGTGTATTTACGTCTGTATGTATGTATGTATGTGTGCATACATGAGTATTATTCATGTGTGTATGTTTGCTTGAATGTGTGTATGTATGTACGCATGTGTGTATGTATGCACATGTACATGTGTGTATGTATGTGTGTATGTATGAGTGTATGTATGAGTGTATGTGTGTGTATGTTAGCTGATTAGTTGTTGGATTTTTTTATGTCCTGGCAACATCTATGGTCATATCAGGATGGGTACCGATTTGTGACAGTGCACAGTGATGGCGACTTTATAGTGCTGACACACTAGGAAATTAGGCCATTAGCACCATGACCTGATATCCCACTCAGTCACATTATCCTGACACTGAGCCAACCAACCCTTGCCCTATCCTAGTAATGATGAGTGACACACTAGGTAGCGACAAGAACCAATTTTGTAAGTCATTTATTTGACTCGACCGGGACTCGAACTCCAGACCTTCCGTCTATGTATGTATATGTGAATGCATACATGTGCATAGGTATATGTCCATGTAAACATGGTTATACATTTTTGTGTACATATGTGTCAGTATGTGTGCATGCATACTTGAGTGTCCGTATGTGTGTATGAATACATGTATGTATGTATACTGTATATATGCATAAGTGTATGTATGTGTATGCATGTGTGAATGTATGCACACGCATATATCCATGTGTTTATATATGTGTGTATGTGTACGTATGTAGGCATGTGTGTATGCCTGTACTATGCATGTGTGCATGGTGTAAATATGTGTGTATGTGTATATGCTATATGTATGTGTTTGTGTGTGTATATGCATTTGTAAATATGCATGTTTATGTATGCATGTATTATATATATACTGTATGTATGCAGTATGTGTGCATATATGTATGCATCTATATGTATGCATATTTATATGCGTGTAAGTAAATGTGTGTACACAAGTATGTGAAGTGGGCGAGACTACTCGTCCTGTGTCAATTGCGGGCTTGGGCCGATTAACCCGCATTCGGAAATGCGGGCTACTCGCCGAGATAGACCTGCATTTGCCACCATTTGCGGGGCCGGGTTCCCTGCTGTAACGCGTTGCTAGGAGACGTCAATTGTGACTTTCCTAGCAACGGTGGAAGGTCGAGCGCTCGGGCTCAGACCCATCGGACGTGTTTTTGCACACTCTGATATTTTAGACGAGATTTAGGCCTTTATTGTTGGAATTCGGAAGAGTATTAAAGTAAATATGATGGGAAGGGACAGATTGAGGGGTATTTATTGGAATTATAGAACCGGATTGTACTATTAGTGTAAGAATAAAGCCGTGAGCTCTTAAAAAGTAAATTGGAACGTTCCTTGCATTCTTTACTCTTCTCCAGTCTTCTTGTATATTCGATTGCTTTATATGTAATTAAGGGCCTTCTGCCTGATAGGCCTGATGCAGCCGATCCACCCTTCTGCATGGATATTAATTGACATATTAACAGAATTAACGTAGTGATATTTGACATTAACGTGGGCTGATTATCAGTGACAGCAGCAGCAACAAGGTGAGTGTCTGCTTAGTTCTGGATTTATTGAAGTATATTAACTCACACCGAATGGCGGGGAGGAGAGCCAGTTAGTTGAAATAATAAGTAACTGCTTTGTTATATTAAATGCGGGGAGGGACAAAACCATATTTCTGTGATACTCTGGCTGTCCGCCCTTAGCCCGATAATTACACCGACGGAGGAGGTCAACCTGCAGACAGGACAAGAGGCGGCGGCGGCCTGTGGCAGGCCCAGGAAATTCACATGGAAATAATTACATAAATTAACACATAGGCTCGCCTTAGGCGGGGGAAAAATACCCGAACGGTTATGTATATTCTATATATATATAATTATATTGCATGTACACTGTATGTATCGATTATGTGTATATATATATATATATATATACACACACATATATATATATATATATATATATATATATACATATATTTGTGTGTCTTTATGTGTGTTTTCATAACTGTGTATGTGTGTATTATTTTGAAGCTTTACGTCCTATCAACAGCTAAGGTCATATCTAGATGGTCACGTGTCCGATGAATCAGATTTAGGCTAATTGCTTTGGTTTGGAAAATGTGCTTTAATCGGACTAGGCAGATGTAAGTTAAAGGTTCTCAATGCTGCATATATCAATAGCTGGTTTAAATTCCAGTTCTAAAGATTTTAAGTGACTTTTGTTTTATTATTAAAATAAATCCAGGAAACTACTAGTGCTACTCTTTCTCTCTTTCACTCCAGATGGGATGGCCGAATGTGTTAGCGCGTCCGTCTCCCGTGTTGGTAGATCATGGTATCGAACCCTGGTTGAGTCAAACCAATGACTTAAAACTTGATACTTGTCGCTTCCTAGCCAGACGCTCGGCATTATTAGGATAGGGAAAGGAGCAGTGGAATGTGGAAGACCAATCGTCCACGATTTAAATTTCCCCTGCTTAAGCATCATCATCATCATCATCATGCCGTCAGTCGCAATGTGACAAAGACTGCTTTTATTTCTTAACCGCCACTATTTCATGCAGTTGTGCATTTCATAGAAGCTGTTTGCAAAGTGTTGAAGTGCTGCTGGCTTTTGCAAGTTACTAGCAGCACTCTCTCGGGGAGCAAATAGAGGTCTCACACCGGCAAGAACACATCAAGACAGGTGCAAACTATTTGTCCCTGCAGTAGCTGGCCGGGAGATGTTGGGATTTCCCTTCATCACCGCCCTTAATACTGCCATGGAAGCATGGTTTTCTGTTAGGGTTTGCTCCCTTAGCCGTTAGTTCTATCAAGAACCTATACCACAAGGCAGTGGTTTACAACTTTGCAAGGCAGGGGCGTCAAAGGTAGCGTGTTAGTACCGTGTCAACGCATACACACCTGCCGTCAACACGTCAAGACACGCCGAGAACACGTCCAGACCCGCCACCAGCTTGTCCAGACACGCCGGCAACACGTCCAATGCATCGAAAAATGCTGGAGCAATGCCAATATCATGCCCATTACCCGTTGATCGGACGTTATGGATGCGCCGACGGAACGGTCGCAATTTGCGGAAAAAAAAGTCAACGTTAACCGACGTTGATCAACGTTCTGGCAGCGTTCCCCCAGGGCGCCACCAACGAGTATCGACGTGTTGGTAACGCATCCATAATGCCCCCTGCAACCCGTCGGCACGCGTCGGTCCGCATCGAAATTTTGTGCAAGCACAAAACGATCGGCGCGACCCGACATGCGCCGATGCGCACCGACGTGTCCATTCACACGTTGCTATCACTCAACGTGTACCGACGCGCCGTTAATGCGCCGGTGTGTCCCGACGTTTCGACCAAAAAGGCGACACGTTGATGTGCGTTGGGGCGAAACGTCGTAGTGTGACAGGGCCTTTAGAAGGGAATCTGAATAGTCATTTACAAGGGAGTAGCACGTAGCTCAGGTGGTAGAGTGTCCACCTGTGAAGGTGTCAGTCATCCTATCAATCCCGCTCAGTGGACCCATTTGCAGTTTGGGTTATTTTCCGTTCCAACCAGTGATCTACAACTGGTTCATCAAAGGCTGTGGTATGTACTCTCATGCCTGTGGGAAAGTGCATATAAAAGACCCTTTGCTGCTCATCGGAAAGAGTAGCCTATGTGGTGGCTGTGGGTTTCCTCCAATGAAATATGTCAGAAAAGAAAACCATGTCACTGTGGCAGCATCAAGGGCGGTTGATGTATGGAACTCCCAACCAGCCAGTGCAGGGAAAAATAGTTTTGAGCCTGTCTGGACATGTTCTTGCCGGTGTGAGACCTCTATTTGCTCCCCGAGAGAGTGCCGCTGGTAACTTGCAAAAGCCAGCCGCACTTCAACACTTTTGCAGGCAGCTTTCATGAAATGTGGACTGCCTCATGGACGTCACTCTCACAGCAGAGAGCTAAATGGAGAAACAACAGTCAAGTAATGAAAGCAGTCTTTGTCGCATAGCGACCGACAGCATATGATGTCCTTATTAAGCATTTATTGGTGCATAAAATGGAATATTAACTGACGCTAAGATATTACTCTGATTGGCCACGTATGGCTGGTTCCCCTTGGTCTGCAAGTTGATGCAACACGAAGGGAACACGAAGGGAAGACTAAAGCCGTGTTCACACGGCGATGTAAATTGATTCGTAGAAATCGACTTGTATAGTTCGCCTTACACGTCGGTGTTCCAAACCAATACGATTCAGTCCATACATATCTAGGTCGAACCCACACTCTCTCGTGCCAATGTCGACGAACCCAAACTGGCACTGGTTAGTCTGGACTTGCTCATGCGCAGATATCCACTTCCGCCTTAAACCGATTCAAAGCACTGCCCGTGTGAACATGAAACACTTTCAAACTAAATCGATTCATATGATTCGCCTTGTCTAAATCGCTTTATATTTTCCGGTGTGAACATGGCTAAAGAGAGAAATGTATGCTTCACAGTTTAATTCCTTTACTCCGCCCACTGGCGCGACACAGAATCAAGTGACCCGCCCCCTGACCAACCGGGTCGCAAGTGACCTCTCATGGTGCGTAGTGGCTGCTAGCTAGTCACAGTAGGGGGGGGGGCGGTCCACCTAGCAGTCCCTAGGGACCCACCCTCCAGCTAGCCTGCTGCCATCTGTCGCCATAGACAGGCAAAGGTCGTCAGTGCAGTCCCTGCCGCCCACCGTGTGTTGGTGAAGGCCCAGTCAGACCTTACCGGATTGAGCAACGGACATAACCCGGACAAAGAATTTTCTAGTCCTTTGGTGTCCGGTATCAAAATGGACCGAAATGTTTAGAAATATTGCGCTTTCAATGGACAAGGAAGGGTCAACCGACGGCCGAAAACCGAATGTAAAACGGACGGACCGGACACCAACCGGACACCAACCGGACACCAACCGGACACCTACCGGACACCTACCGGACTGATCACGGACGCGCCGAAAACAGATAAAAACCGATGGACCGAATTCCTGCAGCACCGTCAATGGACTCTTCAGGATACAAACCGGACACCTAATGGATGAGTAACGGACATGAACCAGACAAAACGGACTAAACAGACTTAAACCGGACACCAACCATACACATCAGTCTGGTGGTGTCCGGTACAAGTTTTGTGCATGTTCAAAACTTGTATCGGACACCACCAGACACCGCGGGACAGATAACAGACAGGCCGGATGCCAACAGTATATAAACCGTACATTGCCGTATTTCACTGGACAGTGTCCGGTTTCTATCCGCTTCTCCAATCCGGTAAGGTGTGACTGGGGCTTGAGGCTCATGTATGGACTACTAGTACTACATTATTTATCAATGCTGAAACCTGAGATATCCAGCATTTGGAAATACATGCCAGAGTTAATGTTGATGTGTTTTAACTTCAAATATCGATAAAGTTAATCTCTTAATGCTTAAAATTAAAAGTTACTTAAAATATAAGTAGATTATAATCACCAAAGTAATATATTTATCTAAAATTATGTGGCAGAAATTCGAAACCATCAACATATGGAACTTTAAATGAGCGGCACCTTGAATAATAATATATGCAAAACACACCACTCTAATGGGGCTGTCACACTACGACGTAACGACGTCAACGGAGGGAGAACGTGAAGGACGTTGAACTTCTCGGCGTAGTATGCAAATTTGAGCACAAGTTGAACGTGGATGCAGCGTAGTGGACGAGAACGTAACGTTGGTAAAGCGTAGTGATACCGTCAATCACCGAGAGAGGACAACGTCACTATGCTCATGGAACATTATGAACGTTATTCCATCGCCAGAATAACGTTACATGACGTTAACTATGTCATGAGACATTGAATGTACGTTGAATGCACGTTCTCGTGACGTTCTCGTGACGTTCTCGTGATGTTCTCGAGACGTTCTCGTGACTTTCCCATTAAGCCTCGTAGGCATTGGCACTTGGTTTAATGTGGGTCAACGTAGTGGAACGTAGTTGAACGTAGTGAGTAGCGTTGAAATAACGTCCGTTTAACGTCATTGACGTTCACTGAACGTGAACAGAACGTACGGCGAACGTAAACCCTTACGTTCGACTTACGTCGAAAGTTTTGAACATGTCCAAAACCTTGACGTAACTCGACGTAACATGACGTAATGTGACGTACCTCGACATCATTCTAATGTCATTCTGACGTCATCATGACGTAACCCAACGTAATGACGAAAAATGACCACGTTAGGCTCACGTTGGCTCGTTACGTCGTAGTGTGACTGGGGTATAAGATGTGAGCACTGCTGGCTCATCTGCATTGCTAATTAGTGGATTAGAAGAAAACCCAATTACAACAATATCCTACAAATCCCTTAAACAAGAAGAAGAACAACAAAAAAATCAGACGCACAAAAAACCCTGAACTAACTGAACAAAATATGAGTGCATGATTGATGACTAAGCAAATCACCCTACAGAGCCCCCTTAGCACAAATAAAATAAGCGAACCAACCTAGCTTTACATAACTCTTAACAGATTTCAACAACATATACCTGCCTAGTTCGACCAGACAGGATGGCCGAATGAGTTGAGCATCCGTCTCCTGTTTTGTGAGATCGGGGGATCCAAACCCATGGGTCAAGTCAAACCAATGACATCAAAATTGATACTAGTCACTTCCTAGCCAGGCGCTCGGCATTATTAGGATAGGGCAAGGACTGGTTGACTCAGTGTCAGGATAATGTGACAGAGTGCAGAGTGGGATATCAGGTCATGGTGCTGGGGGCCTGGTCTCCCAGTGGAGCAGCACTATAAAGTTGCCATGAGTGCGCACTGCCACAAGTCAGTACCCGTCCTGATATGACCTTAAGCCGTGGTCACACATACAGCATTAGGCCAACTTAGATGAGGCGAACTACATGAGTCGAACTAGGGCGCGTTCACACATACAGAGTTTTAAAAGTGTGTCGCGTTCAGACATGTGCATTAAACCGGCTCAGATCGATGTTTGTTTGTTGTTGGTTTATGTCCTAGCAACATCTAGGGTCATATCAGGATGGGTATCCACACATACAGACATCCACATGACATCCACACGCCACACATACATCCACACATATATACATACAAACAACATACCTAACAAAGAGATGGGAAGAGTAGGAGTGTCCAAACATGTGCTCCAACCACTATCAAAAGCAACTACCTGTTAGGAAGCAGTCTCCATATGATATATGAAGAAATGGGATGGTCCAAAAATGTAGGACTGTCCAAACATGTGTTCTAACCACTATGAAAGCAACTACCTGTTAGGGTGCTATCCCCACTTGCTATCCAGACCGCACTTTGTCCACACCTCTCTCTATCTCCTCTCCGCTGGCCTTGCTCCTCCTTGATATGTCTGAAAAGAGTTCCAGGAGGGGGAGCTCACCAGCATTTCACTTTCTACTCTTACTCTGTCCGTGTCTTTGGCTCTCCGGCTGGTCACCATAGAGCAAATAGACACAGTCCTTTGACTCAACTCTCCTCATTTCTCTTTTCTAGACTCTACCCTTTTTTTTTTCTCTCAGGCTTACTTCTCCACCTGATCAAGGGAGTTGTTTGCTTGGGTGGGGCCCTTTACCTTATTGTTTCTCTCGCTTTGTTCTTGTTGCTGGAACTGCTGGACCCACCTTTTCCCGCCCCTTCCTCCTAAACCCTTGCTGATGTCGACTGGATATGAGTGCTGTGCTACTGCCGGACCGGAGTGATTTGGGGCCGCCCCAACAATTCATTGTTTTAATTGTTGTAAAGACATCCCCAGCTTCTACAACCGACCCACCAGAAGATTAATCTTCAACCAAAGATTGGACTGATTTATCAGTGCCTCCCTGTATTGCTGCAGTTCTGCAGCCGGTAACCATCGTAAGGTTACAAACCCCCCAGAAGTCAAGGAAGCAGTCTCCATCCATGTGCTTAAGCCACCTCAACTAAACCAGTTGCATTCACACATGCCACTTAGGCCGACTCAAGCTAGTTCACCTCATCTCATCTACCTCGTGAAACAGTTTACTTGAGGTGAACTAGTTGAGTCGACTCAGCCCTAATTCGCCTGAGAGGAGTGTTCACACGCACGATCTGAATCGACTTAAATGAAGCGAACTGTTCAGGCGACTTAAGGCCCGTGTGTGAACTGGGTTTTAGATGTTGCTAACACGTAAAACAGCAACAAACAAACGAACACAACCTGCCGAGTTCCATAGTCGATTGAAGTATAAACAACTGCGGCACCTATTTATGTAACCTATCTATGTTTCTGTACAGGAATCTGCTGAATGTTATGAGTGTATTTCTGTATTTACACCCATATGTCAGCGAGTGTCTGCAGAAGTCCATCGGTCTAAATCTAGAGCTTTTCCCGACACCCCACCACGGCCATACTGAGCGCCAGGTCCGCACCAAACAGCTTATATATATATAACTATATATATCACATATATATTTATATTTCTCACGTATATATATATATATATATATATCATTTGCGTCCACTCAATATATATGGACATACTTACCGAAGCATACCACACACATGTGTATTTACGCATATATATATATATATATATATATATATATATATATCTACAGTAACACCTCTCTAAATCGACCGTCCTTGGGACCGACATTAAGTGGTCCCTTTAGGGAGGTGGTCGAATTAGGGAGTTCGAATATGGCTACAATGTTATTGTTGGGACCCATATAAAGCGCTCGATATAGGGGAGTGGTCGATCTATGGAGGTGGTCGGTTAGAGAGGTTGGGATATATATATATATATATCCCAACCTCTATGCCATCCATCATTCCTGGCACTTGATATACATTAATATAAACAGTTCAAGGGTTATCTCCCTCACTTATATATATATATATATATATATATATGATCGGCGTCAACTTGGCGATAATTCCACGACGCATCACCCTCTTTTACTAACACTTGACCGTTCTAACGAAATAATTATTATTTAAAAATCTAATGTCTAAATAGAAAGAAAGCAAACAACTTTAATTCCAAGCTGAGTAATCCTTAGACGTGCACGCATGCGCCTTTGTAATGACCGTGTTATAAGCTGCCGCTGAAGTATTACACACACACAAACGGGGGGGGGGGGGTAGATGAGAAGAAGAAAATGTGAAAAGAAGAAAGTAAGACAAAAAGAAAAGAAGAAACTAAGGAAAAAACAAAAGAAGAAAAAAAGAAAAAAAGAAAAGAACAGAGGAAAAGATGAAGAGAAGAAGAGAGGAAGAGAAGAAGAGAACAAAAGAAGAAAAGAAGAATGTAAGAAAAGAAGAAAAAAAGAAAGTAAGAAAAAAGAAAAGAAGAAAAGAGGAAAGTAAGAAAACAAGAAATTAAAAGAAGAAAGTAAGAGAAAAAGAAAAGAAGAAAAGGGGAAGATAAGACAAAAAGAAAAGAAGAAAAGAGGAAAGTAGGGAAAAAAGAGAAGACAAGAAGAACAGAGGAAAAGACGAAGAGAAGAAGAGAGGAAGAAAACAAGAGACCAAAAGAATAAAAGAATAAAAGTGGTAAAGTGGTTGAGATTACCATGAACGTAAGTTCAATCACAAAGGCCCACCCTACATCCCCCATCACCCTTTCAAAGAGTATGTTACTACTAGAAAGATAACCAGCTGTGCCCCACCCCCTACTAACGCCTACCATACTAGTCTAACTTAGTTACCTCCCCGCATGTGTTTCTATTTTTCTTATCTTGTTCTTTAACTATCACTCATGTAACGATGTTTTGCTTATTTTCCTGTAATTGTCTATTTGTATATTGTTGTAGATTTGTTTACTGTGTAGAGGCAATTGTGATTAGGGCTGGAAGACCAGTGCATTAGCACTGACAACATGTTATTCAGAGGAATAAAAACACTTGAACAAAAAAAAAAAAAAAGATGAAAAGAAAAAAAGAAAAAAAGGAGAACAGAAGAAAAGACGAAGAGAAGAAGAGAGGAAGAGAAGAAAAGAAGAAAATAGGAAAGAGGAACAGAAAAGAAGAAGAGACAAAGGAAAGTAGAGTAGAAGAGAAAAAGAGAAAAAGAGAAGAAGAGAAAAAGAGAAGAAGAGAAGAGAAGAAGAGAAGGAGAGAAGAAGAGAAGAGAAAAGGAGGAGAAGAAGAGAAGAACAGAAGAACAGACAAAAAGAAGAAAAGAAGAAAAGAGGAAGATAATAATAGAAGAAAAGAAGACAAGAAGAAAAGAGGTAAATATGAGAACAGGAAAAGAAAAAAAGAAGAACACAAGAAAAGACGAAGAGAAGAAGAGAGGACAAGAAGAAAAGAAGAATAGCGCAATAGAGGAAAAGGGGAAAGAGGAAAAGAAGGAAAGAGGAAGAGAAGAAAAAGCCGGCACCTGTTGGTGAGAAGGCTGATGTGCTTGGCTGGTGTGGCTGCGGCGGCGCTCAATCAGAACCAGCGAGCCACATTTGAATAAGTAATAAGGTCACATAATGCACACAGTTAATCTTTCCCCGACCACGCCCGGTGATACATCGCCTTCTGAGCCCCCCCCCCCCCACACACACCCCACTCAGATAAGTGGTGGGGAGGGAAGGACGGGGGGGTGGGGGTTGAGAGGGGCAGGGCGCGGCCAACCAACAAGTTGCCGACGCACGCGCGCCGCAATGCATTCACACTATTCACGCGCGACCTAATTCGTCATCAGTACGAGGCTGATTACGCGTCGGGTATTGGAAATTGCCATAAGACACTGCTGCGTGGCGATGTGTATGAACAACTACAGAAATTAAAGGAGTAAAATTTGAAGATATTCACTTTTGAAACTATCATATTCATTTTTGCTTACCTTATTTTTTCTATTTATTGGTCAATTTTCATGAAGATTGAGTGATGATCAGATGCATTTCAGTAGGCAATGTCAACAAAGTCGCTCACCTTGGCTGCCAATCTTTTCTTAAATTCAAAATTGCATAACTTTCTTAATATAGATATAGATATATTACAAAAATATATTTTAACCCTTTTAAAGATTTGATTAATTTGTAATTACTAAGATTAGTTGTTTAACTGTGTTGCACAGATAATTACGCTGACTGTGCTGCATTACATGATACCACCATAACTATGCAGACTTGAAGTTGACATTAACATTGTAGTTAAAGAATGGGAAAAGCACCATGCAAGGGTCAACCAATCTTCGTGAAAATTAGCCAATAGATAGAAAACAGGTATGCAAAGATGAATATGGTAGTTCCAAATATGAATACCCTCAAATTTGAGTGATTTCGAGAGGTATTGGTCGATGAAAAAGTATTCACATTACTTTTCATACAGCGGCGCCTCACAGATGCGTAAGTGGCCTCAGTCTGGTTTCAACATGGCCGCGGCGTGAATAGTGTGAATAGACCTAGTAGTCGGCGAATGTTTCGTAGCACGTGCGGATCACGCGCATTCACGTGACCTAATTAAAATGACGTCATAGCGCATGCGTCTTCTCCCTCCTGCCACTTTCCTTTCTAAATTCGCAGCCCACCCTTCACTATGTATGGTGGTCGCAACTTAAAAAAAAAAAAAAAAAAATATATGAATATATATATGTATATATATATAATGTGTAGTTATATACATATATTATGGCGGGTTCTTTTCCTCCGTAGTCACGTGACGTACTTCACTGCTCGATGAGCCCAGACTCAGTCAGCCGGGAATCCCCCCACCCCCACCCCATCTCACACCCCACGTCTCCCCCTCCCCCACCCCCACCACCTCCACCCCACCTCACACCCCACGTCTCCCCCTCCCCCACCCCCACCACCTCCACCCCACCTCACACCCCACGTCTCCCCCTCCCCCACCCCCACCACCCCCACCCCACCTCACACCCCACGTCTCCCCCTCCCCCACCCCCACCACCTCCACCCCACGTCACACACCCACGACGTCTCCCCCTCCCCCACCCCCCACCACCCCCACCACCTCCACCCCACCTCCACACCCCACGTCTCCCCCTCCCCCACCCCCACCACCTCCACCCCACGTCACACCCCCACGTCTCCCCCTCCACCACCCCCACCACCTCCACCCCACGTCACCCCCCCCCCCCCCCCCCCCCCACCCCCGGTAATGACAAACTTATAATCCGGTCAGATAAATCACGGCTTGTGAATGTTACCAGTTTCCGGACAGCGTCCTGCGTTTTCTACCCAAGTCTCTCGTCGGCTCACGCGAGAGTTTGTTGGCCGCCAGTTCTTGTGGGGAGGTCGGGGGTGGATGGGGGGGGGGGGCACTTCTCAAATTGGTAAGAGTGCAGATTGGGAGTTTGAAAACCCGGCAGAGTCAAACCAATAACTTACCAAATTGAAACTTGTCGCTTCCTAGCCAGGCGCCATGTCTGTGTGTGTCTGTGTGTATGTGTGTGTCTGTGTGCGTCTATGTGTCTGTGTGTGTCTGTGTTGTGTCTGTGGGTCTGTGTGTGTCTGTGTATCTGTGTGTGTCTGTGTGTGTCTGTGTGTGTCTGTGTGTGTCTGTGTGTGTCCATGTGCTTGTGTGTGTTTGTGTGTGTTTGGGTGTGTCCGTGTGTGTCCGTGTTTGTCTGGGTGTGTCCGTGTGTGTCTGTGTGTGTCTGTGTGTGTCTGTGTGTGTCTGTGTGTCTGTGTGTGTCTGTGCGTGTATCTGTGTGTCTGTGTGTGTCTGTGCGTGTGTCTGTGCGTGTATCTGTGTGTGTAGGATAGGGCAAGGACTGGTTAGCTCAGTATCCGGATAATGTGACTGTGGGATGTCTGATCATTGGTGCTGGCAGCCTGGTCTCCCAGTGTTGCAGCACTATAGAGTCGTACTGTCACAAGTCGGTATTACCCTAGATGTTGCCAGGATGTAAAATCCCAAGAAAGAAAGAAACATATCAGCTTAGTAATCGGCGTCAATGTGGTAACTGACTGAGTTGAGATGTCAGTGTGTGTGTCTGTGTGTCTGTGTGTCTGTGTATCTGTGTGTGTCTGTGTGTGTCTGTGTGTGTCTGTGTGTGTCTGTGTGTGTCCATGTGCTTGTGTGTGTTTGTGTGTGTTTGGGTGTGTCCGTGTGTGTCCGTGTTTGTCTGGGTGTGTCCGTGTGTGTCTGTGTGTGTCTGTGTGTGTCTGTGTGTGTCTGTGTGTGTCTGTGTGTCTGTGTGTGTCTGTGCGTGTATCTGTGTGTGTCTGTGTGTGTCCGTGTGTGTCTGTGTGTATGTGTGTCCATGTGTGTCCGTGTGTGTATGTGTGTGTCTGCGTGTCTGCGAGGGTGTCTGCATGTGTCTGTGTATGTCTGTGTGTGTCTGTGTGTATGTGTGTGTCTGTGTGCGTCTATGTGTCTGTGTGTGTCTGTGTTGTGTCTGTGGGTCTGTGTGTGTCTGTGTGTGTCCGTGTGTGTCTGTGTGTCTGTGTGTCTGTGTGTGTCTGTGAGTGTCTGCTTGTATCTGCACGTGTTTGAGTGTGTCTGTGTGTGACTGTGTGTCTGCATGTGTATGTGTGTTTGGCTGGCTTAGTCTAAAGCTTGATCGCGGGGGAAACTTTCCTGGGTATTTCTGTGTAATCTAGAGATCTCCAGCTCACGCCCCTCCCTGCCAGAAAGACTCAACCTGTAGCCTTGGCAAGAGCTGTCTTCCCTCGTCATAAGGCTTACCCGCCTTACACTAAACGACAATTTACCTTGAATCATGCAGCTGTTTGTTTGTTTCTTTAATGGTGTATTACGTTCTACCAACAGCTAGGGTCATATCAGGATGGGTTCTGACTTGTGACAGTGCACACTCATGGTGACTTTACAGTGCTGTGTCATTAGGAGACCAGGCCACCAGCACCGTGACCTGATATCCCACACAGTCACATTATGCTGACACTGATCCAACCAGTCCTAGTCCTATCCTATTAATGCCCAGTGCCAGGCTAGGAAGCGACAAGGAAAAATTGTGTATGTCATTGATTTGACTCGACTATGATTCAGACTCCTGACCGAGTGGGAAATCGGTTCATGTTGCCAGTGGTCTGGTCTCCCAGTGGGGCAGCACTATAAATTCGCCATAAGTGTGCACTGTCATGAATCGGAACCCATCCTGATATGACCTTAGATGTTGCTAGGACATAATAGAACAAACAAATAAACAAGCCAATCATTTTACAGAAATCTGGAAATTATTCCATTCTTGACAGTCCCTGATCCATGTGGCTCACGACTAGTTGTCGTATAGTGTACGGTGGTCATTAGACCACGTGATCACAGCATCAACTGCGTCTGAGTTTGACTGGTGACGATAAAGATGCTGTTCATAACAAGCTAGCAATATGCCCCACACAAATAAAAAACATGAAACTAAAAAGGGGGTTGATTATATTATGCGTGGTAACCATAGACACTCCAGACTCCACATCCTACCATAAACCACAAATCACCTACTCAAATCACGAAGAACCACACACCAAAAGCATACTTTGTGGTATTCTCTGTGGCAGAGTGGTTAGAGTGTCTGACTTTTGTCTAGGTCGGACTCCTAAGCTGAAGGTTGGTGGTTCGATTCCCAGTGTCCCCCCCACCTCTGCCAATTTGGATTTCCACCGCTGTATATAACTTACAGTGTCATCACAGGCCGGTTGCTCTCATACTATGTCTATGTGGTGTGGGAGGTTAAAAATCTCTTGGGTCGGTAAAAGTGTAGGCTCAGGCTTTCTATCGACAAACTGTCTAATGGTGAAAACAAGTCTATTCAGACTTATCCATGATATGCAGTATAAATCTTCAAGAACCTTCACACATCATACTGTCCTAGTTAATGGATAGGCTTTGTGAATCACAATATTGCTTACAATATTGTGTAATGTGTATATATATAAAGAGAGATGTATAAAGTATCATTATGCATTTAGATCCTTAATAATTGTTTAGCCGTTATCTCCTTATCGATTGCATATCAATACTTGCTAGTTCACACGCTAAACTGAACTATGCAACAACAAATGGAGTTTTATGCCCTTGCAACATATAATGTCATATCAGGATGGATACTGAGTTGTGACAGTGCACACTCATGGCAACTTTATAGTGCTCCCGCACTGGGAAATCAGGCCACCAGCACCATGACCCAATATCCCACATAGTCACATTATCCTGACACTGAGCTAACCAGTCCTTGCCCTATCCTATTAATGCCAAGTGCCAGGCTAGGAAGCGACAAGTATCAATTTTATAAGTCATTGGTTTGACTCGACCGGGAACCAAACTCCTGACCTACCACACACGAGGCCCATGCTCAACCGATCAGGCGGTGGTCAGTCACGTGGTTCACAACGAGGCTTCTGAGCCAAGCCTCCCTCGTGTTGGGTTCGGTGATAATTGTGCTCCATAGGGAACCAGTGTTTTCGCTTGTATCAGTTTGACATGGGCTGTCTGGCTTTAACTTGTTGCACACACAAAAAGTGCAAGCAAACAAAACTACCCACAAAACTTTACTGTTGATTGGTTGGTCCCTGAGCTGGTAATGTTTTGTAAGACCAGAATGTATCCTATATGATAGATAGGGTGTTTCAGTTGGTGATACTAATAGGTAGTGTTCGGTAGGACCAGAATGCACCTGTGTAATCCACTAACAGCAGAAGGTACCAGACACAGTGGCTGAATTGGTAGAGCGCAAGCTTCCCATACGAAAGGTCAGGAGTTCGGTTCTCGGTCGAGTTAAACCAATGACTTACAGAATTGATACTTGTCGCTTCCTAGCCTGGTGCTCGGCATTAATAGGATAGGACACGGACTGGTTAGGTCAGTGTCAGGATGATGTCACTAAGTGGGATATTGGGACATTGGTGCCAGCAGCCTGATTTCCCAGTGGGGCAGCACTATTAAGTCACCAAGAGTGCACACTGTGATATGTCGGTACCTATCCTGATATGACCATGGATGTTGTCAGGACGTAAAACTCCCAATAACTAACCAACCGACAGCAGAAGATATTTGCAGGTTTAGTCAGAGTGGGTGAAGCAACACAATCCTTTTGTAAATGGGGGCTGAGCCTTCTATAAATAGCACCTCTATTGTATTGCAGTGATCGGCTTTTGTGTAATCACGTGATCAACATGTTGCCTACGACCACGTGACCCGACTTTACCGCCACTCTCCCATTAGCACATACACACCCAAGTTCATCCAGTCGTCTGCTCTGACTAAAAAATGTTGATTGCAAGATGATATCTCAACTTTCTCTCTGACTCCATCTGTCTCACCGACTGTGATTACTCAAGCTGATTAATCCGATGAAGCATCAAAGTTTCAAAACCAAAATAATTATCTAGATTTGATCCAACAAATCCAATCTAGATACTGATGCACTTCTTAATCATTTGTCATCACATATAAGGGAGTACTGAGTCAATTTAATAGAGCCTGTTACTGCAAAAGCCTACGGTGTCAGAGTTTTGGCATGCTTACCGAAACTAATTTTACATGTGTACACTTCGAATATCTCAAAAGTTAGTCATTTAAAATAAAAGTTACTTCAAATCAGAGTAAAGCTGCGAGCACACTGGACGCGTATCTCGTGTGTGCGTCAAGCATCGCGCGTGCGTAAACAAATCTAAATGTATGTAATAAAGAGAACCCGAACACACTGGCGCATGCGTTTCTCGCGCGTGCGTCACGAATCGCTTTTGGAGCGATTATTTACGCTTAACGCGTGGTAATGCTTGACTTTTGCCCGACTTTGCCCGACTTTGCCTGACTTTGCCTGACTTTGCCTGACTTTGGCCGACTTTGCCCGACTTTGCCCGACTTTGCCTGACTTTGTGTGTGTCTGTGTGTCTCTGTGTCTGTGTGTGTGTCTGTGTGTGTGTCTCTGTGTCTGTATGTGTGTATCGGTGTCTATGTGTGTGTCTCTGTGTGTGTCTCTGTGTGTGTCTCTGTGTGTGTCTCTATGTGTGTATCTCTGTGTCTGTATGTGTGTCTATGTGTGTGTCTGTGTGTGTCTGTGTGTGTCTGTGTGTGTGTCTCTGTGTGTGTCTCTGTATGTGTCTCTGTGTCTGTAGGTGTGTCTCTGTGTCTATATTTGTGTCTCTGTGTGTGTCTCTGTGTCTCTGTGTTTGTCTCTGTGTCTCTGTGTGTGTCTCTGTGTCTGTATGTGTGTCTCTGTGTCTACGTGTGTGTCTGTGTGTGTCTGTGTGTGTTTCTCTGTGTCTGTATGTGTGTGTCTCTGTGTCTGTATGTGTGTCTCTGTGTCTGGGTGTGTCTCTGTGTGTGTCTCTGTGTCTGTAGGTGTGTCTCTGTGTCTATGTGTGTGTCTGTCTCTGTGTGTGTGTCTCTGTGTGTGTGTCTCTGTGTCTATGTGTGTGTCTGTGTGTGTCTCTGTATGTGTCTGTGTGTCTGTGTGTGTCTGTGTGTGTCTGTGTGTGTGTCTCTGCATCTCTGTGTGTGTCTGTGTGTGTATATCTGTGTATGTGTGTGTGTCTGTGTCTCTGTGTGTGTCTCTGTGTGTGTCTCTGTGTATGTGTGTGTCTTTGTGTCTGTATCTGTGTCTCTGTGTGTGTCTCTGCATCTCTGTGTGTCTCTTGTGTGTGTCTCTCTGCGTGTGTCTGTGTGTCTCTGTGTGGGATGGAGGGAGGGAGAGAGAGAGAGAGAGGGAGGGAGAGAGGGAGGCAGGCAGGGAGGGAAAGTGTCTGTGTGTGTCTCTCTCAGAGACACACACACAGAGACACAGACACACATATGGAGACACACACAGAGTCACACACACAGAGACACACACACAGACACACACACAGACACACCGAGACACAGGGAGAGAAAGAGGGAGGGCGGAGATTGTCTGTGTGTCTCTCTCTCAGAGACACACACACAGAGGCACAGAACACACAGAGACACACATTCACACACACAGACACACAGAGAGTAACACACACACATAAACACACACACATACACAGGGAGGGAGAGAGGGAGGGAGGGAGGGAGGGAGAGTGTCTGTGTGTCTCTCTCTTAGAGACACACACAGACACAGACACAGACATAGAGACACACACAGAGACACAGAGTCACTCACACACAGAGACACACACCGAGACACTGAGACACACACAGACACACACAGACACACACACACAGAGCAACACACACACACATACAGGAGGGAGAGAGGGAGGGAGGGAGAGTGTCTGTGTGTCTCTCTCAGAGACACACACACACAGAGACACAGAACACACATAGAGACACACACAGAGACACAGAGTCACACACACACAGATACACACACACAGACACACCGAGACACACACAGAGACACACACACAGTAACACACAGACACACACACCGAGACACACAGACAGACACACACACAGACACAGTGTAACACACCCTGGTCGAGTCAAACCAATGACGCATAAGCGTGGCAGACGCATCCAGTGTGTTCGCTATTTGCGCGCGAGAACCGCATGACGCTCGCTTGTACTTTACGCACGCCCGATGCACGCGTCCTGTCTGTCCGCAGTTTAAGGTAGATTATAACAATCAATTGCATATATTTATCTCAGAAAAATGACAGAAACTCAAAACCATCAGAATATGCATATTTAATTAAGTTATGTTTAATTTATTTAGAAAAAACAATTAATTCTTATAGGTTCATTTTCAACCGACAATCGCCTCGTTGTCATCACGCAAAGAACAAAGTTTGATTTTGATGAAGTCCATTGCTTGCAGCTCGTATACCAACAACAGACGACATTTAGTTCTGACGCACTTTGTCGTTTTAGAGTTAACATGAATTTTTCTGTAGCTATTTTGTGTCCCCCCCCCCCTCAAGCCGTCCTTGATTGTGTGGCTAATCCGATTAATGTTGTCTCTGGTTGTATTTCCGAATCTTTGTTTGTCTACCTGTCTCTCTCTCTACCGATCTCTCTCTCTCTCACTCTTTGACATTGTTTATCTGTCTGCCTCTCTGTCTCCTTCTCTATCTCTCTCTCTTTGACATTGTTTCTCTGTCTGCCTCTTTGTCTTTCCGAATCTTTGTTTGTCTACCTGTCTCTCTCTAGCGATCTTTCTCTACTTCTGTCCTTCTCTCTCTCCTTCTCTCGCTCTCTCTCTCTTTGACATTGTTTCTCTGTCTGCCTCTCTGTCTCCTTCTCTGTTTCTATCTTTGACATTGTTTCTCTGTCTGCCTCTCTGTCTCCTTCTCTGTTTCTATCTTTGACATTGTTTCTCTGTCTGCCTCTCTGTCTCCTTCTCTGTCTCTCTCTTTGACATTGTTTCTCTGTCTGCCTCTCTGTCTTTCTGAATCTTTATTTGTCTACCCGTGTCTCTCTTTACCGAGATCTCTCTACCTCTCTCCTTCTCTCTCTACCTCTCTCCTCTCTCTCTCTCTCTTTGACATTCTTTCTCTGTCTGCTTCTCTGTCTTTCTGAATCTTTGTTTGTCTACCTGTCTCTCTCTCCACCTCTCTCCTTCTCTCTCTCTCTCTCATCTGGCCGTCCTTTTATTCTCTCTGACCTTATTTCAGTGACTCTGTGTCTGAGACTCGTGTTGACTTTGTCCCACTCTGACTGTCTTTCTCTCTGTTGACAATCTGTCTGACTGTCTCTCTTCCGTCCATCTCCCTGACTGTGTATCTCTGACGTTCTTTGTCTCTCTCTATCTTTCTTATCGTCTCTCTTCGACTCTGACCCTTTTAAATCCCGTCTTTCTTTTTTTCTTTCTTTCTCTCCGACTGTCTTTTTCTTTCTTTCTTTCTTTCTTTCTTTCTTTCTCTCTTTCGTTCTTTTTTCTTTTCTTTTTTCTTTTTTCTTGTTTTCTTTCTTTCTTTCTTTCTTTCTTTCTTTCTTTCTTTCTTTCTGAATGTCTTCCTTTCTGACTTTCTATCTCCTACTATCTCATTTTGCCACAATACCTCTCATCTATCTCTACCTGTACTATCTGTCTGTGTGTCTCTTGTGTCTGACTTTTCTTCCTCACAAGTTATTCTTTGATACCACAGAAAGTGTGTTCTGTACGTTTACAGTCCACTTCTATGTAAAAATTATATAAACTCAAGCACCTAAAGATATGAATGAAATAGAAGCAGACAAATCCGAAATTAGCGCATTTTATTCTACTTTAATAGTATTGTCATGGGGGTGATGAAAATGGGAAATATTGTGGCTAGAGCAGGACTCGAATCCACATCTCTTTGCATTCCGGGCCAGTGTGCTAACCATTACACCACCTAGGCTCCCTGACATAACCATACTACCCACACCTACCTGTCTATGTGGTTACTTGCCTGAGAGGTCAGTGCAGACTACTACGCTCGTCCCCCTGGAATTGTAAGTCTTTTAATGCTTACAATTATATACATATAGGCAATGCACTTACGCATACATACACAGGGCAGGTTCAACAACCATACAGCGTGCAGCATGTATAGGATCCTGGTCACGGCACCTGTGTCATGGGGGCGATGAAAATGGGAAATATTGTGCATAGAGCGGGACTCAAACCCACATCTCTTTGCATTCTGGGCCAGTGTGCTAACCATTACACCACCTAGGCTCCCTGATATCACCACACTACCCACGCCTACCTGTCTATGTGGTTACTTGCCTGAGAGGTCAGTGCAGACTACTACACTATTTTATTCGTTTCAATTTCGATTTTATGCTGGACCTTTTATTTTTCAATGCGCCTTATTGCCATTTAAACGTAATACAACAATACTGCTAAAGTCTGCTTTGACAATTGAATAAATAAAATGAAAATAAATTGCCCCATAAAGAATTTAAATAGGAGTTCTTGCTTAAATTTCTCTTATTTCTTATTCATTTCTATTTCAATATTATATTGTAAGCCTTATTCAAATTTCAATATTATTCTGCTGTTCTATTTCACACGGCCCCATTCCATTAATCGTATTAATGCAAATCATAACTGGCTTGAGGGGTGCTTTAATCTCCGGAGAAATCTTTTCCATTTGGCACTTCCGCTGTCATCTGGCTAGATCTAAGCTGCAGATATCCGTTGAATAAACCAGGCCCGGTGGCCGAATCGGTAGAGCACAGGCCTCGCGTGTGGAAGATCACGACTTCGCGAGTTCGGTTCCCAGTCGAGTCAAACCAATGACTTAAAAATTAATACTTGTCGCTTCCTAGCCTGGTGCTCGGCATTATTAGGATAGGGCAAGGACTGGTTAGCTCAGTGTCAGGATAATGTGACTGAGTTGGATATCGGGTCATGGTGCTGGTGGCCTGATTTCCCAGTGGGGCAGCACTATAAAATCGCCATGAGTGCGTAATGTCACAAGTCGGTACCCGTCCTGATATAACCTTAGATGTTGCTAGGATGTAAAACAACAACAACAAACAAACAATCCGTAGAATAAGGAGCCCCTTTCACTAACTCCAACCTTCCGGATTAATGGTCATCTTTACCTACAAATCACCGACCAAAATTGCCTAATCGAATTGGAGCGTTGTCTATTCTAAACCTTCTGATGGGCAGTTTGCCAAAAATACCTAAATCACTCCTTATGATTGGCAGTTTGCAGAAGATTCCTAACCCACACCTTCTTATTGGCAGTTTGCTTGTTTGTTTGTTGTTTTATGTCCTAGCAACATCTAAGGTCATATCAGGATGGGTACCGACTTGTGACAGTGCGCACTCATGGTGACTTTTGTATAGTGCTGTCCAACTGGGAGACCAGGCCACACACACCATGACCTGATATCCCACTCAGTCACATTATCCTGAGACTGAACCAACCGGTCTTTGCCTTATCCTAATGATGCCTGGCTAGGAAGTGACAAGTATACATTTTTAAGTAATTGGTTTGACTAAACCAGGGTTCAAACCCACAAACCCATGGGTTTGGATACCCCGATCTCACAGGAGACAGAGGCTCAACTCATTCGGCCATCCCATCTGGTTTGGCAGTTTGCAGAACATCCCTAACCCACACCTTCTGATTAGCAGTTTACAGAACATCCCTAACCCACACCTTCTGATTGACAGTTGGCAGAACCGCCCAAACCCACACCTTCTGATTGACAGTTTACAGAACATCCCTAACCCACACCTTCTGATTAGCAGTTTACAGAACATCCCTTACCCACACCTTCTGATTGACAGTTTACAGAACATCCCTAACCCACACCTTCTGATTAGCAGTTTACAGAACATCCCTAACCCACACCTTCTGATTGACAGTTGGCAGAACCGCCCAAACCCACACCTTCTGATTGACAGTTTACAGAAAATCCCTAACCCACACCTTCTGATTGACAGTTGGCAGAACCGCCCAAACCCACACCTTCTGATTGACAGTTTACAGAACATCCCTAACCCACACCTTCTGATTGGCAGTTTGCAGAACATCCCTAACCCACACCTTCTGATTGACAGTTTGCAGAACATCCCTAACCCACACCTTCTGATTGAAAGTTCGCAGAACATCCCTAACCCACACCTTCTGATTGACAGTTTACAGGACATTCCTAACCCACACCTTCTGATTAGCAGTTTACAGAACATCCCTTACCCACACCTTCTGATTGACAGTTTACAGAACATCCCTAACCCACACCTTCTGATTGGCAGTTTGCAGAACATCCCTAACCCACACCTTCTGATTGACAGTTTGCAGAACATCCCTAACCCACACCTTCTGATTGACAGTTTGCAGAACAACCCTAACCCACACCGTCTGATTGGAAGTTGGCAGAACATCCCTAACCCACACCTTCTGATTGGCAGTTTGCAGAACATCCCTAACCCACACCTTCTGATTAGCAGTTTACAGAACATCCCTTACCCACACCTTCTGATTGACAGTTTACAGAACATCCCTAACCCACACCTTCTGATTAGCAGTTTACAGAACATCCCTAACCCACACCTTCTGATTGACAGTTGGCAGAACCGCCCAAACCCACACCTTCTGATTGACAGTTTACAGAACATCCCTAACCCACACCTTCTGATTGGCAGTTTGCAGAACATCCCTAACCCACACCTTCTGATTGACAGTTTGCAGAACATCCCTAACCCACACCTTCTGATTGAAAGTTCGCAGAACATCCCTAACCCACACCTTCTGATTGAAAGTTCGCAGAACATCCCTAACCCACACCTTCTGATTGACAGTTTACAGAACATTCCTAACCCACACCTTCTGATGAGCAGTTCACAGAACATCTCTAACCCACACCTTCTGATTTGCAGAACACCCCTTCCACACACCTTCTAAATGACAGAACATCCCTAACCTACGCTGCCTGATAATCCACATATTTTGATTGGCAGTTTGCGAACATACCGAATCCGCAACTTTCGATCGGTCACAATGTTGGCGTCGCACTTGATTTAAAGGGACTTACTTCCCCCCCCCCCCCCCCCCCCCCAGCCACCCTGATCAACTCATGGGTGGACGCGCGGCTTCATCCCTTGTCAACTTAAGTTGCAGCAGCAGGCTTTCACACCTCGGCGCGGCTGTACATATATATGCCAGCCAGCCGCTGGCTATCGGCTCACACTTGCTATCCGGACCGCACTTCGTCCATACCTCTCTCTATCTCCTCTCCACTGGCCTTGCTCCTCCTTGATATGCCTGAAAAGAGTTCAAGGAGGGGGAGCCCACCAGCATTTCACTTTCTACCCTTACTCTGTCCGTGTCTTTGGCTCACTGGATGGTCGCCATCGAGCAAATAGACACGGTCCTTTGACTCAACTCTCCTCATTTCTCTTTCCTAGACTCTACCCTTTTTTTCCCCCTCCCAGTTGTCAGAATCTACCTAATCCACAACTTCCAATTGCCACTTTGCAGAACATGGCTAATCCAGACAATCTGATTGACAGTTGGCAGAAATTAGCTAATCCATATATTCTGATTTGTAGTTTGCAGAATATCCGTAATCCAGAACTTCTCCTTGGCAGTTTGCGGAACTTACCAAATTCCACAATTTCTGATTGACAGTTTACATATTGTTTGCTAGAGTACTGCAACTGATCGTAGATAAACCTATGGCTATCAGGGGCGTAGCTAGACCTTTAACGATGTGTACTCCTGATTTCGGCAGGGGGTTTAGGGGGCCGCTTAAGCTTAAGCTGGCAGATTTTACACATGTTAGATTTGAGTTTTCGACACTCCGGACTACTACATGCCTCCTCTCTCTCTCTCTCTCTCTCTCTCTCTTTATTATTTTTTAATTTAATTTTGTTTGGACAAAACGATGTGGACGTTTTGGCGTTCGCGCGTATGCCTAGCTACACCCCTGGCTATATAAAGACATTTGGTTTGACTATGGTGATCAGGGAATGCTTGTATTGTACGTGATACATCTATTACCAGAAAGTTAATGTTATTTTTAGTTAATCAGTCGGCACTGTGGGTATGGCTTGAGTTGAACATGGTAGGTCTTGGGATTTGAACCTCCGGGTTTGAACTCTGGTAAAATTAAACCAATGACTTAAACATGTATACTTGTCGCTACCTAGCCGGGTGCTGGGCATTCTTAGGATACATCAAGGATGAGTGAAATGAGGGAGACAATTTGTCTGCGATTCAAATTTCCTCAGTTTAATCAACTAATGTACACACAAAAAACCCACAAGACACAAAAAGGACATATAAAATTGCTAGTTGTCGCTTTCTAGCCTGGCGCTCACAATTAATAGGATAGGGCAAGGACTGGTTAGCTTAGTGTAAGGAGAATGTGACTGAGCGGGATCTCAGGTCATGGTGCCGGTGGCCTGATTTCCCAGTGGGGCAGCACTATAAAGTCGCTCTACTGTAATTGGCGGTGGGCGTTCATTTCGTACCCGCATATACGATGCCATCATAATGCTGAAAAAAAACGTTGTTTAAGTTCCGGTTAAATGCTGAATTCCGTAATGAAATTAACCGGTGGCTGAACTTCATGGACCGATTTAACGGCTACGCTAAAATTCTGTGGCAGCATTTTCTAACACTATCGGTTTATTCTGATGCTTCGAGTTCGGGTTTCGGGGACATCCACGCGAATGATTGGTGTGTGGGCGTCTATAATAAACAAACACAGGAAGCTTCTGGCCTAAAATTGGGCCATCACCTAGTGGACTCTCACAGTAAAGGCCCTGTCACTTTACGACACATCTCACAAGCGCGCGGCCAACTTATAAAATCACTTTTTTACGTCGAGAAGCATCAAACTTTTCAGCATGGGGGGCAAAGTTGGACGTATAGATACCGTATACATAGTGGATGGCCAACGTATGACCAACATATGGCTAATGCGCTTCCGGGCGAAAAACGCTCGAATTACGCTCATGGTACATTCACAGAATGCCGGTGAACGTTATATACGTTATTCGATCGCCAGAACTACACTTCATACTTACATACGTCAAGACACACTGGAGAAATACTAAAGGTACATTAGACGTACGTTAGACGTACATTAGACATATGTTCGACATATGTTAGATGTATGTTAGACATATGTTAGACTACATTGTCCATACATTTTCAGTACATGGACTGTACCTTAGTTTACTCTATTCAGCATCAGGTACATTTTCATCAACTCCACTCTTAGGAGATAACATATAGTTTACCTCACTCAGTATCATGTACAATGGGAGTGGACTTCTGTTGACTTTAGTTACCTTTAGATTACATAATATCAGTCCCACTCCAGTATCCAAGAATAATAATGCTCTCTGCCAATATATAATTCTTAACCGAAAATCCATATATTTTTACAACGTGTTCAATGCAGCTGAGACGCTATTTCTCATTCATTGAGGTGTTTGCTGGTTTGCTTGCTCCTGTCCCTTGCCCCCCCCCCCCTCCCTGCTCAGGTTGCTTTATGCATAACTTGGTTATCTAGTTCTCTCAAATATTCATCAACTATTTAAGGGCTTCAACTATTTACCAACTATTTAAGGGCTTTACATTTCTTAGATGGTTTGAGCGCGGGTAACGCTTCTTCTGGTCCTCCTGTTACAATTCTTGTCCGTTGGCCCTGAGTGTATGGTGCCACACGGACCGCAGAAGCTCTGCGACATGAAACCGCACAAAACCCCACAAGTCCCGCATACACCGCTGTGCTCAGGGTGCGGGTCAGGCAGGCAGTGACGCCAGTCGGCGCCCACCAACGTGGCGGCGATTTGCATAAGCATATTCAGCACTGTATGGAGCGACCCAACCAGCCACAGTTGAACTCGTTTGAGCCCGTTTGAACTTGCCGGAAATAGACTTTCCTCTTCTCATGTTCGCAAGAACTCAGTGAAGTAGATTAGTAATCCGCATTATTGATATATTATAGAACAGAAATACTTGACAATAAACAAATCTTTTATCTGGCATCCTGAAGCTCCATGGCCATGTCAATTTCTACGACATTGTTTTGGTTGACAAGTTGGAAACTGAGTGATAATAGGTGAAAACTCCATAAGCATATTCAGTGCTATACTGGGTGACCCAACCAGCCACGGCTGAATACGCTTATGCGTTTAAGCCAGTTTGAACTTGCCGTAATACACTTTCCTCTTCATATTATCACATATTTATGTATCTTTTGCACAGATTAAATTGTTTGAAGTATATTTGAAATTTATCTGCATTGATTTCTGTTTAAATCACACAATATCACTACTTACTGAATGGGAAACTCATCCTGCAAGGGTATGCTCGATATGACCCAGTGGTCAGCCGTTTTCGCTCCTTTCGTCGCTGTGGACCCTTCTCGCGATTTGGGCCGCAGCGCCCACCGGCGGATCGAACCCGAACCTCCCGGGTTACTGCGATAGTGGCGCCGGCTGTTAGTACTGACCTCACACGTCGGGTTCACTGACATATATACAAAGTATATGATGCATACGCATTATGTGAGTATAAAGGCTCAGAAGGGAAAATTGTTATTGTTATCCATTTATTACCCCTTTATATGCTGCCATGTATTTGATGCATAATTTCCATCTGGGGGACTGGTGGCGCCACCACGGGCCCTGATCCTAATTACGGGCACGCCATGCTGTCATTTACACCTGAGAATATATGTGGATGTGTGATGTATAAGTATTATGCGAGTATAAAGGTGTAGAAGGGAACTATTGTTATTATCGTCCATTATTGTTCCTGTGCATGCTACTCTGGGGATTGACTTCCCACCTCACATCACGTGACTGGGTCTGTATCATACCCAACGGACACGCGATGCGGTCGCTCGCACCAGAGAATTTAATCAACTACATAGCAAAACAATATGTATAAATAATCAACCACAAAACAAAGTAACAAAACACCAAAATACAAGTCTGGGTTATAGCTGGATGGTTCGATGGATACATCAACTTGTCAAAAACATAAACAATTGTCTGGATTTGGTTCTACATATCTAACTTAGAAACTGGTGCACTTACTAAACATTTTGTAATATGTCGGGACTCGGCCGTCTGAACCCCAAACAATTACCAGTCTCCACAGGTGTGTTCTGACAACTGCCTGTCAGTTCCCACCTGTCGTTACTCTCAGCAACTCATAAGGAATAAAGGAAGACAAGTCGCACAAGATTGACAGTGAAGAAGTTGTGCTTTATTGGCATCAACTCCTGTTCACCTACTGGCGACCTAGCACCCTCACTCCTTACCAACTGCCCACACAAATCCACATGACTCTTGCTGGTGTATATTCGAATCAGTCCCTACAGCCCATTGAATCTGGGCCCAATGGTTCTTGCACACAGCTCAGTGTCTTTGGAATAGATGTTGCTCGTTTGAGTGTAGAAAGTGGAGTGTGTTTCTTGTGGGGTCTGTTTGCCAAGTATAAGGAATGCAGGTGACTGGGCTCACAGAGCCAGCCAATCAGACACCCTCTACAGCCTGGGTGGACGACACCCTAATAGACGGCAGCTGTCACTCAACCCCAGATGCAGGTGGTGTCCATAATGTATGCAGGATGGCTGGGTGTGCTTGTCCATCGGTCCCGTGGTAACAGGTAGTTGCAGACAGTTACAACAAACATATATCAATGCTTCTCTCCCTCAATGCACTCTTTCAGGTTTATGATGGGAACATTTAAATAATTATTAATAGTCTCTTAAGTCTGAACATCACATCACAATCTCGGTCGCTATGCGTTATCGCATTTCCACAGAGGCACTTATGTCACAAAGTGAGTGGGGCACCCATTGCTTCTCTGTTACATAATCCTGGTCCCCACTCCGTCGCCCGAGAATAATAATGTTCTTTGCCAATATATAAATCCGAACCGAAAATCTGTATATTTTTACAATTTGTTGCCATATAGAAGGGCATGTTGAGTCAATTTAACTTCAAACTATGATCAGCCTAATATATTTATATCAGGAAATGACAGAAACTCAAAAACATCGGACGTTGCAACTATATATATAAGATGTAAGCTATACACCATCCTCTGGGGCAGTACAGGTAAGCCTGACTGTACTGAAAATACAGAGATCTTGCATGATTAGTTGGTTGTTGGAGTTTTACGTCCTGGCAACATATAAGATCATATCAGGATGGGTACCGACTTGTGACAGTGCGCACTCTTCGCAAAGTTATAGTGCTGCCCCAATGGGAAATCAGGTCGCCGGCCGCATGACCTAAAATCCCACTGAGTTACATTATCCGGACACTGAGCGAATCAGTCCTTGCCCTATCCTAGTAATGCCGAGCCCTAATGGGTTGTTTATCAGCCCTGTCACAAAGACAGTGCTGCAGGAATAACTATGAGCAAACCGCCAGCCTTGGTGCTGCCAAATATACTGTTATAAAGGAATAATAGAGCAGGCAGTAGCTCAGGCGGTAGAGTGTCCACCTGTGACCTGTGAAGCTGTTGGTCATCCACTCGATCCTTCTCAGTGGACCCATTTACAGGTTGGGCTAGTTTGGTTCATCAAAGGCTGTGGTATGTGATGTCCTGTTTGTGGAAAAGTGCATATAAAAGACCCCTTGCTGCTTATCGGAAAGCATAGCCTATATGGTGGCAGCGGCTTTCCTCCAAAGATATATGTCAGAATGTGGTGTTCTCTGTGGCAGGGTGGTTAGAGCGTCTGACCTTTTTCTAGGTCGGACTCCTAATCTGAAGGTCAGTGGTTCGATTCCCTGTGCCCCCCCCCCCCACCTCTGACAATTTGGATTTTCACCGCCTTGTATAACTTACAGCATCATCAAAGGCCGGTTGCTCTCATACCATGTCTATGTGGTGTGGGAGGTAAAAAATACGTTGGGTCGGTAAAAGTGTAGGCCTGGGCTTTCTATCGACAAACTGTCAAATGGTGAAAACAAGTCTATTCAGACTTATCCATGATAGGCAGTATAAATCTTCAAGAAAAAAAAAAGAAAAGAATGATCAAATGTTTGACGTCCAATAGCCGATAATACAAAATCAATGTGCTCTAGAGGCATCAGTCATAGTGCGATGGTTTTGAATTTCTACCATTTTTCTGAGATAAATATATTTAATTGGTTGTTATAACCTACCTTACTTCAGTTTGAAATAACTTTCATTTTGAATGGCTAATGTTTTAGATATTTGAAGTGCAACAATCCTAAATTGATTTTGGCAAGCATGCCAACATTCTCATCATAGGCTTATGCAGTAACAAGTTTGGTTAAATTGACTCAGCATGCCCTTCTATGTGGCAACAAATGTTTAATAAGCACACCAATATCTAAGTTAGATATGTAGAATAAAATCTAGGTGAATGTTTTTGTTGTGAAAATCTGATGCTTCATCGGACTATGCAGCTTAAAATAAAACAAGATTTAACTTTTTTTGAAGAATAACAATATTTACCAAAAGGAGAAAAAGATACAACTAAAAAGCTCTGCTGCCTTCATTCCCAGAACAGACCACAATGCAACGCGAGAAGTTGGTCAATAGTTGCACACACTGACATGATTGATGCCTGCGTGTAATGGTGGTTGTCTGCAGCATAGTCCTACCGGATACAGATTGATGCAGACGCCGCCAGTTTGTGTAGTACACACTGCTGCCACCAGGGGGACACAATGCCGAAAACGCGTTACAATGCTGCAGTCGAGATTCCATTGGTGCATATTCGTGTGGTGTTCGTAATGAATATCATGCGTGACGCGTCGAAAATCGAAAGATATTATGATTGTAGAACGAATTAAGGTTTGGTGGCCCGATGATTTTGTGTTTCTGTCATTTTCTGAGATAAATAAAGATATTAGGTTGACAGCTATAACTTAGTTATTTTACTTTATTTTGAGCCGCAGTCACACATACCCGGACGAGACCCGGATTTTTAGCCGGACCACCCCCGGAACAGTCCCCCGGACTGTCCCGGAGAGCCCAGGATAAAATCGCTATTTTTGCTAATTTTTGCCACGGATTAGTCCCGGATCAGCTCCGGACGATCCCAAGACGACCCCCGGACGACCCCCGGACTACTCCCGGATAGCCAGGAGTATAAAATGACCCGGACTGCCCCGGACAAGACACAAACGACCCTGGACAACACACGGACTACCCGGATGAGTCATGGAGCACACACGGATGATGCCGGTTAACCCCTGATTGCAATATTCCGCGGATCGCCCCGAATGTTTAAAACATTTTAAAAGATCCGGGGTGGACCCTGGATGAGGCCGGACCAGCCAAGGATCATCAAGGACCCCCAAGGACCAGCCACGGATGAGCCACGGATCATGCGAGATCACCATGGACCATGCCGGATCACGGTATGGGGCTCGTCCGGCCCCTGATCCGGGTAGGTGTGACCTAGGCTTTAATGACTGGTTGGCTCAGTGTCAGTATAATGTGAGTACCGACGGCCTTATTTCCCAATGGGGCAGAACTATAAAGTACACCATGAGTGCGCACTGTCACAAGTCGGTACCCATCCTGCTATGACCATACATGTTGCCAGGACGTAAAACTCCCAACAATCAACCACCACCTAACCAACTTCTCGTATGATGTACATTTGCATACAACTTTTTGTCTCGCTTCGTGCTGATGGAATCTCGGCTCCAGTGTCCAGATGTGACGTCATTCAGGTGATGTGACGTCATTCAGGGTGATGTGACATCATTCAGGTTGACGAACGGCCTCGCCGCGCCTCAGCACCTCACCGCACACGGCATCATCCTCGAGAAGGGGCCCCCGGAGAGAATGATCGGGCCGAGACTCTTTTCAGGGGCCTGACAGGCAGGGAACGTATGGAACAGTACAAGCTCACCCATTAATAAACCTACCGGGGAGCGGGACGTAGCTTAGGCGATAGAGTGTCCACCTGTGAAGGTATGGGTCATCCGATCGATCCTGCTCAGTGGACCCATTTGCAGTTTGGGCTATTTTCTGTTCCAGTCAGTGGTCCACAAGTGGTTCATCAAAGGCTGTGGTATGTGTTGTCGTGTCTGTGGGAAAGTGCATATAAAAGGCCCATTGTTCCTTATCGGAAAGAGTAGCCTATGAGGTGGCAGCGGGGTTTCCTCCAAAGAAATATGTCACAATGACCATACGTTGGACGTCCAATAGCCGATGATAAAATTCAATGCGCTCTAGAGGCGTCGTTAAATAAAAAAAGCTTTACTTTTTAATTACCTACCGGACAGGGTGGTTCAATCAGGAAGAGCGGGAGGCTTCCCGTATGGAAGGTCCGGAGTTCGATCTCAGGCTGAGTCAAACCAGTGACTTACAAAATTTATACTTGGCATTAATAGGATAGGGCAAGGACTGGTTAGCTGAGTGTCAGGATAACGTGGCTGTTTGGGATATTGGGTCATGGTGCCAGTAGCTTGATTTCCCAGTGGAGCAATACTTTAAAGTCACCATGAGTGTGCACTGTCACAAGTCAGTACCCATCCTTATATGGCCTTAGATGTTGCTAGGACATAAAACGAAAACAAACAAAAACATCATCTCATGAGTATATTAATGTTCCCCGTGTTATGAGGTTGTTATTTCAGTGAGACAAATCTGTGCATCGCCTCGGCTTGTCGGGCAGCTAACTCCGATGTAGGAGAATTGTGGTGGTGAGGTGTGTGTGTGGGGGGGGGGGGGGTGAGGGGGGAAGGCAACAGCAGGTGGGGGAGTGTGTGTTTACGTCACCACTGCAGGAGGGCATGACCTGGATGAAGAAGAATTTAACGAATGGGCAGCTGGCCACTGTTTTACTAAAACACCTTAAATCTGAATAGTCCGATGAAGCATCACATTTTCAAAACTAAAACAATTATTTAGATTTAATTCTACATATGTAATTTAGATACTGGGATACTTATAAAGCATTTGTTGCCACATAGAAGGGAATGCTGAGTTAATTTAATAGAACCTGTTACTGCAGAAGCCTATGGTTTCAGAGTTTTGGCGTGCTTGCCAAAATTAATTTGGTATGTTTGCACTTCAAATATCTCTGAAGTTGTTAATTTAATATTAAAGTTGATTCATCCGATGGTTTTGAGTTTCTGAAATCTTCTGAGATAAATACATCAGGTTGATCGTTATAATGTACCTTGCTTTAGCTTGAGGTAACTTTCATTTTAAGTGGCTAACCTTTGAGATATTTGAAGTGGAACCATGCAAAATTAATTTTGTCAAGCTTGTCAAAACTCTGACCCCATAGGCTTCTGCAGTATCAGGTTCTATTCAATTGCCTCAATATTCCCTTCTATGTCGAGACAAATGTTTAATAAGTGCACCAGTATCTATGTTAGATATGTAGAATCAAATTTAGGTAATTGTCTTGGTTTTGAAAAATTTGATATTTTCATCGGACCATGCAGCTTTAAGTAAGATAGATTATAACTATCAATTTAATATCTTTATCTCAGAAAAATGACAGAAACTCAAAACCATCGGACTATGCAATTTTAAGTCTGTATGCTCTGACGAAAATCATCAAACTTTTTTAAACCATGTTGCCAGATTTAATCCGACATATCACACATTGCTGCACACATTAAACATTTAATGCAGTTTGGTATTCTTATTCTACGATGCTTTGCTTTGAAAGCGAATTAAAAAAGCTCATGTCCAGCATTATGGGGCGTAATCGATTAATCGACTCGTGTCACCCGAGCCACTTTTTGCCGCATGCGCACATCCTGCAGACTCGGGTCGAATAATCAAATACGCTTCTCCACGCTCGGGTGAAAAAAACGGTGGCCCTTTTTTTGTTTTTTAATAGCCGATATAATTACCACAAAATAGGATGTAAATTGTTTTATGATGGAAAGTTCAGTGATATTTCCATTTAATTAATCCATGTTATTACCAACAAAAAATATGTATGACTGGTACCGGTGGCTGTTATCCTGCAGGACAGTACCAGCTCATATGTGACGTCATCGTTCCTAGCCACCCTAACCAAGAGGTGGGTTACTGGGGTCGGGTTGTTTTGCACATGGCACGTGTATTTGTTGACTCCACTCGCGGTGTTCTATTAGAAATTCTGACGTCTCGGGTGACCCGAGTCGCCCGGGTCGTGTTAATCCATTACGGCCAAGGTGTTTGGACCAAAATTAATTTGGCATGTTTTCAATTTAAATATCTCCAAATCTATCCCTTCAAAATAACTTCAAGTTGAAGTCATGGAGATTACTAACACATATACATCTAACAAATATGCAGAATCTCAAAACCATTGGATTGCGTTATTTTAATGCTTACTGTAGTAGTCTGCATGGTAGCGGGGTGAGAAGGGGAGCGGGACGTAGCTCATGCGATAGAGTGTCCACCTGTGAAAGTGTCGGTCATCCTATCGATCCTGCTTAGTGGACACATTTGCAGTTAGAGTTATTTCCGTTCCAACAAGTGGTACACAACTGGTTGATCAAATGCTGTGGTATGTCCTGTCCTGTCTGTGGGAAAGTGCATATAAAAGACCCCTTGCTGCTTATTGGAAAGAGTAGCCTATGTGGCTGCAGCAGGCTTCCTCTAAAGAAATATGTCAGAATGACCATATGATTGACGTCCAATAACGATGATAAAAATCCATGTGCTCTAGAAGTGTCGTTAAATAAAACATGCTTTCCTACGATCATTCATGCAAGAAGCCAGATAGACAGGTAGGCATGGATATGGTGATTGCATCAGGGAGCCTAGGTAGTGTAATGGTTAGAATGCTAGCATACTAGTCCTGGAATGGCAAGGATTGTGCGTTAAAAACCTGCTCTAGGTGTAATACTTCCCATGCCACTGGTGCTGTAACCAAGATCCTATAAAGCTGCCTATTGTATGGTTGTTGCAGCTACCGTGGGTATGGATATGTGATACGCGACGAAGGAGGAAGAAAAGGCGGGGGTGGAGAAAAGTGGCAGTTTATTTACTTCAAATAAAATGCGAGACATAGGAGATACAACTGGACTATACAATGAAGGAAAAGTGACAAGTACAATCATGACAAGGGTAAATAAATCACGGCAGCTAACATAAGAGTCCAGGGAGAAGCTGCTGATGAGGCAATGGCCGGTAATGTCAGGGGGGGGAGAGGAGCCCCGAAGAGCCCCCCACCAAAAGCGAGGAGAGGGCGTGAGGGGCACCAGGGGGTGCGAGGTGGGGCAGGTACGCATGCACCGCCTGCGAGGTCCACGTCCCCTGCGCCATGATGTCCTGCAAGGGGACACCGGCGTGCTGGCAAGCCTGGGCGCCGCCCCACCATAGGCTGTGTAGGGTGAACGAGTCCGAGGCTGGCACGGACACGGCCCTGAGGGCGGCGCGAAGGATGGAGATCAGGGTCCGAGGGTCGAGCGGCCGGCCCGAGGGCATGATGAAGGCCGGGTCCTGAGGAGCGGCCAGGACGAGGGCGACGGCCGCGTTCCAGGCGATGACGGGGCAGATCCGGGAGCCCGAGAGGGTTCCAAGATGGTCCTCGAGCTCCGGAGGGTCACGTGGAAGCCGCCTGAGCGGGGGCAACGTCAGGGCGAGTGATGGTGTGGGGGCCGCCCCCACTCCCCGGAGCCTGCCGAGAGCAGGCTGGACTGCCACAGCATGCCGTAGTACCCGAAGAGGAGGGCCACCCGAGGTACCACGCCCGAGGGGCCGGCAGAGGCCATGAAGGCGGCAACGGCCGACAGCTTATAGGGAGTGAGCGGCGGGGCGAGGGACTTGTGCCAGGGCCCGCCCGCCCCCACGGCAGACATCTCGCACGAGGCGGGAGCCGAAGCCCGAGGGGGCGCCCCTGGCGGCCCCGACCCAGGAGCGGGCAGGACGAGGTAGCAGGACGAGGTAGCAGGAGGAGAGCCTGGGGCGGAGTGGCTGGAGGCAGCGGCGGGCGCGGTTATAAAGGATGAGACGAGGGGGGGGCGGGTGATGTAACCGCCAACCGTCGCGAAGAAACGGGGGGTAACCTCCTCCTCCACCGCGAATCAAACGCAATGCGAGCATTACTACCAATTGCATTGCCTGCATTTATATAATTGTAAGCATTTAACAACTCATGGACATAAGCCATATAAAATACTCAGAATTCCTGCGGCTGGGGGAGGGGGTGATGGGGGCGGGCGAGTGTAGTAGTCTGCACTGGCCTCTCAAGCAAAGAGCCACATCGACAGGTTGGCGTGGATAAGGTGATTACATCAGGGAGCCTAGGTGGTGTAAATGGTTAGCATGCTAGCCCTGGAAGGACAATATGTATGGATTCAAATCCTGCTCTAGGCGTCATATTTCCCATTTTCATCACTCCTATGACACCTACTATAAACTGGATGTGGGGCTAAATAAGGGTAAAATAAACACCTTAGAAACCTTATATGGAGAGTTCAGGCGTAAAAGCACGTAAACGCCAATCTAGAAATGGAGATAAACTTTGGAATCAAACCCTAAGAAAGTGATTTTCTTTCTATATACCTTCTCCTTTCTTCATTGCTCCATAACCATGTCATCAAATCAAAAGAGGAATTAATGAGAATTAAAATTATTTTCAGGTAAAAATCTTTTATTTAAACTACATTTTTGGATTGGCGTTTACATGGTTTTACACCTGAACCATATGTATATATATATATCATTTTAGCAGTAAGTGAGTAGGATAGTGAACAGCCGAGCGGTGGTGCCACCGTCGGAGCTGACGCCTGAGCAGTAGATGAGTAGTCCGAGGCTCAACCACCCGATTACTGGTGGGTGGGTGTTAGGAGTGAGAATAGAATTCCGGGTTATTATACTCGTATAATTCTTATGCAGCATATAGCTATTTATATATATATATGTGGTGTGTAGAGTTAGTTATGCATATATTATAACTCATTCAGTTTATGCTGATGAGTACAGAATCTTGCGGGGTTTACTGCTTGGACAGTATATTATATATAATCTATTATATACATATAAACGCTCGGAGAATTATTTATTATTTATTAGTTTCGATTCTACTCGACTTAATATTGGCCAATCGCCGTCGTCCACTGGCCCCTGCTGAGGTCCTGCAGGTTCGACGCTGCCCGAGTTGGTTTGAATCTCACTTGCCTCCAGTTTTTTGCTTTTGTATTAGGTAGAGCATTTATCGCTCAGCCCGGAGTCGAATAAACGAACCAACCCAATCTGCTGTCTCTCATCAATTCGTAGGGGAGGCTTATATAAATATATATACCGTATATGTCCCAATAGAAGCACGCTACCCAATAAAAGCACACCCCACATTTCAAGACTTAACGCACACACACATACATGATAATATTCAGACTGAATGCACATAAAATAAGACAATCCCACTTTATTTCAGAGGCATGACAAAACACATTAAAATTTACGATCTATCGACGAATCACATAAAAGACATCCACTTTATTTGAGAGGCACAACAAAAACAAATCCACGAAATTCGTTAAGTTTGGATAGATGCGCATCCATATGTCTGGACTCGAGCCGTATGCGTCTATTGGGACATATATGGTAAATTTCTAATGATTTTGCCTTTTTCTTTATGGTTTTCTTTTTGGTGGGGAGGGGGGGTGGCTACTTAAGTCAAATGGTCATTGTTGCCTCTATGTATTAAGTATGAAAGCAATACTACATGGATTTAATCTATCCCATAAAATGTATCCAAACTATGTTTATATGATTTTGTGCTAAAGTGAAAATAGGAAAATTTGCATTTCGACACCATGCATCTACACCAACGTCTTTTTACAACTTTTTTTTCTTTGAGAAATAATCTTTTTTTCTTAACTGTAATCAATCAAATCTTGTTCGAATTTGTTATGTGTCAACATGCTACATGGTTAATTTTAATGGCTTTCTCAATTTGCATAAGTTCAAAATAAAAAATTGAAAACAAATTATGTTCAACTCTGACTCATGCACATTGTTTTTATTGCGTCATGCATTTGAAGTATTTGAGCACATTACACAGAAGAGAAACACTCAAACAGACCAACTAAACTTCTTCAAACTCAACACAAGTTGAACTCTTAAGAAGACATCAACTCCTTTCTGGCCGGAAGAGTTCCATCCCGGATCTATGTTGCCTCATGATTTGTAAGTCAGGCGCAGACTGAGCATATGCAGCCATTTTCAGGAGAATTCAATAAGGACTCTGAATGACCGCAACGATGGCAGTCACCCAGCCCTGACATTGAAGCCGGGATGCGGCTGAGGGGTGGTGGGGGGGGGGGAAAGGGGAGGTGAGGAGCGAGGGAAAGGGAGGAGAGGGGAAGGGAGTGAGGGGCGAGGGAAAGGGAGGAGAGGGGAGGGGTGTGAGGGGCGAGGGGGAGGGAGGAGGGAGGGGCGTGCGGGGCGAGCGGAAGTGAAGAAGAGGGGCGAGGGGCGATGGGCGATGGGCGAGGGGCGAGGGGCGAGGGGAGGAAGAAGTGGTGACGGGCGAGGGGAAGGGAGGAGGAGGGAGGGCCGTGCGGGGCGAGGGGAAGGGAGGAGGAGGGAGAGGCGAGGGGAAGGGAGGAAGGAGGGGGTGACGGGCGAGGAGAGGGGAGGAGGAGGGAGGGGCGAGGGGAAGGGAGGAAGGAGGGGGTGACGGGCGAGGGGAAGGGAGGAGGAGGGAGGGGCGAGGGGGAAGGGCGGAAGGAGGGCGAGAGGGAGGGGGAAGGGAGGAGGGGGAAGGGAGCAGGGGGAGGGGCGTGCGCATTTCCAATCATCCCTCCTCCCCCAATTAAATCAGATTTAGAGGAGAGCCGTGCGTATCTTGGAGCGACCACTGGCCATGGGGGCGGGGGGCGAAGTGAGGGATGGCCGGCCGAGCCTGGATCAAAGGGGGAAGTAAGGGGTGGGTGGGGGACAGGTGCAGGTGGAGGGGGGAGGGAGAAGAGGGGGGGGGGTGTCCCGCCGGGACCTGGTCGGGGCGAGCCGGGGTGGGTAAAGATAGAGCGAAGTCCAGGAGTAGAGAGACAGTGGGTAGAGGTGTGTATAGGAAGAGGTGAGGGGAGCGGTGGTATGGGGAGGTGGGTGGTGGAGGTGGGTGGTAGTGGGGGGTGGAGGTGGGTGGTGGAGGTGGGTGGTGGAGGTGGGTGGTGGAGGTGGGTGGTGGAGGTGGGTGGTGGGAGTGGGTGGTGGGAGGTGGGGTGGGATAGGTGGGTGGTGGAGGTGGGTGGTGGGGGAGTGGGTGGTGGAGGTGGGTGGTGGAGGTGGGTGGTTGAGGTGGGTGGTGGAGGTGGGTATAGGTGGGTGGTATAGGTGGGTGGTGGAGGTGGGTGGTGGAGGTGGGTGGTTGAGGTGGGTGGTGGAGGTGGGCATAGGTGGGTGGTATAGGTGGGTGGTGGGGGTGGGTGGTGGAGGTGGGTGGTGGAGGTGGGTGGTGGAGGTGGGTGGTGGAGATGGGTGGTGCAGGTGGGTATAGGTGGGTGGTGGAGGTGGGTGGTGGAGGTGGGTGGTGGAGGTGGGTGGTGGAGGTTGGTGGGGGATGTGGGTGTAAGTGGGTGGTGGAATTAGGGGCAGGTGGGTGGTGCCCCGAATGCCAGCCGAGTCAAACCAATGACTTAAAAATCGATACTTGTTGCTACCAGCCTGGTGCTCCGCATTAATAGGATAGGGTAAGGAGCAATGGAATGAGGAAGCACAATTGTCCGCAATTGAAATTCCCCCTGCTTAATCAATTAATGGCCCCCAAAAAGGTTAGATTTAAAAAAGGAGTAATAAACTATGTCGTTGTCCAATTATTGTGTTGCATGCTTCATAATCAAGTACCGGCAGCCATTTTGTAGAGCCTTAAACTGGGCACTTAATTAAGGGTAATCACATAGTGCTAATTAAATGCAGAATATCAACAACAAAAGATAGGTTCTATCTTGTTTACTTTTCAAGATATTCACATGTTAGATGCAAAAGAATGTGCTAATTAGCAAAAATGCACGTAATAAAATGCCTTTTAATATCTTGTCTTAAAGCTGCATAGTCCGATGAAATATCAAATTTTCAAAACCAAACCAATTATCTAGATTTGATTTTACATATCTAACTTAGATACTGATGCACTTATTAAGCATTTGTTTCTGCGTAGAAGGCAATACTGAGTCAATTCATCAGAACCTGTTACTGCAGAAGTCTATGGTGTCAGAGTTTTGGCAAGCTTGCCAAAACTAATTTTGCTTGTGTGCACTCAAAATATCTCAAAAGTTTACCATTTAAAATAAAAGTAACTTTGAACTAATTTAAAGTAGATACTAGTGATCGATCTAATATATCTATCTCAGAAATTCAAAACCATCAGACTACGCAACTTTAATATACAGCCCAAGTAATTTTGATATCAAGTGGGTGTAAGTGGGTTCATTCACCGTACTTTCTGGGTACTTTTAATTTAAACATACACACAAATAGGAGTGTTTCGAAACTAGCAATCTTTCAAAATTGTCATACTTTCTTCCGGTGTTAACTCTAAGTGCTGCCAGTACCTATTATTATACAAATAGTATTAGCAATGTGAGCTTATCCGGCCGGTTAGCTTTATGAAATTCACTAACCAGAACTGGTGCATTCCACACCGTCTAGTTCCGGAGAAGACTGCCAGGGGGCGCCACACCCTGTCCAGCTGGCTCTGGCTCCTCACATTGCCACAACTTGCTGGCATTTCAAAATGCATTTACAGATGCTCCTTTGGCAAGCCTGGCGGTTAGTAGTGCCGAAGGAGCATGGAGAGTCAAGTAAGGGGTGGAGTGAACGATGCTTAAGGAGTGATGGAGTGATGGAGTGTTGGAGTGATGGAGTGATGGAGTGATGGAGTGATGAAGTGATGGAGTGGTGGAGTGATGGAGTGATGGAGTGATGGAGTGATGGAGCGATAGAGTGATGGAGCGATGGAGCAATGGAGCGATGTGGTAATGGAGTGATGGAGTTAGGGAGTTAAGGAGTGAGAGAGTGGGGGAGTGATGGAGTGATGGAGTGATGGAGTGATTGAGTGATGGAGTGATTGGGTGATGGAGTGACGGTGTGACGGAGTGATGGAGTGATGAAGTGATGGAGTGATGGAGTGATGGAGTGATGGAGTGATGGAGTGATGGAGTGATGGAGTGATGGAGTGATGGAGTGATGGAGTGATGGAGTGATGGAGTGATGGAGTGATGGAGTGAGTAAGTGAGTCAGTGAATCAGGGAGTGAGTGAGTGAGTGAGAGATTGAATGCGGTAGTGAATGAGTGAGTGAGCGAATGAGTGAGGGAGTGAGGGGGTGACGGGGTGAGGGAGTGAGGGAGTGAGTGAGGGAGGTTTAGGGAGTCAATGCTGGTGACGTGGTGAATGTGGCCTGGAAAATGAGGTGCGGAGGTTTAGGGCCGAGGGAGGTTTCTGGAGTGTGGTAGGTTTAGGGAGGTAAGGAAGTTTCTTATTACGTCTGTTTGAGAGTAAGCGTAGCTGAGGAAATGAAGGCGGTTATGGAATGAGGGAGGCTTGTGGAGTGGAAGTTCAGAGAGCTAGGGAGAGTGAGGGAGTAAGGGGTATTCAGAGCGTTGGGCAGGGTGAGAGAGTGGGGAGGTTCAGAGCGTTAGGTAGGGTGAGAGAGTGGGGAGGAGAAGAGCATTAGGGAGGGTGAGAGAGTGGGGTGTTCAGAGCGTTAGGTAGGGTGAGAGAGTGGGGAGGAGAAGAGCGTTAGGGAGGGTGAGAGAGTGGGGAGGTGCAGAGCGTTAGGGAGGGTGAGAGACTGGGGACGTTCAGAGCGTTAGGTCGGGTGAGAGAGTGGGGAGGTGCAGAGCGTTAGGGAGGGTGAGAGAGTGGGGACGTTCAGAGCGTTAGGTAGGATGAGAGAGTGGGGAGGAGAAGAGCTTTGACGAGTGTGAGAAAGTGGGGAGGTGCAGAGCGTTAGGGAGGGTGAGAGAGTGGGGAGGTGCAGAGCGTTAGGGAGGGTGAGAGAGTGGGGAGGTGCATAACGTTAGGGAGGGTAGGGGTTTGAGGGAGGTTCAGAGAGTTAGGGAGGGTGGGGGAGTGAGGAGCATTCAGAGCGTTAGGGAGGGTGAGGGAATGAGGGAGGTTCAGAGCATTAGGGAGGTTCAGAGAGTGAGGGAGGTTAAGCGCAGTCGAACTAAGAGCATGAGGGAGTGAGGGAGGTTCAGAGAGTTAGGGAGTGAAGGGGGCGGGGGGGGGGGGGTCAGCAGATGGGAGAGAAAAAGCCATGCTGAGAGAGGTGAGAGTGAGTGGATCAGGGATTCTTGGAGGGGGATTTGGTTCAGGGAGTGCATTAGGATTGATGACAGAAGGCAGGCTATGGTTGGTTGGTTGGTTATTGGAGTTTTACGTCCTGCCAACATCTTAGGTCATATCTGGAAGCTGAGGGAAACATAAAGCTGCATGGTCCGACGAAAGCATCACATTTTCAAAACCAAAACACTGGACTACATTGGAAGAGTTCAGGTGCAAAACCACGTAAACACCAATCCAAAAATGGGAGATAAACATTGGACTCAAACCTTGAAAAAGTTAATTTCTTTATATTCTTACTTTTTTGTTCATTGCTCGGTAACCATATGATCATATGAAAAGTAGAATTAGTGAGAATTAAAATTATTTTCAGGTAAAAATCTGTTATTTAAACTACATTTTTGGATTGGCGTTTACATGGTTTTGCGCCTGAACACTTCATTGATTCTACATATCCAACTCAGATATTGGTTGATTTAATAAGCATTTGTTGCTGCAGAGTACTACCGGATAGCTACTAAGTCAACGTAATATAGACCAGACGGGATGGCCGAATGAGTTAGAGCATCTGTCTCCCGTGTTGGTAGATCGTGGTATCGTCGGTTCGAATCCTGGTCGAGTCAAACCAATGACTTAAAAATTGATACTTGTTGCTTCCTAGCCAGACGCTCAGCATCATTAGGATAGGGCAAGGACTAGTTGGCTCAGTGTCAGGATAATGTGACTGAGTGGGATATCAGGTCATGGTGCTGACGGCCTGATCTTCCAGTGGGGCAGCACTATAAAGTCGCCATGAGTGCGTACTGTCACAAGTCGGTACCCGTCCTGATAATAATAATAATAATAATATATTTATTTCCACATGATCAATTTACACACAAGTTGATATTTATATCAGTAATTTGTTCACATGAAAAAAGAGAAAGCTGAAGTACAACACTTATGAGGTGCCTTCCCCATTTTAAAAATAACATTTAAATATGACCTTAGATGTTACTAGGACGTAAAACAACAACAAACAACAAACATTAACGTTATAGAAACTGCTACTGTTGAAGCCTATGGTACCTGTTGAGTTTTGATGTGCTTGTCAATAGTAATTTAGCATGCTTTCACTTCAAATTATACCAAATTATACCAAAGCTACCCATTTAAAATAAAAGTTGATTCAACCTAAAAGTTAGGTATATTATACCAATTAACCTACTGTATTTTTCTTAAGCAGCATAGTCCGATAAAGCATAACATTTACAAAAGCAAATCAATTATTTTGATTTATTCTACACACCTAACTTTGATACTGATGCACTTAGTAAGCTTTTGTTGCCACATAGAAGGGAATACCAAGTCAATTTGATCGAACTTCTTACTGTACAAGGTTAATGGTGTAGAGTTTTGGCGTGCCTTCCAGAATTAATTTAGCATGTTTGCACTTCAAATATCTCAAAAGTTGACCATTTAAAATGAAAGTTACTTCAAGCTAAAGTAAGCTAGATTATAACAATCAATTTAATATCTTCATCTCAAAAGAAAAATGCCAGAAATTCAAAACCATCGAACGCTGCAATTTCAGAACAGGGAAGAAACTCAATGCCATTGGAATATGCAACTTTTAAGGCGCTAGGTGGTTGAGAAAGATTCCAGAGAGTGATCAGGACTTAGCGCAGGTTATGTGTACTGGGCCGGGGGCTGGGTACAGTGCAGGTGAGACAGCATGCTTGGACCCTGACAATGTGCATATATGGTGTACCTTCCTCGTTCTGCACTGTGTCCATGGGGACCTTGTACAACTGTAATGTGTGCATGGGGACCTTGTACACCTGTACTGTGCGCATGGGGACCTTGTACACCTGTACTGTGTGCATGGGGACCTTGTACACCTGTACAAGGTCCCCATGCACTCATTGCACCCACACCCCCAACACCCAGGGAAACAGTCTCCTCATTCCACGCCCACCTACAGGAGGAGGGTGTGCCGCAGGCCCTCCAGCACAGCCGGGGACGTGGGGGGATGCTGGACGGCGGGCGGTGGAGTGGTGACGACGGGTGGACGGCGGGGGAGCGGCGGGGGAGCGGCGGGGGAGCGGCGGGGAGCGGCGGGAGAAGGAGGGCGGGAAGTGACGGTGGTGAGGGGAGGGCGGGGGGTGGGTGGGAAGGATGATGGTGGCGGGAGAGGAGGAGGAGGAGGAGGAGAAGGAGGGCGGGGTGGCTGATGGTGGTTGGAGGTGGGCGGATGGGTGGGTTGGGAGGGTGATGGTCGTGGGAGGAAGGCGGGGGTGGGGAGGTTGACAGGGGAGGGTGGCGGTGGGTGGAGGGGGGGGGTGGCGGTAGTAGGAAAGCAGGGAGGACGGTGACTGTGGGTGGCGGGAGGGTGATGGTGATAGGTAGAGATGGGAGGGGGGCGGGATGAGGGGGGCGGAGGGTGATGGTGGCGGAATGAGGGGGCGGAGGGCGAGGATGGAGGAGGGAGGGTACGGACTGCATGACTGGACTGCACAGTGGAGGGGGGCGGTGTGGGGAGAGAAGAGGGGGCTGTGAGGGTGTGTGACCCTGGAGGGGACTAGTGGCGCCCCCCTGCGGACAGGACCACGTGCGCTGGCGGGCCGGCGCCGGGCGCTCTCTCCCACACAGTAGAGGAGGACCCAGGTAACCGCTCTGCGACTGGAGGCTCGGCGCGCCGACGCTGGACCGGAGAAGGTGCACGCCGGCTGCGGCTGCGCTGGTGGTAACTACGCTGTTGGATCTGCGGTGGTGGTAACTACGCTGCGGCGCTGGTTTCGATGTTGGATCTGCGGCTGCGGTGCTAGTTACGCTGTTGAATCTGCGACGCTACTGGATCTGCGGTGTTGGTGCTGCTTACGCTGTTGGATCTGCGGAGGTGGCAACGCTGGTGGATCTGCGGTGGTGGTGCTGGATACGCTGGTGGATCTGTGGAGGTGGCTACGCTGCTGGATCTGCGGTAGTATTGCTGCTTATGCTGATGGATCTGCGGCTGCGGTAGTTACGCTGCTGGATCGAAAAGGATAACGTGGAGGAGTGTGATCCGTGGCACAGGCACAGGAATTGGTTCATGCCCAGGAACTGGCACTGTGCACATGAACTGGCACATGCACAGGAATTGGTACATGCATTGAAACTGGCACATGTACAGGAATTGATACATGCCTAGGAACTGGCACATGCCAAGGAATTGGTACATGCACCGGAACTGGCACATGAATTGTCACATACACATAAATTAGTACAAGCACAGGAATTGGCACAGGAACGGGCACATGTACAGCCATTGATACATGCACAGGAACTGACATAGAAACTGGCATTGGCACAGGAATTGGTACATGCACCGGAACTGGCACATGAATTGTCACATACACATGAATTGGTACATGCACATGAATTGGCATAGGAACTGACACATGTACAGCCATTGATAATGCACAGGAATTGGCATATAAATTGGCACTCACACATGAATTGGTACATGCACAATAACTGGCAGTAAACTACCTCTACTAGCACCATACATTACCCCTCACACGACTGTGCCCGTATTGGCTCATTGTTTCTGTGTGGTTGCTGTAGTTACTGCCCCCCCCCGTACGCCCCCCCTCACACACCACTATTACTACACCTCTCCTGCGTGCTTAGTGCTTACCACCTGGAGGAAAATGAATCACAGCGCCGCGGCGGTCATGGAAGGAACTACTGATAACGCACACTGCTCCATTTATGATTCCTGTTATTGCCCATTATCGTGAGATTCGTGTGCACTCCCAACCCCCTACCCCCACACCTCCACACCTCCACACCCCCTATCCCCCAACTCCCACCCCCCCATCTCCCAACTCCCACCACGCCCCCCCCCCGACTGCCACCCCCCGTCCCCCAACTCCCTCTTCTCTTTAAAGAAAATATTGTTATTGCTAATCTTCTCTACTGCCGACCTACAATCCGCCTGCGGAATCTTACATGTGACGTCATCAGAGGAACTCCACAGCTGTCTGAGGTATGTCATGCACTGTGCTCTTTTTTTTTTTTTTTTAGCATGAATTTCAAAATAATTAAATAAAAATACTTTCAAAAATCGATGTTATCGGATGCATGTGAGGTGTGTGTGCGCGGGGTGGGAACAGGATGGGGTAGATGTGGACGAAGGGATGGGGGAGGGAGGGATGGGGGAGGGATGGGGGAGGGGGAGGGAGTGGGGAGGATGAGGGGGGAGGGTTAGGGTGAGGGAGGGAGGGATGATGGAGGGTGAGGGCGAGGTAAGGACTGAGAAAGAGAGGATGAGGGGGAGGGAGAGATGGATGGGGGAGGGGGGGGGGCTGGAGGAATGGGGGTGTGGGAGTGGGAGGGAGAGATGTGAGAGGGTTAGGTTGGGGGAGGGAGGGATGCGGGAGGGTGAAGTGGAGGGATGGGGATGGGGATGGGGAGGGTGGGATGCGGGAGGGTGAGGGGGAGGGTGAGGGAGGAACGGGAGAGCGGGAGTGGGAAGGGAGGGATGGGGGAGGATGACGGAGAGGGGGGACGGGGACGGGGAGGGGGGAGGAGGGTGGGGGGGGAAAGGGGGGGGGGCGGGATCGCGATGGTTGTCTGCTTTGATCTAAAAGCAATAATTTTTGTCGACGCTACGGAATTTAATGATTGCTCGGATGAAGTACAATTTTGCACATCTTTAGGCATCAGTGAGTGTAGTATTACCTCTATTCACAGCGCCACCTACAGGGCTTTGACTCTATTAGTACCACCACCGGACGCGGAACCCAAATCGGTATAGCGCCGGCTTCCCGTGAGAAAGGTGGGGACTTCCAGTCATACAAATGACTTACTAAATTGATGCTTGTTATTACCAAGCCTGGCGCTGATAGGCTAGGACAAGGTTAGCACAGTATCAGGATCATGTGACTGTGCGATACCGGGTCATGGTGCTGGCAGCCTGGTCTCCCAGTCAGGCAACCCTATAGAGTCACAATGAGTGCGCACTGTCACAAGTCAGTACATGTCCTGATATGACCTTAGATGTTGCTAGGACATAAAACAACATCACACAAACATACTTTATTTATCACTACTGTACACACGCCTATTATGTTCCCGTCCTGATATGACCTTAGATGTTGCTAGGACGTAAAACAACAACAAACAAACAACAAACCTATTATGTTTGATTTCTATTCCAGGCGACCTTTGGCTAGTTAAAATATATTGTAGTAGTCTGAACTGATCTCTCAGGTAGGGATAGGGTGATTGCATCGGGGAGCTTAGATACTGTAATGGTTAGCGCAACAGCCCCGGAATGACAATATGTATGGGTTCGAATCCTGCCCTAGGCGCAATATTTCCCATTTTCATCACCCACATGGTTCTCGGCATTAAGGCTACATTCCTTACACGTGGTATGCGGCATGCGAATGTGAATGCGAATGCGGCAAAGAATGGAAAAGTGAATGGGGGTGCTTCCATGCCTTCGAATGCGAATGCGAATGCGAATGTGGCAACTGAATCGGTCCCTCTAGCCATCGGTGCGGCATGCGAATGCGAATGCTGCTGTGTTTGCCGTAGAAACCAATACCATTCCTTCACAAATTGGGAGGAAAAACCCCAACAAATGTTGGGGGTTGGCATATATCTACGCCACCTATATAACATTCGCATGCCGCTTGCCGCATGCCGCATGCCGCATGCCGCATGCCGCATACCACGTGTAAGGAATCCTTGCTTAACTCAGACAAAGAAAGGGCTAGTTTGCACAATATCAGGGCAATGGTCGGTGAGTGGGATATCAGGTCATGGTGCCAGTGGGCCGGGCTCTTAGTGGGGCAGTACGATAAAGTCACCATGAGTGTGCAGTGTCACAAGTAGATACCAGTCCTGATATGACCTTAAATGTTGCCAGACGTGAAACCCAAACAAACGCTCTTTCCTGCTGATACTGCTAGGCAACACTAGTAATGCTGTTCAGCGTAGGGGTTATTATATCTGTGTATGCTCTTATATTAAACTAACATAAACATTTTTTTTTTTTTTTTTTCCAAATTTTTATTCCACCGAGGCACTGGTCTTCCAGCCTTAACAATTATAGTGCATATGAACTATTTATGGATGAGATGATGCGATGGTATGAACAATATAGACAGTAGTCGGTTAAAATGAGGCATTACAAATATAGTGGGGATCTTATTTTGCACATGTGGACTGGAGAATAGCCATTTACCTTTATACTATATCAGTGATTTGATGATCATACCTGGGAGGAGACATTAATATAATGGGCATGACTTGCTGATACAGGTAGTCGTGGATTTTGGTTTATGCAAATAATGGTTGCACGACTCATTAAATTGTCTTGGGTCAACTATAGCTTTGTCAGTAGTATATGTTTTATTGGTTTAGTCAGGGGAATAGGAAGGGGTGGGTATACTTTGGTAGTTGTTATTTCTTTTACTCTTTTTGCCAGGGGCGGGATTTCAGAGAGGGAGAGGGAAGGGAGTGGTTTGGGACGATGTATTTATTTCAGTTCTCAACGTTTATGGTCTATCCAGGTAGGTTTATTAATGTATGTCTATGTTGGGTACTCAACCTTTAATCTAGATTTAAATTGCAGGTAGGGTGTTACATTCCTACCTCATATTATCCCAATTAACATCCCAATAAAGACCAGACGGAATGACCGAATGAGTTGAGCGTCCGTATCTCGTTTTGGTAGATCGTAGGATTCGAACCCACGGGTTCGAACCCTGGTCGAGTCAAACCATTGACTTAAACATTGATACTAGTCGGTTCCGAGCCAGGCGCTCCGCATTGTTATGATAGGGCAAGGACTATAAAGCCACAATGAGTGCACACTGTCACACGTCAGATGTGACCTTAGATGTTGCCAGGACGTAAAACTCTATAAAATCATTCATCATAATAAGCGATCTTATATAAATAAGGTTGATTGATTGATTGGTGGTTGCTTTACGCCGTGTCGGCAGCATAGGCCATATTCACGGCGAGAAATGTTTGTTTTTTGTTCAGACCATCGCTTTTACATGTAAAAGCAGACAATCATCCTTATATAAATAAGGAGATTCTACGTCAGCTCAATTGAAATAATTTTGTCTGAATAAGTCTCTATGTGAAATCGTATGTTGTGTCATCGTATTGTCATAAACCTACTGAGTTATATCAACAGGTGTTTTTTTTATTGGTTTTGTTTCTTAACAACATCTGAGATCATATCAGGTTGGGTACCGACTTGTGATAGCACTCATTGGAACCTTTCAGTGCTACCCCACTGGGAGACCAGGCCGACATCCCTGATATCCCACTCAGTCACATTATCCCGATACAAAGTCAACTAATCATTGTCCTATCCTAGTAATGCCAAATGCCAAGCAAAGTATTAAGTTTGGCTCATTTATATACCGCTTGCCTAACTGCAACTGAACATTAAAACTTACTACAACTTTACCAACTGAATACAGAAGATAACTTCTGCTTACATTCTAAATACTATCTGACATTGATCTGACCTATATTGATCTAGTTATATGACATTACTGTTACCATATTGCTATGGAACTTTTGGGTTACAGAATGTCATTGTGTTACATGCTGCAAATTGTGTATTCAACAGTTATTGTATACATTATTCTATATACCTTTTGTGTAAATAACCCTGAATTGAAAAATGGCTGGAAGGCCAGTGCTTCGGCATTGAGTAAAGACTTATTCAGCAGAATAAACATATTTCCCACAAAAAAAAGAAGAAATTTGACTTGACTAGATAAGGATTCAAGCTCTTGACATTCCGCACGGGAAGCCAGCATTGCTACCGATTCGGCCACCCTGTCCGGTGTACATTTCAATAGTTGCGATGACACTATGACTCAACATGAGAGAACAGAAAATAGCTGCCCTGCATGAATGTAAAGCCTGGTACACACCTCCCGTATACGATTCACGCGCTAAAACTGACTGCCTTGACGGTACCCGTTACAACCCGACCCATCCCGTTTCCCGACTAAAACTGCCCGATTCATTTTTCGAATCTTATAACACCCGGTACACACCTCCCGTATGAAACCTAAAACGGAGTTTTAAGTCGCGAATCGGAAGGCTCTGGTGTGATAGGGGGGTCACACACCTAAAGACTGAAACCGACTAAAACTAAAACTTTGTCACGAAACGGGCAGTTTTAGGTTTTATATGGGAGATGTGTACCGGGCTTAAGGTACACGCTGTGATATATGGGACGGTAGATGATGCTGACTGCCCGGCAATAGCACGGGCCGAGTGCCGGCAGAAAAGGGTGGGGCGCCGGAGAACAGATGAGGGGGTGGGGGACTGAGAGGGATAGGGGAGCGGGGGGGAGGGGGAGGGGATGGGTAAGGGAATAGGGGAGGTGGTGGGAAAGGGGGAAGAAGGGTACTGAGGGGAATGTGGGAGGAGAGGGGGATGGGGAAAGGACAGGGGTAGAGGAGGATGAGGAAAGGGTGAGGGGAGGGGTACGGGATGGGAAAATAGCGGGAGGAGGAGGATAGGGGGAAGGGGATGGGGAAGGTGTACGAGGGGAATGGATGCAGAGGGGGATGAGAGAAAGGTCAGGGGAGAGGAGAATGAGTGAAGGGAGAGGAGGTGGAGGGGGTGGGAAAGGGAAGGGAGGGATGGGGGGAAGTGGGGGAGCAAGGGGTACGAGGGGAATGGGATGGAGAGAGGATGGAGGCAGGGGGAGGATGGGGGATGAGGGAAGGGGAGGGGAGGGGTGGAGGGGAGAGAGAAGTAGTAGGAAGGGGAGGAGGGGGACAGGGATGGGGATGAGGGAGGGAGGGTAGGAAGGGAGGGAGAGAGAGAGGTGGGGGGCAGGGGTAGGAGTGGGGGAAGGTGAGAGAGGGTGGGGGTAGTGGTTAGGGGAGGCGTAGGGGTGAAGGCGTGGAGCGAGAGGGGGGGGGGGGGGAAATAGGAAAGGGGGGTGGGGGAAAGAGGTATGGTAGGGTAGCGATATCAGAGGGAGAGATAGTGGTGTTGTATTGTGTATGGTGTGGGGTAGCGGGGTGGTGGGGTGTGGGTCGGTGGGGTGGGTTGGGGGTTGGTGGGTGAGGGTGGCGGGAGTTTAGGTAGTGTTATTGCTGGAGTGGAGGAGGGAGCGAGTTTGGAGTGGAGTGGGGGATGGCGTGGGGTAGTTGGGGGAGTGGGGGAGTGGGGGAGTGGGGGAGTGGGGGAGTGGGGGAGTGGGGAATGGGATTGGGGATTGAGGAGTGAGGTGTTGGGAGTAGGAGGGGTAGGGGAGTGAGAGTGGGGGAGTGGGGGAATGGGAGTGGGGCAATGGGAGGGGGGGGGTATCGGAGCATTGTACAGCCGGGTATCATCGACAGATATATGTTGTCTGGATAAAACAAACAGCTCCTTGATCGAGTAGATAATAGGGTAATTAAAGGGACCTAATCAGGGCGCCCCGGGGCCCGGCCCAGCCTGGCCCGGCGCCGCGCTAATACGGGGATGGGCAGGGGGCGGGGGGTGGGGGAGGGCGGCGGGGACGGCAGCGAATACTGATAGCCATTGGATGACGGGAAGGGACTTCCACACCTGGAGTGTCAGATGAAATCTGTACCGACCGAGGTCTCCACCAGGGGGAGCCGTGCCTGGGCCAGTGCACACTTTCACATATACTACTTACTTCCTCCTGTGGGAGCACTACCAGTACCAGGCGCGGGTCTAATCAGTTAGATGATCGGGGGTTCGAATCAAGGCCGAGTCAAAGCAGTGACTTTGCACAAATTGATACTTGTCGCTACCTATCCTGGCGCGTGGCATTACTAGGATAGCAGGACAGGGCAAGGACTGGTTAGCTCAGTGCCAGGATAATGTGATTGAGTGGGATATCGGGTTATTGTGCTGGTGGGCTGACCTCTCAGTGGTGGCAGCGCTATTATGTCGCAATTAGTGTGCACTGTCACAAGTCGGTACACGCCCTGATGTGATAATAGATGTTGATAGGATGTAAAACCCCAACAAACAAATCCTCATACAGTCCACAATGTTCCCACCTCTGGCATGCCCAGATTTGTCCAATCTAAAGGCCCTGTCACATTACGACGCATCTCGCAAGCACGGCCAATGCATAAAATCACTTTTTTACATCGAGACCGTGAAACCTTTCAGCATGGGGTGCAAAGTTGGATGTATACATATCGTATACATAGTGTATGGCCAACTTATGACCAACGTATGGCTAATGTGCCTCCCGGTGAAAAACCCTCGAATTACGCTCATGGTACATTCGAGGAACGCCGTGAACATTATCACGTTATTCGATCACC